>JZKD02S0269305.1:84496-97745 GCA_000966675.3 Picea glauca
AAAGCCATCTAGGTTTATCCAATTATTAAATACCAATGCAACATGCCCTTCAGGACGCACTAGGTTCTCCAAGGGTTCCACTCGCCTCTTTCTGTTTCTCTTGTGCGACGTTCCCTTTAGGATGCACTATGTGCTCCAAAGGTGCCACTCGCCTCTTTCCATTTTTCTTTCACGACATGCCCTTCAGGACACACACTGTGCTCCAAGGGTGCCACTCGCCTCTTGACTGACTTGGTAGACATCGAAACCCCCTGGAGTCAATACTCCGCCAGGTGATCTTGTGGGAGACTAAGGGCCTCTAAGGAATAAGGCCCCTACCTTATTGTGCGCCCCTTAGAATCATCGTGAGCGACTATCGCAGTATTCCCTCACAACATTGTGGGTCTTCTCGAACTAGGTAATCATTAACCTACAGTTCGAGCCACAATGAGAGTGTTAGTTGGTTGTGGCAGGGTTTTTGTCCACACCTCTCCCTCAACGTCTCTAGTAGTCTTGCATGACCCCTCTACTCCACATGTGATTCTGGTCGGTAAGATATCATCAGCCTGCATCATCAACAAATCATGTCAGATATAGTATCCATAATCATATCATCTAATTAGATGCACAAATGTCATATATATAACAATCAAACCCCCAAAAGACCACTCCCTGACTCAATCCAGAGTCTAAGGGGTTTCATTGATGCCTCTACATCCTCGAGGTCCAACATCCTGGACACTTAGGAAAACTGAGTTAATAGCACCTATCTATGTCAATGCAGAAAAATAACATGTCATCAATTTATAATGCCTCATAATCATAATCAAATTCCCAAAAGTATAATAATCTGGATCACTTGCAAGCAAGTGTCCTCAAGAATAAGTTTGCTAAGTGCACGCAAGAGCGGGATGTTACATATACCCGCTCTTGGTTTAAACTTCATCCCAAAGTTTCACAGTATATAAGTGCTGAAATAATGTGTATCTCAGTATCATAAGTCTATCTATCCACAAAAGGAAATTGTTGGCACATATCACATGCATCCTTCGAGGTCGTCGAGTGTGGACTATAGTTGTCCCACTGGACCTTGACCTCATCTACTATTTGACATCGTAGCTGTTGAATGCGATGATCCACGATGCAGATTGGCTCATCCATGAGCGCACCCTCATCTGACACCCACAAGAAACTCATGCCAATAACATGTGTAGGGTCACTAATCATAATGTCTCAAACAAAGACGTGAAAGACATTGTCCATACACCTTGAGAATTAGGCAAGGCTAGCCATTAGGCCACGAGCCTATATTTTCCACAGTCTCGTAGGATCCCACAAACCTAGAAGATAGTTTAGCCCCTTTTCCGAACTTGATCGAACTCTTATGCGGTTTCTTCCACAAAAATACTCAATCGCCACTTCATAGCTATGGTCAACACGACGTGCATCGACATAACTATTTTGTCGATATTGCGCTTCCTTGATCCTTTGTCTTATGGTTTGCATTTAATCTTCCAATTCTTGGATCGCTTTTGGTCCCACTAGGACCCTATCCTCAAGCCGATCCCAACTCAAAGGCGTCTGACACAGTTGCCCGTAAAGAAATTCGAAAAGCGCCATATTAATGGTGCCTTGGTAATAGTTATTATAAGCGAATTCTACCAGTGGCAAGAATTCTTCCCAACACTTCACTTGGTCCATCACATACATGCGCAACCTGTCTTCCAAGATTTGGTTTGTTCGTTCAGTCTTCCCGTCAGTCCCTGGGTGATACGAAGTATTAAATCTAAGTTGGGTTCCCAAGGCCTTTTGGAAACTAGTCCAAAATCATCTGGTAAACACTGATCCTTGATCGGATATAATCCTCTTAGGCACACCATGCAGCCTCACAATATTGTGATGAAAACTCTAGCTATGTCTGGTGCCTGATACGTCGTACGTGAGAGTGTCGACTACCACAAAAATCGATTCGTGTCTCGTTTCCATCAGTGGAAATCCAACGATAAAATCCATTGAAATAACCTCCCATTCCAATTCCAGATCTATGAGCCTCATTTAGGATCAAGCTCCTCAAATTGTCATTCGGTGGCACATAAATCCAGTGTTTAAACCTCAATAATCCAATGTCATCAAATGTAAATCCTTCAAATCTTGGTACCATCATTTTGTTTTGTCCGATAAAATCCTTGACCTCTTTGTACCAGTCATCATCAAACTAAAAAGTTAGAATATTTTTTATTTTTTTTTATGCAAATTCGTTAGAAGAGGCAACATCGAAAATATGTGTGGTCTCCGACTCAATGCATCTACCACTCGGTTCGCGGTTCCTCTTTTGTAATAAATCTCAAATCATACTTGCTAAGAAGTTTTGACCAACGTCATTGTCGTGCGTTCAAGTCACCTTGCGTAAATATGAGTTGTAGTCCATAGTGGTTCGTCGTTAGTTCAAATTTTCCTCCAACTTGGTAGTGTCTCCAAACCTTCAAGGCATAAATAATGGCTAACAACTCTCAAAACGTGTGTCACACAGTTTTCCTCATGCCTTCTCAGTTTCCTTGAGATGTAAGCGATCACTCAACCATCTTGTATCAAGACTCCACCTAATCCTTCCTTGGATGTATCAGTGCATACCAAGAAGTTCGCATCTATGTCAGGGACATTTAGTATCAGTGTTGTTGTCAACAACTCCTTGAGCCTCCAAAATGCCTCCGTGCATTTCTCGGTCCAAGAAAACTTCTTATTCTTCTTTTGTAACTCAGTAATTGGGTTTGTTATCTTTGAAAATTCCTCAATGAATCATCGATAATATCCTGCTCAACCCATGAAGCCACACACTTCCGTGACCTTCGTCAGCGCAGGCCATTCCATAATAGCCTCGACCTTTGTTGGATCCACAAGATACCATCGGTGGATATGACATGACCTAAGTGGTGCATATTCTAATGATAGAATGAGCATTTGGACAATTTCCCATACAGTTTGTGCTCTCACAAACACTATAGTACCAAGCGCAAGTGCTCATCATGCTCCTCCGTCGTCCAAGAGTAAGTCAAGTATCATCCATGAATAATTGGATGAACTTATCCATGTACTCGTGCAACACCCTGTCTATCAAACTCATAAATACCATTGGGGCGGTTGTCAGTCCAACAGTAAAACAGTAAACTCATAATGTCCAAACCTCGTCTTAAATGTGATCTTAGGGACATCATCTTCCTTGATCCGTAACTATTGATACACTGATCACAAATCAATCTTGGAAAACACTGTCACACCCTTCATATGATTGAACAAATCATTAATCCTCGACAATAGATATTGATTCTTGATCATCACCTTGTTCAATGATGGTATTCAGTGGAGAGTCTCCATGGCACATCCTTATTTCGTATGAAAATAACAGGCACACCCCATGGTGACACACTCGGATGTATGTCCTAGGTCCAACAGCTCCTTCAGTTGCATTCTCAACTCTTGCAACTCCGGGGTTGACATCTGATAAGGTGTTTTAGCTATCGGTTCATTCCTCGATTTTAGGTCTAATATAACTTCCAATTCCTTGTTTGGAGGCATCCTAGGTAACTCCTCCAGAAAGACACCTGCGAACTCTCTCACCCCCAGTAGGAGTTCTAGTCCTTCCGCTACTCCCTTCTTGTTTAATGCAAGGATTGCATAAATCTTACATCCATTGCACATGCTCTTCCATAGTTGCATGGAAGAGATGAACCTTAGGGAAACTCCTTAGTTTCATCCTACTCTCATGCATCTTTGTCCCTCATCATTGAACAAGATCAATTGTCTCGTCATACAGTTGAGTATCGCCTCATGCGATTCCAACCAGTCCATACCGATCACGACATCATAAGATCGTAAGATCATGATGTGTAGGTTGGCCCTGGAAAAAAACACTCCCAGGTTAAGGGTACAACCCATAACCCTTCCTCCAACCTTATGTTTGGCTCCCAAAGACATCTCTACAAAGCTACACTCATCCTATTTGACAACCCTTACCTTAATACTTTTAACGTTGCACTAGAAATGAGACTCTCGGTAGCACCGGGATCTATCAAACTACTAAGGGTCTGGTCAGCGACTATACCATACCTCTCAAGCACAGTCGACTAGTGCTCTTCCTGGAGGTTATTCATCGCTGCATGAATTCGAAGGGCCTTGCCCAAAACTCCCATGGTAGTGGGTCCGGCTGATCCAGATGCTCCGACCCTTTCCTTTGGGTAGTAATGCTAGTAATGTGGATCCCCATAGTCCAACACACTTTCTTCGGTCTAGTATTCCTAGTACCCGAAGTAGATGATGAATTCTAACAATAGGGCCCAACTCGGCTTCTTAACCTTAAGTTTCTGGGTAATTTGGTGTGGAGCATACCGAAGCAACTCCAAACGGGCCTCGTACTTGGGCACTGTGCGGATGCCCTGTTGCAAGGCATCAACTCATCAATATGACACTCAGCGAATTCCTCAAAAATATACTTCTCCTGGAACTATTCCTCGAACTATTCCCATGACACGTCATCGATGGCCATGTTCAAAAGTGGCAGGAGCATCTTCCGCCATAGAAGAGAGCTCGCCTTCAGTTGAGAGACCACCATGCGGACCTTCATGCTGGAGGTCGTAATTGCGAAGTGAGAAGCACAATGCCTTTCTCTACATTCATTCCTCGACGACACAACTATTCGGGACACTTGTGGACTCGAGAACTCAACTCTATCGAGCTCTCGGTGGATGCTAATGGTACTTGCTAGAGCGCGTTGTGGACCCTCAGGGGTATAGGTGCTCTGGCCTCATCTCAGTACCGATGGTGAATCAAGGCCCTTGACATTACCTGGAAGGTCCTTGTCAGACCATAATCATCCCTTACAACAAGCGAATCCAACCCAAGGACTTGTATTTCCCCTTGGGGGTTTGACTACGAGGGTGCGTGAACTTCTGGAGGTGTCGGACCTCCTTCCACGACACCACGTTGCGAACCTCTGAGGCGTCCTCTATATATGATCACCACAAGGACACGTTAAAGTTTTTAATTAACACAAGGGTTAATACTCATGGGTTTATTGCATTGGAAAGTTTGGTGTTCCACAGTCGTAGGGTTGAACCTTGCTCTAATACCATATGTAATAACCCCCCTGATTTTCATGACAACATAAGACAAATCATTAGGCGCAAGTATTTTTTTTTATTATTATTAATCTTTTAAATGCATGGAAGGAAAGGTCACGGATACAACAACACCACTCGACAACATCACCAATGAAAATATTCATCCTACCAATACAAGGCATAGCATGTTACCTCATCATGTCTCTTGATGCAAATAGCAAACATATGCTCAAGTGAGGACTAAAAATGACTATCATACAATGAGTTGAATCAACTACGCAATAACATTCCAATCCCAATTGGGCCATCATCATCAATAATTATCGGTGCATTAGGAAATAACTTAAATCAATCCTTAACTATTAGGCACTAGAGATCCAAACACAATCGCGCATAATCACGATAATTCATTGCGCAATAGGATCTGTTCTCAAATCCACACGTATCACCTCATTCATGTGTAAAATAAACATCTGACACCCAAACTGTACAACCTCGTCGTTATGACTACCAGTGATGCAAGTAAGTGCAAAAATTTATAATTTAAGCTAATCACATCAACTTCATAACATTAGCTATTCATAATAAGGCATCTCTAAGGTGGATTTATGGTGAAATGTTTGAAGAAGGAGAGAGATAACCCAAATTCTCATCAGAGAAGAGAGACATTTTCTTGACATGATCTCATGCCCATCCTTCATGGAGTATAAATATAGAATTCATTCCTTTACCCACTTCTATTTCATAATAATAATGAAATGCTTATTAAATGACAATGAATTCTTCCAAAAATATTTTAACTTCTCATAAAACAATTAGATTGAACAATAGAAAAGTTTTCGCAACAAACAAATGAGGGTCTGAGGTTTTGATAAAAGAAAATAAAGACTAATTTAAGTATTAGTCAAAGTTATACGGGGAGAAATGAGAGAAAACCATTGTTAAATCTCTTGTCAACTAAAGGTACTGCCTTCCACAATAGTTCGCTATCAAAAAAAACTGTCAAACAATGTATCGATATCCAATGAAGGTTCCCAGAGTCAAGGTAAGTGATGAAGGATGAGTTAATTATGGTAACCATTGAGTTAAAAACATGATAACTTTATATATCGTTGCCTATATTAAAATCCACTCAAACTCACAGATAAATCGTTGTCTACAATAATCTCGTTCAGACTTAAGAATAGATTGACTGTCAATGAGGATGTCGCCTGGGATTCTGTGATGAACTCAACACTACATTAGCTATGTTTTACTATTTACAGAAACACAGACAATGCATAGATTGTAGACATATCAGTTTGTAGCCAAAAATACATCATTGTTCTAAGGGTAGGTCGTTGTCTAGAAAGGTTACGAAATTTTATGCAATGCAATCAACTACAAGTAAACATAGCATAGGCAAAAGAGGTTTGTGAATTAGAACACTCTCTAAAATATTTGTCAATCACAGGGAAAAAAGAACGCAGTCAAACAAGAGTAAATCGTTTCCAGAACATGGTGTGGTTCACTCTGATGCACAGGTTTTAAAAATGCAATCGAACAAAGGGGTAAATTCGCTGACAAGGTGTATTAAACCGCAGAGTCGAATTCACCAGTCAATATGTATTAAAATTGCAGAGTGAGCTCTTTGTCAAGAGTAGTAACACTCAACCATTACCAAAAACTCTACCATCACACATTAAGAACGCCCTCCCCATTGACACAGCAAGTGAGCCCCTATTTACATAATAAAAATGCTACCATAAGAATAATAAGTAGACGCACAATCAACTTAAATGCAAAAGGAATAAGGACTAATAATGGTATCATAACGAAATAAAGTGTAATTTAAAACAATGGAAAATCACTCGTTAAATGCCCAGGCAACAATTGTGTCTTCCAAGTGGAAATTCACCCACGAATTAAAAAAAAAATGTCGACTCAAGAAGGGGCAAATTGCCTTCCAATAATTTAAATGCATAAGAAGGAAAAGAAATTGCAGTCCTCACCAGTGGTCATCAACACAGTCTTAAAATGCATGGTTTTAGTCTTGATAATGGCAAATCGCCAGAGTAACAAAGGGGTAAAACGCAGATAAGAAAAAGATAAAATTTCATCATCAATCAATAAATTACCGGGCCAATTATCTGCATCAAGGTGTAAAGACCCTCAATCAGCCAAAGACAAACAACAGAGGTGGACGACTGGCATGAACATCCTTCGCTCATCATCCACACACAGAAAATCAAGGCTTTGAGATCCATAGGTCTATTAACACTGAAGCGACGACCATAGATCAGGCTCCTGGCCGACTTCTTAGATGTGGACTTATGAGCTAGGGATGAAGGAAAAAATTAAGCTGCAATCATCAAAATCAATAAACCATAGGATGATCAAGACATGTAGGGATTGAAGGCCATGGGAAAACAACATCGAGCTAAAGGCTATGGGAAAATTTCAGTCATCAAATAGCATGCTAAGACAATCATTTTTCGTACTCAATTAAACATGAAGAACTAAAAGCATAAATCATATTAACAATCTACCATGCAACAATAAAGGAAGCGTATCGTTTCCCAATCGCCCGCTCTTAGTTGATGTCCCGCGTGCTTCATGCAACTCCCTCTTGCTGACTGATGTGACTTCATCGGTACCTCCCAACCAACGCTAGGGGTACTCTTCTTCACCCTTATCCCCCCGAGATACAAAGGGGCCACACACACTAACCAGAGAATCAACTAGCTCCCACCTCACCTTGCAAGGCCGAGCTACCACTCCTCAACGAGATGGGTATCCCAACTCCCACAAGCTAAGTCAGTCAAGTATAGATTTTTGCAGCGTAACATTACACAAACAGAAGAGATCCATCATCCTTATCCTCCCTCCATTATATAGAGTTTTGAAGTCCTTTACTTTCCAAAAATCCCATTTAATTAAATGTTTAATAATTTAATTCATAAAAATCCTCCCCGTACATGTCACCCATCCCCTTCAGTCCTCCAGAAATTAATTTCATTAATTAATTAATTACCCCTATTTCCCTCACCCACTTAAACTCATTCCTAGCATCACTCCTAGGTGTCCCCATATTCCCTTACAAGTTTTAATGACTTTCCCCCTTATTAATTTACTAGTTGAGTTTAAATTATAAAGTTCTTAAATGCTAGATACCTTACTAAGTTAGACTATCTTCTTTTTCCTTGTGTTTCCCCTTCCTTTTTATGTTTCCCTCTTTTTCCTAGTTTCCTAATTATTTTAGATTTCCCTCTTTTCCCTTTTTATTTAAACTCAAAAAGGCATGTGCAGAAACTTACCCTTTTTCCCTTTTTCTTTTTAATGAATAAATTTTTAATTAGCATAATAGTAAAAAAATTATTTCCCCATTTTTTTTTAAATTTTATCCCAAAAGATTTTTATAAGTCAATTTAATTGTTTACCCCCTTCTTGTCACAATATTAATGAAGATTATATATATATATATATATATATATATATATAGATACAATTTTTATCACAGGTATAATTTAGACCTGGATTTTATTTTCCTTCACTTGGCGACATTTTATTAGGGAAAAAGCTTAAAATCTTCCTTAACATGTTATTCATCCTAAAACCATCTAGGTTTATGAAATTATTAAATAACAATGCGATGTGCCCTTCAGGACGCACTAGGTGCTCCAAGGGTGCCACTTGCTTCTTTATGTTTCTCTTGCACGACGAGCCCTTCAGGATGCACTACGTGCTCCAAGGGTGTCACTCACCTGTTTCCATTTTTCTTGCACGACGTGCCCTTAAGGACACACCACGTGCTCCAAGCGTGCCACTCGCCTCTTGACTGACTTGGTAGTCATCAAAAACCCCTGGAGTCAATACTCTGCCAAGCGATCTTGTGGGAGACTAAGGGCCTCTAATGAATAAGGCCCCTGCCTTATTGCGCGCCTCTTAGAATCATCGTGACTGACAATCGTAGTCTTCCCTCACAACATCGTGGGTCTTCTCGAACTAAGTAGTCGTTAACCTACAGTTCGATCCATGACGAAAGTGCTAGTAGGCTGTGGCAGGGTTGTTGTCCACACCTCTTCCTCAATGTCTCTGGTAGTCATGTGTGACTCCTCTCCTCCACATGTGAGTCTGGTCGACAAGCTATCATCAACCTGCATCATCAATGAATCATGTCAGATATAGTATACATAATCATATAATCTAATTAGATGCATAAATGTCATATATATATTAATCAAACCCCCAAAATACCACTCCTTGACTCGATACAGAGTCCAAGGGGTTTCATAGATGCCTCTACATCCTTGAGGTCCAACATCCTACACACTCAGGAAAACCGAGTTAATAACACCTGTCTATGTCAATGCAGAAAAATAACATGTCATCAATTCATAACGCCTCATAATCATAATCAAATGCCCAAAAGTATAATAATCTAGATCACTTGCAAGCAAGTGTCCTCAAGAATAAGTTTTCTCAGTGCACATAAGAACATGATGTTACAGTTGACATCGCGCATTGGTGTGTGTTGAATATTAGTGCATGCATGAGTTTCCGAAGGAAGGATTCTGACAAGATGGTGTATAGTTTCATGAATTCGCCTAACAATTTTTTTTGTCTCCACATTTTGTAAAATTATGAGTGGTTAGAGAAGGAAAAAATGGTGCAGAAGGTTAAAAGCATGGAAGATGCATATAGAACTTATAATCCTAATGATGAATTCAAATACTTTTATGTTGGTTTCAGTGTTGATGGTACAAAATCCAACGATGAGTGCATGAACTTGGTAGAAACCATAAAAAGACTACAAAAATATGTACATAGCTATAAGACTAATAACGAGATGCTTATGAGAGCCAGGGAGCAACAAGATGACTTCAATGTAAAATTGATGCAAAACCTAGACATAATAGAAAAAAAAAATGGATAAGGAGACAGAGTCGAGTAGGTCAAGAAGTGACAGGTCTCATGGTGATAAAAGAAGTGAATCAATAAGTGTTTGTAGGCATCGACCTCACTCGCCAAATCATTCTTTTATCAAACCACACAGTAGTTCAAGTCCATCTCATGTCAGAAAGCATAAGAGAAGGGATGCAGTGTATGAGGTATAGGGAGAAATGAATTATATCAAGCCTCCTACCATTGATGGTTAGCACAAAAAGGATGAATATGTAGATACTTGGTTGTTGGGTATGAGGAAATATTTCTAGTTGCATAACTATTATGTGAAGGGAGAAGTAATAATTGTCATTTGTTATCTCAAGGGAAAAACATCAATGTGGTTGGATTAGTTTGTGCAGGTTCAACACATTTATGAGAAGAAATTTACTTGGAGGTAGTTTAACGAAGTGGTACTATGACAAGAAAATGAAGAAGTTCTTTGAACTCAATATTGGGAGTATGACAATGGATGAGTATGAAAGGATATTCTTAGAGTTGTTGAAGTACATCGCATTCATCAAGGATGAACAAGTGAATATTCAAAGGTATTTGAGTGAGATTCCATAATTTATTAGAGATAATATACAATATGATGACCCCAAGAAATTGGAGGAAACTATAAGACGCACTAAGTGTCCTTATGAGTAGAAAAAGGGGAGACAGACTTTCCAAAAGGAAAGACAAGATGTAAAGTAAGGAGGAAAAGAGAAAGAATCTTGCCATCATTTTTCAGAAACATTGTGCAAGGATAGTCAATCCTCCTAGAGCCTAGAATGTCAAAGATAGTGGGGAAAATGTCATGAAAAAAACCTATGCAGTGTTCATTTTGTGGAAAATATCATATGCATAGATATTACCTAAAAAGAGGTGATAAAGAGAGGAGTGTGAAAAATGTACAACAAGCTACGATAATTGAGGACATGTGTAGAAATATGCCAAGGATTTATGCAACATTGGATAACAAGAAGGTTGAGTTTCAATCACACATGATCGAGGTGAAGGTAAGATTAATGATTAACCCATTGTTATTTTAATTGAATCTAGATCTATTCATATTTATCTATATCCTAATATGGTGGAAATATTCCATTTGTTGAGAAGCAAGCTTGAAAAATCTTAGTTGGAGCAGTTAGCTACTCGAGCAAAAAGTAAAATTAATGAGATGGTTAAGGCATGTCCAATAGATATGAATTGATTGCGCACAAATACTGATTTGAATATTATACCTTCATGTTTGTAGGATTTCCTCATTAGTGTGGATTGGTTGGACAAGCACCATGCTGTCTTGGACTATTAAAATAAGAAATTCACTTTCTTGGATGAGGAAGGAAACCTAAGAGCAGTTCAAGGAATTCGAAAAGATATAACTATCATAGAAGTTTCATCCTTGCAATTGAAGAAAAGTTATAGGAAAGGATGACAAGTATTTTCATTGCACATGGAAGAGGCACCTAAGGATAAAGTGTTGAGTATTGAAGACTATGCAGTACTGAAAGAGTATGAGAATGTCTTTAAAGAGATATCGGTATTTCCTCCAAAAAGACATATTGATTTCTCCATTAATACGATTTTGGGAGCAACACATGTATCCAAGACTCCTTATAGGATGAGTACGCTAGAGTTAAAGGAGTTGCAAATGCAACTTGAAGAGCTTCTGAAGAAGGGGTATATATTCCCATGTGTGTCACCTTGGGGTGTGCTATTTTTGTTCATGAAGAAGAAGTATGGTACACTGATACTTTGTATCGACCCCAGGAAGTTGAACAAGGTAACAATAAAGAACATGTATCATTTTCCAAGGATATATGACCTCTTTGATCAACTATGGGGGCTACAAATATTTTCTAAGATTGATCTAAGATTTGGCTTTCACCAAGTACGAATAAAAGAGGAAGAAATCAATAAGACTTCCTTCAAAAAAAGGTATGTTCATTAATAGTTTACAATGGTTCCTTTTGGGTTGTTAAATGCACCAACTATCTTCATGTCTTTAATGAATGGAGTTTTCATAAGTTACTTAGATAAGTTCATCATTGTGTTTCTAGATGACATACTTATTTACTAAAATTATGAAGAGGAGCACGAGCAACACTTGAGGATGGTGTTGCACATATTGATGGAGCATCATCTTTATGCAAAGTTGAGTAAGTGTGCATTTTACCAGAGGAAGATTCATTATTTTGGTCATATTATTTCTAGGTAAGGAATAGTTGTGGACCCAACAAAGATAAAATTCATTGAGGAATGGCCAACAACAAGAAATGACGCAGAAGTGAGATCCTTTATGGGATTAGCAGGGTACTACAAAAGGTTTATTGAAGGCTTCTCACATATTATGCAACATAGTATGTACCGAACATATTTTTGCAACAAAATTTTAGAAGTTGCGAAATCAGATCTACGCTATGTGGACATAAAGGTGGACTTACAACAAGGTATGTCACAACAGAAAGTTGAATGTTATGAGTTGAGAGAGGATGGTATGCTTATGTATAGATGCAGAGTCTATGTGTCAAATGATTAGGAGTTGAAAAGCCTTATATTTTCAAAGATGCATAATGTTCCTTATGTTGGTCTCCATCTTACCAGAAGACAATAGTCTCTTTCAAAAAGAAATACTTTTGGCCAAGTATGAAAAATGAAGTTGTTGATTTTATTGCTAAATTTCTCCAATGTTAGAAGGTCAAGGGTCAACATAGACATCCAACTAGTTTGTTGCATCAGTTTCCCATTCTTGAGGGTAAGTGAGAAGTTGTTACCATGGAGTTCATAACAGAGTTTCCTAGGACTACTAAGCAACATTATTCTATTATGGTGGTGGTGGAGAAGTTTACTAAAGATGCCCATTTTATTCCATTGAAATCAATGCACAAGGAAGCCGACATTATTGAGAATTACATGTGAGAAATTGCCAAGCTACATGGTGTACCTAAGACAATTGTGTCTGACATAGATTCCAAGTTCACCTAGAACATTTGGAAATGAACATATTTACCATCCTAATGCAAACTCTCTAGAGTTATCAGTTTTTTAGAGCTGCTATTTTTGCCCCTAAATCAAAAAATGGTGCTACCAATATCACCCTTTTTTTTATAGTGGTTAAAATTCAAACTCATTGTATTGACAACTAATGTCATTGTGATGTCATTGTGCACAAAGACTTTAAAATTTACCCTCGAATCAAAAAGTGATGCTACCAGTAGAACTATTTTTTTTAGTCAAAAATATAA
>JZKD02S0269305.1:98799-124755 GCA_000966675.3 Picea glauca
AATAGGTTGCTCTTTTGGTTTCCTTAGCTTTGTATAGTGGGTCTGTGTAATGTCTTTGAGCTCTTAGATGATTTGTTAGGGATTTCATGCATATGTTTGATAAATTTAATGATGATATATTATTTACATTGCTATGATGTCTAGGACTGATGAGCCCCTGGAGGGTGTAGTCTTTGATGTGCAGGACCATGCCCGACGGACAGGTACCAGAGGATCGGTGCACACGGGGAGATGATTAGCTCAGACCTCCATGGGGTTGAAGAGCCCATCAGATGGTCGCTGGGATGGTAGAGGCAGGACAGAGTTCTGACGAGCCCTTGCATGGAGAAGAAGAAGGACGCCCTCATTAGGACATTTTTCCAGAGACTTGGCCCATGGGGATCAGCCCCTTGCAGATTGGACGATGGCCTTGATGGATAGGATGCCACCGAGGGCTAGTTGGACATCTTCTGGAGCAGATGGCAGTGTGTTGGGCCTCTTGGGCACACATAGCAGGTTGCAAAAGCCCCAGAAGGGCCAACGTTTGGCTTACCAGATGTTGATTATGCCCTGAAAGGGCCAACGTCTCCCCTATAGGGGCCTGACGTCTCCATTTTCTGCTCATTTTTGGCATTTTAGGCATGTAATGTGACAAATAATGAGATATTGTAATGTCAACCTTGTTGGCTGTTTTGAATGACCAAAATTTAATTAGAGGTCATAAGAATCATATAAATAGAGGACGTTGCCTCTCATTTTAATCATAACACAACTTGCTCTCTTGTGAGAGTGACTTCTTTAGCTCTTGTCTTGGGTTTTTTTCTCTTTTGGAGTGAGGTGCAACTTCTTGGAGGACTATTTTTTGGCATGTGGTGCTATTTATCATTGGAAGGTTTACAACTAGGGTATGATTAATGCTTCTTCATGAATTTGTAAGTGTTTTCTCATCAAAACTTCTTGAATGAATGGTTGTTGACTAAATATCTTGCATGCATAGTTACATTGTTATTATTTGCCTAATATTTGAAACCCTAGGGAGCCAACACACAAGTAGGTTATGGCTTCATGTCCCCATGGTAAAAGATTATAGCCATTTGATTAGAGAAGGTTTTAACCTAGCCATAGCTACACTAGCCATCTCTTTTCTTGAGTTAGCTTTGAACATAAATTGAAGAAAGAAAGCATCCTAGGCCTAATTTAGTTTACACTTAGGGTTTGCTTCTAGGGTTTTGAAAAGCCCTGTATCTAAGAAACACTTTTCAGCCATAGATTTGTGTTTATAATCTAGCCGTTTTGCCAAAAGATTCTTAAGGAAAGAAGAGGAAGGATTAGGCCTAGCCTTAGCTACACCTAAGTAAGCCTTCTCTTCTTAGGGTTTTGGTTCGGTGGCCTTGCCATAGCAACACCATCAAAAACTAAACCCTCTTGTCCTTAAGTTTAAGTCTTCCAAGCCTTTAGTTTCACTCCAATTGACTCCATTAACCCAAGGCACTAGTCTAGAAATACCTTTGAGCTTGTTTGTGCTTAAACTCTCTTTCAAAACTCTTTTATTTAAAACCCTAACTAACCTAGTGTCTAGCCCTAGCATCTAGAACTAACCCTAATGCTGATGACGTCTTGCCTATTTTAGACTTCTGTTTGGATAGAAAGTTGCAGCTGATTCATCTTATCATAGCCATAGAGGTTTCATAAATTTTCATTGGTGTATTTAGCTAAAACGTCCACTTCTTGGCTAGCTAACCCTAACCCTAAATGCAACAACATTATAGGTGACATCACACCTCTTTTTTTTTCTTTGCTAGACCTGAAACGTTGTGACATTTACCACCTTATTTGATAGGTTTTGAATTGGTGATCACATTTAAAGACTTATTTGACAAAACGTTCTCCTTATCACCTTCAAAATTGACCTATTAATAGGGCTGACATCACCCTGTGACGCAACAACATTATATATGTATGAGCAGATTTATGATATGATTTGCATTGTGATATAATACAAGGATTTGATCTTATACATTGAATTGCTCATATCTCTTATCTATTTATTGAAGAAGTTCTATAAGTCATTTGTTTTAGTTTAGTAATCATTGACTTCGTCAATAATTACATTTGATCATTGCTCATATATATGTTGAAGATAGTCATTAATATTTGAGGTACTAACCATTGCAGCACATTCTATAGTTATTTGTCTTCTCTCGCAAACAGGTGCCATTCAATGGAAGATCTCTTTTGACTATCTCATTTTGGGCAGTAATCTGTGAAAGGGAATCTCTTACCTTGATCCTTTAAACCTTTAACCCTTCAGAAAACCAGATTACATAGGGACGTCTCCCTTGGATTAGCCCTCCTAAATAGAAAGAGCTCCCCATCGAGGTGACAGTGGGTGGGGAAGTTCCTGTTACGCCAGTTTGAAGCCTTGACTCAAGCTAACCTACACCTTTCCTACAAACTGTGTGATAATAGGACCTATGTTATTTCTAATTGATAATGTTTTTCTTAAAAAATCATATTTTGATTACTAAAATAAAATCACATTTTAAAAATGAATGTCAATTCATAAAATATATAGTGGTTTGTGGTTATAAATATATAAATGGTTGAAATATATAGTGGTTTGTGATTATTAATATGTGTGAGTGTTTATATTTATATATAAAATCATGTAATAATTTAAAACTTACTTTAGTTTTAGTTATACGCATGCTCACCACTATTCTCATATTGTTTGTCAGATCTTTAAGTAAAACATAAGTAGCTTCTTGTACTTGACATGTTGATATAAAAATGACAATTGCATAGATATATCTTTGTTTTTATGAGTATGAAACTTATGTGTATCATGTATGAATATAGTTTGTAAAACAATAATTGTATATGCAAATTACAAGACATACATAAGCTACACATGAACCATTTTCCTAGTTTCTTCCACAATGGTAGTTTTCATAGCATGACCATTCATAATCCAATCGATGGATAAAATATATATAACTAGAAATTAGCACATGCACTATGTTGTCGCAAGAGTTGACTCTAGGTTGTAAAAGAGCCAAGCCTTAGCACATTTTTAAAAGAAATAAATCTTGTTGATTGGTCAGTCATAGGAGGCCTCTAGAACTAGGTCTAAAATAGTCATTCCACTCATTTATACATCAGAAACGAAAATGAATGACCTCGTTTGTCTAATTCATTTTAAAATCATGAGAATGGACAGAAGATAGGGGATGAACAAAATTGAAAGAAAAAGCCAAGTATCTGGTCTTCCTCTCAATAGAAGAAGTAACACAAAACTTCAAATATCTGAACACAGGTCTTGTCTCACTCATAGAAAGACAGAGGAAAGGCTGTGAACAAATAAAACTTGTAAATAAGGCAAAATAATTAGGATGCAGGTCTTGTTCTACTCACAACAAAAAAGAGGAAAAATTGCACCTTAAGGAATGCTTTAAATTAGCTACAACAGAGGTAGTACTAAATTGTAACCATTACAAGCTGAAATAATGAACGTAAGAAAGAAATCATAGTGATGAAAACTTCAGGAACAATAATACAGGAAGAAAACGAAATTAGGTAGTGACAAAGTATAGAATCTCTTGGCACTTTGTTCTATATTTACTGAAAAAGAATACATTACAAACCCAGCCTCTGAAAGGCTCTCGGGCTATCCTCTCCCTTCTCTATTACATACAATCATTATTTAAAAGAAAAAATATAAGAACAATCTCTTTGCGTTCTGGGAATCTGAAATGGTTCGCCTTCATAGAAAACTGAGACTGCCAGGTGCCTCTGCCAGCACTTTGAACCGTTACTAATGTAGGGAAGCTTGTAAACACCTTTGGCTAGGTGTGCATAATCTGGGCGATACACTTGATATAATCTTTCTGATGCTCATATTTAGTTTGACAAAAAAATTTATTCTTGAGTGAAAGCAAATGTAGGGTTTCTTTAGCAAATCACTAGTTGGTCACCTGTAATCATCTTCATGCAAACTCCAAGATTAAGAGCTCACTGAATTGTTTCAGCGTTGTCATGTTGAGGAGGATCGAACAATGGAAACAACCCACAAAACATCCAAGGGCCTCCAGGGATTTCTTTAGATTTCTCAGGCATTTCCTGTACGAAAATGAACCATCTTTACCCTTCCTTCTTGTTTGGCCTTTTCAAGTATTTGTTTATACTTCAAAAGATCACTGGAAGCAATTTGTTTTCGTGATAGACCTAACTCTATACCCCTCACTCTAGTGGCAAAGTTCAATGAACTTAAGGTTTCTCCTGAGTCACACTCGTTAGGGCAAATTTGCACAAACATTGGAGTTTTCGAGTCTCCTCCTAATGAATCTTGGAGAAAATGTGTAAGCTTGGAATTCCTGTAGGGTATGTGGCTGTTTTTGGTTGCTAATGCAGATATAACATAACCAAGAGAAGAAAGAGATCTGTTGATAGATTGAGCTTCTTTACGGCGCTCCGCTCGAACGTCTATTTTTGCTATTCTCTCACTTCCTTCCAGATCGACAAGCCACAGCTTGCTCTTAGTACATTCCCCACTGATTAAGTTCTCTCCTTTTACCATCACACAAAGTAAAAAGTGAGAATGACTCCTACGCTCATTAGCATTTCTAGAACCAACGACCCTCGCACTGCTTCCAGTTTGCAAAACTTCCTAGACCTCATTCATGGTGTGTACTTGTGCTTCAACAAGTCCTGGAACATGATGGATGCCTTCTGCTACCTGTTTTATTTCAAGCTTCTTAACAGTATGCCCTGGCTGAGTTGGCAGTGCAAGTAGATCACAAATCTTCTCATTGTAAACTTCCAATACACTTACTGAGATATCATATTTAAATAATCCATTTCTCTCATTAGCTACTTGAAAGAGCTCCTCCAGTGTCCGCTAGTTTACTCCCCTGTTGTCATGGGTTCCCTCCATGGTAAATTTCTTCACAGTTCTAGTTTTCCCATAGGCAAAGATACACATTATATCCATCCAAAAATGACATGACAACTGGTGCATTATCGGAAAAAATAGCCACTTGATCATCTTGAGTAGTAAAAACATGATCAAATTTGAACACCTTCTTTGAAGAACCATTAACACTGATGCTCAGTTCATTTGCTCTAGCTGTATCAAATTCTGCCACTGAAGAAGCTCCCACAGATATTTCTTCATCACTCAATGGACAACATCTACAGAATACTCTGATGTTTCCTCTGAGCTCCTCATCGGCATTGAGGATCCCATCGCCCAAGAAATCAAGCACCACGTCTCAATGGGCAGACAAAGAAGCGTTTGAACTCGTGCCCAAACTCCTCGCTGTCAAAGACAGGTCTCGCATATAGGGGGTTTTGAATCAGTCATCTGGCTTATCTTCCACGACCTATTACGGCTCTTTGAACCATTACAAATCGATAATTCCTTTGATGCTGAAACGCTTATGTCAACACTTTAAACGCTGCCTGATTATTCTCTGGGGATATAGACCTAATTATTCTCTTCTCTATGTTTAAACAATTTGGAATTCTGCCTCTTCCAATCTGACCCGTGCTTCATTTCTCTGGTTATTCACTGACCTCGTTTCTGACCTTTTTTCTGCCAGTCTGGACAAGGGTTTTAAAGTAACGACTCTTGGCTTTCTTCAACGTGCAAAAACCCTAATTTTCCTCACATCCGCATGAAAAACTTTAATGCATGCGACCAATGAGGTGAGCAACCGACGTGAAGAAGCCATTTCTCGAGAAGTTTCATGGCATCATTTGAATTCATGAATCTCATTCAAGGACTAGATAGGATGGTGTACAAATGCATTGCGGAATCTTTTCCATGCGAGATCACGAATTTGGTTTCGAGAGATATGGTCCAATTCAAAGTTTATAAACATATTTCCGTTGAATTTCCAATTTCACCACCTTTCATAGAACTCTCATGAGTCACTTCTGCTCTTTCTCCTTTCATGTGTTCATGCCTATCGGGAAAATTGTAGTACCCACTCAACCACGGACATTTTTCGGTCTTGAGTTCGAGAACTTGGAACATTTACCAGTTAAATAGCCTTGTGCAAGAGTGGCCATCCACGATATGATTCTATTGCAATGAGAGACAAGATATCCAGCTTGATTGCTCGCACATGGTATGTATCAGAAAACCGCACAAAGAAATCTTCGAAATATGGCTCGAATAAGGAGGGCATTGCTCCAACAAACGTTGTCGTATTTGATCGTACCTCATGATATTTCCTAGCTCATTTCCTTAATGATGCCATTCTGCTCATCCGATTCCAGCTTTCGGTAATGTCCACCGATTTCAATGACCTGATCTTGACAATCGTATCAATCCATTTATTCGTATAACAAATCTTTGCCCCAAAAGTTGAGACCTTTGTCTCGATACCACACGCATCAATGGGATTCTCTATTCCATTGGAACACACAATAATTGTTCTTGTCTTCTAGAGTTAAACACTAAAACTGCCACTTCTTCAGTTTCATCTAGACAAGCCACATAATCTCTTGGGGCCCTTTTTATAATTCCAACAATTTCATCCTTTATTACACCATGCTTCACAGTGATTGGATGGTTATCATGTTTTTCCTCATCATCTCCAACAAGATTAAGACTTTCATGAACACCATAATGAGAAGGGCCATTTTGTGCAATATTTAGTGTCCCACCATCAATAGACCCATCGTCCAGCTCCACAGACTTCTATTTGTCAGCATTTTCAGACACAAAAACATGCACAACAACAAGATCTCCATGCAATGCTCTGTTTTGTAGCTTCCGACCAGGAACTATGATTTAAACTAGAGATGCCTCGTCTTTATTACTGGGGTGAACAAAACCTTCATCTGGAGTATACTTGCTGGCATGGAAAATACCAATTCGAAGATCGCCATTTGCAGTTCCCTGTTCAATTGCATTTGCTAAGAGATGTTATTTATAAATAAAGTCCTTGTGAGAGGTTGCTCGGGATTGTTCATCAAATACTGTATCTTCACGATATATTGTCATGTCAATTTCTAACTGTATTATTTGAAAGTCTATCACAACAAACCAGGGAGCTGCACATCTCAGTAATAGATGCATCATGACTCAAAAAAGACTGAAATATTCAGCAGCATTTAACACCATGACTGCCTCATGATCACTTGGTGATGGACCAAAAGATAGGCACTTTTCAAAATCCTTTTCCAATGCATAGCCTTGAGGATCCACTGAAGAAAATGCAGATCCAGTCACTACAATAATAGGCATTGCCCCTTCTAAATGCTCATATAGCCATCCTTATACGCCTCCAATTTCATTTGATCGCACTTGAACCTTGGGCAGCGCATTCGATTTTGATATCTGTTACAACATCGGCTCCAACTAGGGATGGCACTTTCTCGTAAAGTGCCAAGAACAGTAGACCAGGTGCCTCCATCCATTTGGCTTCCCGAAATCATCAAATCCTAAACTCTGTCACTTTACTTGCATCTTAGCGAAACGAAAAACTGCTTATTCATCCATTGGGCTATGGAGTCGTAATGCTTTATACCGAAACCATATTGGATTCAAAACTGAACTGAAAAACATATTGAAAACCATCGATGTAATCTAATTCTTGAAGTCAAGCTTATTTATATACATCACCTACTCTAACTTACTAAAAGATTTCCAGAATCAAATGATACGAAAATGCCAGTGAAGCCAATCCAATAATTTCCTACTTATTTGAAACTTTCTCACACTTTCTTCGATCAAGCCAAAAAAGGAAACCGACAACTCCCAACTGACCTATTGGTGATCATGTATTTTCAAACCTTTCATCAATTCTTGTGACCAAATATTCCTGACATAACATATTCCTCCATTAAATGAATCTAAAATATCAACAAAAGGGTCTTGGAAAAATATATCGTCCTGAGGTTTTAAAACATCCAGGACTACTCTATGTTCTGACTTATGATGCTCACGATCATTAAACATGACAACCATATCTTTTTCATGAAACAAAGTAGAGTCTAAAATATGATCTTCTGGCCGGAAATCATCATGAATAGGTTCACTAACTTCCTGTAAAGTTCCATGAAATACATGGTTGTCACCATTTAAAAATAGAATTACATTTTCAGAAATGGAAGAAGTTTGACACTCATATCCGGGACTATGTGAAACCTGTAAATCTACGTGAGTAGGGGCTGCAACATAGTTATCCAGGGGCAGACCCTTCTCTTCCTTAGTTAAAGGAGAAGGTGGTCTCTGTATTTTCTGAATAAAAAAACAATCATTCCTTTCTATCTCCTTCGTAGGTTGATCGTGATGCCGAATATATTCTTCTTGAATAAGTTCACGAGATCCATCATCTTTATGAGCCAACTCTTCCTCATACTGGTCATCTTTATCAACTTGAGAAATTTCTATTTTTTCTTCCTCCTCCTCAAGAGGACTTGTATCACAACAATATTCAAAAAGGATTTCAGCAGAATATATCCTCTTACAATGTTGATGAAAAAGTGTGTGAAAGCATCTCAATGAAGGAATACTAGAATGGAGTAAGGATTTATACCAGAGTCTAGCATATTTTTCCAATGAAAACATAAACAATTTCATGAGGACATCTTCATGATGTACATTTAATTCCTCCGTGAGCTTGTGGAATTCAAACAAATGTTGACCAGGATTGTCGCCTTCATATTCTCCAAATTTAGGAAGGATATTTCCCCAAATTTTAATGTCTGGAACTGTGTTTGGAAAGCCATAAACATTTGTAAAGTCCAGAGGGGAAAACCTTGCAGCAATTCGAGAAATGAACGAATTCGACATTTGAGAGCAGTGAGGTCGCCAACAAAATCATGTAGACTTTACGAACCAAGGAGTCACCAGGTGAATGATCACAACCAATTAAATGCCTATCCCTTGTTCACCATCAAGAGATAGATCTGAAATTTGTTGTATCCCAGGGAAGATAACTTCATCCTCCATCCTTGGCAATGGCAGCAGAAAATGTTGTCGCAAGAGTTGACTCTAGGCTGTAAAAGAGCCAAGCCTTAGCACATTTTTAAAAGAAATAAATCTTGTTGATTGGTCAGTCATAGGAGGCTTCTAGAACTAGGTCTAAAATAGTCATTCCACTCATTTATAGATCAGAAACGAAAAGGCATAATCTCGTTTGTCTAATTCATTTTAAAATCATGAGGATGGATAGAAGATAGGGGATGAACAAAACTGAAAGAAAAATCCAGGTATCTGGTCTTCCTCTCAATAGAATAAGTAACACAAAACTTCAAATATTTGAACACAGGTCTTGTCTCACTCATAGAAAGACAGAGGAAAGGTTGTGAAAAAATAAAACTTGTAAATAAGGCAAAACAATTAGGATGTAGGTCTTGTTCTACGCACAGCAAAACAAAGGAAAAAATGCACCTTAAGGAATGCTTTAAATTAGCTACAACAGAGGTAGTATTGAATTGTAACCATTACAAGTTGAAATAATGAGCGTAAGGAAGAAAGAGCAGTGCTGAAAACTTCAGGAACAATAATATAGGAAGAAAATGAAATTAGACAATGACAAAGTATAGAATGTCTTGGCACTCTGTTCTATATTTGCTGAAAAAGAATACATTACAAACCTAGCCTATGAAAGGATCCCGAGCTTTCCTCTCCCTTCTCTATTACATACAATCATTCTTTAAAAGAAAAAATCTAAGAACAATCTCTTTGCGTTCTGGGAATCTGAAACATTTCGCCTTCACAGAAAACTGAGACTGCTAGGTGCCTCTGCTAGCACTTTGAACCGTTACTGACATAGGGAAGCTTGTAAACGCCTTTGGCTAGGTGTGCATAATCTGGGCGATACACTTGATAGAATCTTTCTGATGCTCATCTTTAGTTTGACAAAAAAATTTATTCTTGAGTGAAAGAAAATGTAGGGTTTCTTTAGCAAATCACTAGTTGGTCACCTGTAATCATCTTCACGCAAACTCCAAGCTTAAGAGCTCACTAAATTGTTTCAGCGCTGTCATGTCGAGGAGGATCGAACAATGGAAACAACCCACAAAACATCCAAGGGCCTCCAGGGCTTTCTTTAGATTTCTCAGGCACTTCTTGTACGAAAATGGACCCGATTTACCCTTCCTTCTTGTTTGGCCTTTTCAAGTATTTGTTTATACTTCAAAAGATCACTGGAAACAAGTTGTTTCCATGATGGACCTAGCTCTATGCCCCTCACTCTGGTGGAAAATTTCAATGAACTTAAGGTTTCTCCTGAGTCACACTCGTTAGGGCAAATTTGCACAAACATTAGAGTTTTCGAGTCTCCTCCTAATGAATCTTGGAGCAAATGTGTAAGCTTGGAATTCCTGTAGGGTATGTGGTTGTTTTTGGTTGCTAATGAAAATATAACACCACCAAGAGAAGAAAGAGATTTGTTGATAGATTGAGCTTCTTTACGGCGCTCTGCTCGAACGTCTGTTTTTGCTATTCTCTCACTTCTTGCCAGATATATGGCCCTTGGCTTTATTCTCTAGACAAGGGTTTTAGAGTAACGTCTCTTGGCTTTCTTCAACACGCAAAAACCCTAATTTTCCTCACGTCCACATGAAAAACCTTAATGCATGCGACCAACGAGGTGAGCGACCGACGTGAAGAAGCCATTTCCCGAGAAGTTTCATGACATCATTTGAATTCACGAATCTCATTCAGGGACTAGATAGGATGGTGTAAAAATGCATTGCGAAATCTTTGCCATGCGAGATCACAAATTTGGTTTTGAGAGATATGGTCCAATTCAAAGTTTAAAAACATATTTCCATTGAATTTCCAATTTCACCACCTTTCATAGAACTCTCATGAGTCACTTCTGCTCTTGCTCCTTTCACTTGTTCACGCCTATCGGGCGAATTGTAGTGCCCACTCAACCACAAACATTTTTCGGTCTTGAGTTCGAGAACTTGGAACATTTACCATTTAAATAGCCCTGTGCAAGAGTGGCCATCCAGGAGATGATTCTGTTGCAATGAGAGACAAGATATCCAACTTGATTTCTCGCACATGGTATGTATCAGAAAACCGTACAAAGAAATCTTCAAAATATGGCTCGAATAAGGAGGGCATTGCTCCAACAAACGTTGTCGGATTTGATCGTACCTCATGATATTTCCTAGCTCATTTCCTCAATGATGCCATTCTTCTCGTCCGATTACAGCTTTCGGTAATGTCCACCGATTTCAATGACCTGATCTTGACAATCGTATCAATCCATTTATTCGTATAACAAATCTTTGCCCCAAAATTTGATACCTTTGTCTTGATACCACACACATTAGTGGGATTCTCTGGTCCATTGGAACACACAATAATTGTTCTTGTCTTCTGGAGTTAAACACCGAAACTGCCACTTCTTCAGTTTCATCTAAACAAGCCACATAATCTCTTTGGGCCCTTTGTATAATTCCAACAATTTCATCCTTTATTACACCATGCTTCATAGTGACTGGATGGTTATTATGTTTTTCCTCATCATCTCCAACAAGATTAAGACTTTCATGAACACCATAATGAGAAGGACCATTCTGTGTAATATTTAGTGTCCCACCATCAATAGACCCATCGTCCAGCTCCACAGACTTCTGTTTCTCAGCATTTCTAGACACAAAAACATGCACAACAACAAGATCTCCATGCAATGCTATGTTTTGTAGCTTCCGACCAGGAACTAAGATTTCAAGTAGATATGTCTCGTCTTTATTGCTGGGGCGAACAAAACCTTCATCTGGAGTATACTTGCTGGCATGGAAAATACCAATTCGAAGATCACCATTTGCAGTTCCCTCTTCAATTGCATTTGCTGAGAGATTTTCTTTATAAATAAAGTCCTTGTGAGAGGTTGCTCAGGATTGTTAATCAATTACTGTATCTTCATGATATATTGTCATGTAAATTTGTGACTGTATTATTTGAGTGTCTATCACAACAAACCAGGGAGATGCACATCTCAGTAACAGATGCATCATGACTAAAAAAAGACTGAAATATTCAACATCATTTAACACCATGACTGCCTCACGAGCAGTTGGTGATGGACCAAAAGATAGGCACTTTTCAAAATCCTTTGCCAATCCATAGCCTTGAGGATCCACTGAAGAAAATGTAGATCCAGTCACTATAATAATAGGCATTGCCCCTTCCAAATGCTCATATAGCCATCCTTAAAGGCCTCCAATTTCGTTGGTTTGATCGCACTTGAACCTTGGGCAGCGAAGTCGATTTTGATATCTGTTACAACACACTATATATATAGTGCATGTGCTAAGTTCTAGTTATATATATTTTATCCATAGATTGGATTATGAATGGCCATGCTATGAAAACTACCATTGTGGAAGAAACTAGGAAAATAGTTCATTTGTATCTTCCAAATATCTCATATTTATATACATACATATTTTTCAACCTTAATATGCAAGCAATCTTGCATAAATCAAGTACTAGATATGTTCATATACAACAAGATTCCACAACAACAATATTTCAGTTGTGGAAACATTAATCTATCATATATCACTATAAATCATTTCAGAGTTGTATTTGTAACAATACATATTAGTTCATTCATGTAACCCCAAGCCAAAATGTATGTTTCACCATACACAAAATCCTAGGGACACAACCACATATATACAACTTGCATTTTTCCCTAACAGAACATGCATTCCCCTAAATGCCTTGTTTTCATGAAATTTCATAAGGACAGTGTCCATAACATGCATAATTCATCCAAACATATGATTTTTTCCTAACATTATGATTTTAGAAAGTTATCATGAAAATCCTAATACAAGGCTTCGATTTTTCACTACAGGGTGTGCATTTTACAACATGCCCTATTTCCATGCAAAAAACACATAATTTCCATTTTTGAACATGCATTTTCTTCTTAAGAAATACATATCTTATATTAATGAATACATTACTCAATATCCTATATATCCATCATATCATTAAACAAAATTCATTAGTGGGCGTGCATTTCCCTTAAGTTGGTGCACTTTTTAAGAAGTTCAATTCAAATAATTTCCCCTCTTTATCTTACAAGACAAAGAATGTTTGGTCTTAAGTTTTCAATTGCAAAAAAAAGGGTACAAACAAATTTAAAACTTTTCTACAACCCTATAGCTTATAATATTTCCTATAATAATATTGACCTCTTCTTTCTATAAGAATTTTTTTGGTGTTTTTGCATAGCAAAGGGTTTTATTTTCTAATTTTACAAGCAAAGTTATATGCATATGTAAAAAGGTAAATTAAAAACTATCTACCAACTTGAATCAATCAATTTGGAGGTGAACAAACTCTATATTTTCTATGATTTATTACATTTAAAGTATTTTCTTATACGGGATTATTTGTTGTTAATTTATATGTCATTTTCTATGTATCATCAGTTGGTTAGAAGTCATTGACCTTGATTTCTATAATAAACCAACACCCTTTGATTCATCAAAATGTCATAAATCTTTCAGCATAGAAATTATCACTTCTGGAGTGTAATTCCACTCTGAATTGTACAATTATGTTATCAATTTTGTTATCACTAACTTACAACTTAAATATTAAATTATGGAGGATTATCCAACTTTGGGTGTGCCCATTCATATAAACAACTTTAACAAATTGGCCCTTTGGTTTTACTAGGAAATTTATAGCCTTTATGCACATGAAGGAGGTTTTTGTCTGAAAATGCCAATATAAGACTATATATGAGTCTAAACTCATAAAATATACCTTATTCAAGTTGAACAACTCAATTTTGTTCAAAATTGAGATTAACATGTCCATTTTACTTTAAGGTAGTTTTGACTTCATATTTACATCAAATCCCAAATATAGGTGCTTGAAAGCAACCGATCATTTTCTTAAATTGCACTTTAGAGTACATAGGTAAATTCACAATATATATATGTCCATATTAAAACTTATAAAACAATTTTTGGAGCCACATAGATGCTTGGGTATGCATTTTAATTTGGCCACTTGGTATGGTTTTGATGTTCCAAATTACAAGGAAAACTTGTCCTCTTCTACACAACAACCATTTTTAAACTTACAATTGAAAAATTAACAACATGAATACATATAATATGATAAACTACACCCCTAATAAATTTTACAACTCAAATTTATGGCATAATTAAACCTTTACATACTTTTTACAAATAGGTTAGGCATTTCTAGGGTTTTACTAGGAATCTCTTGCCTATATTTGCACAACAATGTCTTTTATGACTTAAAATGCAAAAAAAAGGATATAGATTTATGGAAAATGACTTAAACAATCATTTACAAATCGAACCACTCAAATTGAATGAGTTTTGAGACTTGGGCATGTGTTTTAGTGTATCCTTACATGCATTTTGCACCAAGGAAAAATTTCCACAAATGCAAAATTTTCTCTCTTAGCCTTACAAGGCAATTTTTGGTCTTTTTGCACAACAAAGGGTTTTATGTTTGAAATTGCACAAAAAAAAATAGAGAGAGGTGCATTAATTTTCTTTAACCTTGTAACTTGTAATATTTCATGTAATAATGACCTCTTTATTCAATAAAATAGTTATTGGTTTTTTTTCATAGCAAAGGGTTTTATTTCTCTAAATTTACAAACAAAGGTATACGAAGATCTAAAAATATGAATTACAAACTTGCAACCAACTTGAATCAATCAATTTAGAGGTGAATAAACTCTTTATTTTCTATGATCTATTCTCTTTAAAGTATTTTTTTATATCGATTAATTATGTTTTGTTAGTTTTATGTTATTTTCTATGTATAATTGGTTAGTATAAATCATTGACCTTGATTTCTCTCATAACCCACCATCCTCTAGTTCATCATTAGGTCATGAATCTTTTTTAATATAGATCATAATTTTTGGAGTGTACATACACTCCTAATTGTACAAACATGTTCAAAATGTTGTAATTATAAATTTATAATTTAAATATTAAATTATGGAGGATTATCTAGATTTGGGCGTGCAATTTCATATAGGCAACTCTAACAATTTGGCCTTCTAGTTTTGCAAGGAAATTTTTAGTCATTATACATACCAGATATTTTTTTGTATGAAAAATGACAATATAAGGCTATAGACAGGTGTAAAATCACAAATTACACCTTATTCAAGTTTAACTTTTCAATTTCGATTTAAATTGAGAGTAGGGTGCATGTTTTACTCTAAGGCAGTTTTACCTTCAAATTTACATGAAATCCCAAATCTAGGTTCATGAAATCAACCTCTCATGTTCTTAAATTTCACTTTATATGTCATAGGTAAACATACAATATAGATATATCCACACTAAAATTTACAAAAATCAATTACGTGCTACATGGTATCTTGGGAATGCATTTTAATTTGATTACTTAGTACAGTTTTGGCATTCCAATTTACAAGCAAACTTTGCCTCTTTTGAACAAAAACAATTTAGAAACATGAAAGGGTATAATATAATAAACCACACCCCAAAAAACTTGCACAACTCAAATATAAGGTATAATTAAACCTTGACTTACAGTTTACAAACAACGTGTGCATTTGTAGGGTTTACTATGCATCTCTTGCATGTTTTCACACAATAAAGTCTTTTTTGACCATAAATGCAAACCTACGTATATAGGATTATGTAAAATGACTTAATAAAAAATTATGGATTGAACCAATCAAATTGAATTATTTTTGAGACTTGGGCATGCATTTTAATGTAGCTTCATATGTGTTTTATACCAAGGAAAAATTTAACAACGTAAAATTTGCACTCTTTGTCCTAGAGGACAATTTTTGGTCTTTTTCCATAAAAAATGGTTTTAAATTCTCAATTGCACAAACAAAGGTATATACATATGTAAAAATATTCTAATAATCCCCCATACCTTCCTTTAGCATCAATGAATTTGAACTCCTAACCCCCAAGCAATTAACTTAGATCTCTAACTATTTTATTCCCATTTGAGATTGTCTCTTATAGGAGGAGGATGTCATGTTTATTCACATCAATACATATTTTTAAGGATCATTTTTTTAAGGAGATAGTTGAGACGCAATAACTAAATGTTGGATAGATCCAAAGGAACCCTTAATAGGGGCATTCTCGGCTCTAAGGAGACCTTCCATTGCCAACTATTTACTAAACATAACCTCATTCATAGATTTATTTTGAGTGAAATAAATGAACTTATTTCTTCTTATTGAAGACTTAGCTTCCCTTCCATAGTTTAGAACTAACCCCTCTTCAATTCCCCCCTCTTACCTTCACCTTCCAAAATTCTTGTAAGTAGATTCAAACATTATTATAAAGATGTTATAAATATCTTTTAAGCATTGTATATAAACACTAAATATCACAACAAGAATCACACATAAGAAAAGTATGAGTGAAAAAAATATTGATATTACATTAATTTATCACAATATAATGATCTTTACATGGAAGACATCACATTTAAAGTCACCATTACAAAACTAGGAAATTTAAAATACAGATTTTACACCTTTGTTATCTCCTAAGATTCCTCCTAATGTCTGTCTCACAAGACTCTCATTTCCCATCTCTCTACTTACAGCCTTATATATTTATATGTTCCTCATGGGGACAACCTCGACCCTTAGCTCAGTTACATAAGAAAATCATAACTAACTTTACATCTATTTACAGGTCCTCTAGTCATTCCTTATAGCTCGTGGTTTTATAAACATGCTCCTGTGATCTATGTTTGACCATGGGGTTCATGGGTACCTAGTGGTTTGTTGGATTTGTTTATTGTAAAACATCAAAGAGGAGTCATAATGACAATGATGATTAGAAGCAGTCAAAATTATGATGAATGTCGAGGCACCAAGAAAAAAATAATGAATTTTTGATAATCACTTAGTAATTTTTAACGGTAAGGTTGATTTCATCCATACCGTAGAATCTCTCCATCAGATTTAAACACCATATATAGTAGTGATTACACATCACCCTCATGTTGAGATGTAGAAAACACCTATCAAAAGAATAAGTTTTTTTTTGTTTTCAATTGCTATATATATATATAGTTAGAATTGTTATAAAAATATTCTATTTATGATAAACATTGAAATATTCTTTTATTATTAATATTATTTTTAAATATCATATATTAACTAATTACACATGGATGCCAAATTCAATTAAATTTGAGCTATTACAAAATTTTCATATTATTTGAAAAAACATTGTCTTGGAAACTTTGATATTATCTAAAACTATGCTTAGAGTAGAAAATCTACCACACTATATTAATGTGGAGATTACCTAGTAATAAAAATTAGCAAAATTCAATAACAACCAATCATAAATCACCTTAGGGATAAAAAATAAATATAATATAAATTTATTGGTATTTAAATATATAATATTAAATATATAGTATTTAATTATAACTTTCTATGAAGTCATATTCCCACCTTTAGGTTTGAATTAAGGATTTACCAAAACATTCAAACCTAATGATGGGAATATGAATTCATAGAAAGTTACATGGAATCGTTTTTAATTTCATCCTAACATTGTACACATATATTTTATCAACATTTAACATATCCTTCTTCTTACCTAGTATTTTGTAGATTAGTAACCATTTATATTGAAACTTTCAAAGTAATATATTTTAATTTAATAATAAAGAAAGATCATCTGTAATGAAGATAAAACCATAAAATTAGGCAGGTTTAAAAGAGGGAAACTTATATATATATATATATATATATATATATATATATATATATATATATTAACAATGAAACAATGCAACTTTATACGAAGAAAGAAAGTGAGGGGTAGTTCATTGTATAGACTGAAGAATCAACTCAATTTCAACATACACTATATAAACTTGGAGAAGGGAGTCCCAGAGGATATACGAATAAGCCTATATGGGTGGAACCACCACCAAAAGATAGATTATGAGTGTTATAGCAAGATTTTCCTCACCATTGCTATCTTGCACAGAGGGCCTTTTTCCATTTCCCTATGTAGACTTTTCATACCTTTTTGATGAATCCAGAGCCAAAAATATACATTTTTCTACATATACGCTCCCTATGTGTTATACAAGATGTATATACGTTGGTTTCTCCACTACAACCAACATACATCGGGATTTGTGCTAGAAAATACAAAATGAAGTCAGGTTTCCATGTCACGATAGGAGATCTTTGATCCTTGGCCTTCCATATACTAGAAACGTTCTGACTTGGCCCTTCATTTTCATTTTGAAGGCTATAGAAGCACAATTCCGAGCTATGGAAAGAAGGAGAAAGAATTCAACTTTGAGAGAAAAATTGCTCTGGAGCAATTACTTCATATTGAGTTTGCATCCCTTTTTCCCTCAAGTTTGAACACAGTGTTCAACCCCCCAAGATCTTTCCCTATTCTTGAGAGAACCTCATTGTATCTCTCTCCTATGAGCTTGCCTTTGGTGGAGGATTGAAGTGGTGGAGGCCCAGTTGGAAGGAACTTGGTTCCTTAGTTTTGAACCATGCCGAAACGAAAGTCTGTAATGTTGTCACTTCTGATGATCAATTATTAATAGAAATACTCTTTTCACATCCTATTGGTATATTGCAAATATATGATTATTATCCATGGGCATGTTTGTAATGTTTATTAATGGATTATGCTATCTGATGTGCTAACCCCTTTATATCATTACTATATACTTTTTATGTTCGTCTGTTAATAACTTATTACAGGTATAAATCTTTGGGTCGAAGTGCTCAACGATGGAACATCATCGAACGTTGGATCGAGGTAGGCCTCTTTCTTATCTTCCACATTAGTTTATATAATATACGTTGGAATTGAGTTGATTTCTGCATTCATACTTGTTTTTTGTGGTTTACCCTTGGCCATAGAGAGTTTTTCCCTTGTAACAGAATTGGCGACTTCGTTGAGGAAAGATCTTCCTTCTAAGGGTTGAAGTACTTTTTCTTCTTACATTGCTCTTTTTCCTTTGTGTTTCTTGTTATATCACTACTTTACAGATTTTTTTCACTCTGGGTCTAATTTTTTAGCCTTCTTGCCCTTGTCTAGCCTTGTTTTAAAGGATATACACTCCTTTTTCCTTGATAGTCACATATACCCACTTGTTGTCTCACTGTAGGATGCGCATGCATGCCCTGTTCTCCTAAACAGCCGCGTATACCACTTATCTTTGCTTGTTTGTTTGCTTTAGTGATTATTGGGTGGGATTTGATGATTGTTGAGCCTTCTTAGGTCTCTATAGTTCCTGTTGAGCTTCTCTGGGTTGACGGGAAACCTGTTGGGAGTTGAATTTTTGGTCGTAGTCTTTCTCTTTGTTTTTCATTTTTGGTTGTCCTTGAACCCTGGGTTGATTGCTTGGCTGCTTGGTATTTTTCTTTAGTTATTTCGTTTACACAAAGTAGAATTTCTATATGAGGTTTCTTTTCAGTCCATGCATTTTCTCTTTAATGTATTGAAAATACAAAAAAAATAGGCATTTTGCATTGGTTAGCATTTTTGTCTTTGAACCTTTATCATTAGCTTAGTTCATTTAGAGAAAGATTGCATTTTACTTTTGAATTGTAGAGTTGAAATTGAAAATTGCACTGTTTTTATTAGCATATCATTCATTGAAAATTTAAAAGATAGACTTTGCATTATATTCATATTCTTTTTCTTGCAGAGTCATAACATCATGAGTTTCGCTTCCATACCCTTTTGAGTAATCATGACCAATAAAATTTACACTTTAAACTAAAATTGATTAGTCACGATTTTATTTTTAGGGTGCACAAACTAGTCTAGGATTTAGTGCCTTGGAATAGGATTTTGTGAGTAAACTTCTCCAAGGCAATTAAATCAACATATGTGTCTGAGACACAGAGTTGAGAATTCCATTGTATAATTGGTAAGATCGAGAGGTTTCGCTCACACCGGAGTTAATCACGACGTCGCGCGAAGTTACTTGAAGGGATAACCCCTGGATACTCACCTAGCATCAGAGATATTTCTGTGGATTTATTCATATTTGGGGATCTTTCTGGTACCCATACCTCTGTGAGAGGCGATGCTTTCAAGGTTTTGGGATTTTCTACCCTACCCATACGGTAATCCAGACTTACGAACGCTCACCTGTGCATCAATTATACAATGGTTTATTAGTTGCTTGACTTAGGTATCTCATAGGTTACTTGGAGGGGTTATTCTGCTTGTACCTTGGGTCAGATAGGGGTCAGACAATACACAGCCTTTATGGAATATTACCTCTCCGAGGGGATCTGACTGACTGGCTATTAAGCCCATGAGGGCCCCTATAATGGATTTTGTTACCTCCAAATTTTAGTGGGGAGTCTTAGGTCAATATTGGATGAGACATACCTTCTTTAGCGAGGGAGGCCACTCAGCCACTTTAGCTCGTTTGCATGCATATTGGTCATTTGACTTTTTGGTATGCTCTTTGATTATTAGTTGACCATAGGATTTCTTGTTGAGTCTTTGTTACCATGGATAGTGGAGTTCCTTTTTCTCCCTCATTTATTGCTACCCCCCCCATGATGTTCATGGGGGAAAATCCATTCACTTTTTATAATGGTATGTAGAATTATGGTACTCAGTCAATGCCTTGGTTCTCTAATCATTTTTCTCATGGTATGTCTAATATATCTTCCCACTTTCCATCCTCTCTCTCGCCTCCTTATAAGAATATAAGTTTTGGGTCTAGGGGCATGATGCCTCCTTCTTATCCCTCTCTGTTTGGTGGGAGTCATATCCTTCAAACACCTCTTATAGTAGGAGGTTGGAATCTTCCTTCCTACGAATCCACTATGCGAGAAGTAAGTTCCCAACTATGCAATCATTCTACTTATTACACTACATCCACCTATCCTTATTCTTCCATGTCAGTTCCTATGAACACTTTTCCGATGGTTGACCTCCATCTGTCCTCTGGTGTTTCATCTCGGGGAAGTTATTTTTGTAGTATGGGCAACCCCCTTCATGAAGTTCTTTCATCTCGGGGAAACATATATCCTCACATGAGTAACCCTTTTCATGTCGCTTTCTCTTTGAAAGAAGATTAATTAGTGTCGATGCCCTTACAACCCTCTATGAATTAGTATGGAGGAGGATACTATCCTGCTGTACAGGGACAGGGTGTAAACCAGGATCCTTCTTGGCCTACAATTTCTCAAAACCAATCTTTCCTTGGACCCTGGTGTCAAATGCCACAATTCATCACTGTTGTGAGTCCGGTCACTGCTAGTCATACTGGAGCTCCATTTCCTACCTCTTCTAGTCATGTTAGAGATTGGTCGAAAACCTCTGCAAGTCACGTTGAAGACCTGCAACCAGTTGTTGTAAGTCATGTTGGTGGCACAAGTCCAGTCATTGCGTTTCATACTGGCTTTATATCACTAACCTCTGTTAGTCATGTTAGAGATTGGTCGAGAACCTTTGTGAGTCATGTTGAAGACCTAGAACCAACCACTGCAATTCATGATGGGGGAACATGTCTGGTCATTGCTAGTGACACTGCACATACATCACCAACCTCTGCTAGTCATGTTTGGGATCCATTGCCAAACTCTGAGAGTCATGTTGGAGATTTTCTACTAGCCTCTACAATTCATGATGGGAGCATGTCACCAACCACTACAAGTTATGCTAGGGGCATTCATATGATTGAGAAGACTAGATGTCTCAGGCGTAAGCCTATATTCCTTTGTAGGACTTGTGAAGGAAGTCACCTTACTTGTTTTTTCATGTTATTGTTGGGATACTAGAAGCATGGGGATCACCTAAGGGTCCTTCAGGTTCTGAGCTATATATGGTTTCACAACACTCTGTTCCTTCTTTGGTTGATACAATAGTCATGCCAATTCAATATTCGAATGACACACTTTTTCCTTTAGGGGTTGATGCATCCTTTGACCTTGTTGTCTCACATCGCGTTCAACCTGTGGTCGCATCAATGCAATATTTGACCAACACCTCTCCTGTATTCAGGGGTGATGCATCTCTTGACCTTGTTGTCTTGCATCTTGTTTAACCAATAGTCGTGTCGATCAAATCTTCGACCGACAACACTCCTGTTTTTTGGGGTGATGCACCTCTTGACCTTGTTGTCTCACATCCTATTCAACCAATGGTTGAGGAAGTGGTCATATTGATGCAATATTCAATCGACCCCAATCTTCCCTTGGAGAGTCACAAGTCTAAGGAAATAGTCATGCCAATGAAATTTTTGGTCGATCCTTCTCTTCTAGTTCTAGTTCTATGCCTTTAATTCCATGTCCTTAGCATTTCTAGTACTTCACCTTCTGAACAAGAGAGATTTTTACTCTTCCCAATTTCTCTCCCTCCAAGTCTTGATGAGGTTCCCCTTTATTGGGATGGTCTTTTGGGGTTGCCAATGCCTCCGCCTATGTCTTTTTTAGGAAGATGCATTATCCGATATAACACGGAGATGATAACGTATGTTAGCACTTTTCCCTCCTCGACTTGGAGAGCTTCAGGTCTTCCCAAGCTTGTGTCAGTTCTTCGTAAGATACCGACATTCCACAGAAAGTTTGCATGGGAGCCTTGGCCTCCCCCATGACTTGCCGCCTAGAATATCTTGATGAGTCTGAGTTAAGCTCTTTTCTGACTCATTCAAAAAGTGAAAATATCATCGAGTGATTTGTCCCTTTCACACTTGTTAAATTGGACTCAAAAGGTCATGAGTCTTAGTTAAGCTCCTTTCTGACTCGTATAAAAAAACAAAAATATTGCCGAGTGATTTTTCCCTTTCACACTCGTTAAATTGGATTTGAAATATCATGAGTCTTAGTTAATCTCTTTTCCGACTCATTACCAAAAATAGAAAAGATGGCCGAGTGAACTTTGTTAATATTATGGTAGCTGCGGGAGGTATTTACCCCCATGTGTGAACCTGACGAGAATAGAAGACTCCGTGAAGCAAGAGAAACCCTAATGAGTTGGCTAATAACCCTAGAAGCCTTGTTGGCTCAAGAAGATAATTTATATTAGTCTATTAGCCTCCAAGAGAAGAAATTAGCCATAAATAATAATAATATACTGAATAGAAACATACCTAGAAGGAGAAGTCGGCCCCAACAAAACTAGTAGGATTACTATAAATACAGGGCGCTATTTCTCATTTGCAGCATCTCAAAATTGCAGTTTTGCAGTTTGGTGCGCACTACAGTTGCAGTTTGGTGCGCAAGTTTAGAGGAAGAGATGATGCAACTACAGCAGCAACAAGTTCTCAGTTTTGGTTTGAATATCTCTTGGTTAGGGTTTGGAACATCTGATCAGGTTTTTGTGATGCGCTATCCTTGAGGATTGATGTGCTACTCTTTGTTTGGCTATCTAGTCTAGGGTTTTCTTTCAGAGGAATTCTCAATCAAGGTTAAGCTGATGGGAGGGAGGCTTTGGCCTATGGTTGGGTGATGAAGGTATCATCAATGGTAAAATGAGCACACCATCTTCTATATTCTAATAGGTTATGGGCTCACACCCCTTCAATCAGCCTAAAATGCTAGAAGGAAGCATAGCCGCTAGATATTGAGCTCGTTGAGGTATTGTTGCTAGGGTTACTAGTAGGAGCAGTTTCCAAAAGCACGACAACTAGAGTTACCAGTAGAAGCAGTTACAGAAACCCTAAACCTCTTGTTGAACCACCTTAAGTGACGAGATTGACCTAATATCTAGATAGATCAGTGTGCCCTAGCCCAGCGCATCTCCTGGTACTCTCAGAAGACCAAGACGTGAAGTTTGGATTTCTGGTCAAATCTAGGGTTTGACCAAGTCAAGCAAGCCATGACGAACTCTATGATGTTTGAGAAAAAACTTGATGGAGCCTCTAACTTCAGAGCATGGAAGACAAGGATTGACCTCATCCTTGCTAAGAATAAAGTGTTGGATATTGTGAAAGGAAAGATCGTGAAGCCAGAGTTTAAAGAAGCAGAAGAGAAGGAACCGCAGAACGTTGTAGCTATGGAGAAGTTCAAAGATGTTGACATCAATGCCATGAGTATCATAGTGGATTCAATAAAATACCACTTGATACCCTACATATACCATATTAACTCATCAAAGAAGATGTACGATGCCCTAACAAATCTCTTCTCACTCAAAAACATCGGACAAGTTATGAGTCTGAAGAATGAACTCCGTGACATGAAGACGAATGAGGATGACAACATAACATCATACTTTGTAAGGATCTCCCAGCTAAGAGATCAACTACAAGCTATTGAAGAGATCACTTCAGAAAAGGAATTGGTGAACATAGTACTCAATGTTCTTCCCAAGACACGTGATGCATTTGCCGCAAGCATGAACACAAAGAAGGAGTACCCAGCATTTGAATAACTTTGGACTTGCTGTGCTCAAGAAGAATCAAGGATCAATGCAAAAGAGAAACCTCAAAAGAAGTATGATGATCAAGACTTCACAACAAGATTCAAGAACTTCAGAGACAAAAGGAAGTTTGGCTCAAGGAGGAAGCCAAATCAAGAGAAAGACATTTTAGAAGTAAAATGCTTTAATTGTCAAAAGTACGGTCACTACAAGAATCAGTGTCCCGAGCTAAATAAAAGGAAGGAGAAACACGAAACATCGATTTCCAAAGAAAAGAAACCTACAAAGAAGACTAAGCAGGATGGAAGAGACCTCTTTTTCTAAAAAGGTAAAAACACTCTTCTTATTCCTTGTACATATCTTGTTTGCATCGTCCCTATACATATCTTGTTTGCATCATCCCTATACATATCTTGTATATCTATCTCTTGGAAGATAATGTGTTCTAAGAAGAACTATACCTATGGAAGAACAAACAATATGGAAATGGATATCATTAGATAATACACATGAAAATATGAAATACAAATCATGTGGAAGCTATTGCAAGATAAGTGGAATCAATCATGAAGAGACTTAGAAGAAGCAAAGATAGAAAGAAGTCAGCAATTGAGAAGAAATTGGAAAAATACTTATGACTCTTTGTAGAAGACAACAAGACGGAAGCGTGGACTCTGTTAGACAAGAGAGCCAATTATATATTGAAGACAATAAGGATGCATAGGGAAGCATGGACTCTGTCAGACGGAGGGAGCCGATTATATGCATTCTTACATGAAGCAAGGGTTAGGAGGGAGCTAATCCTATGATCCATTGAAGATGATGAAATATATATCCATGGTAGCAGCCATGAAAAGATAGTACGTGTTCAGTTCAACCGCAAAAGAAGACTTCTTCAAAGAGAAGCCTTAAAGTATTCCTGGTTGTCCATCCAGATCTGTGATCCTATGATAAAAGACGAACTGGAATCTCTAGGGCAAGGAATCTATAATAAAATCCATGGACCCAAGAGCTAAAGAAAAACATGAAGATTCCAAGAAAGAAGAATTAGAACAATCGGTCATTGTATCAAGAATCACAAGATTACTAGCCTAATATGAACTCACTAAAAGCAATCAAGAAGAAGAACCAAAAGTCGTGATGAAGAACAGTGTATGGAAAACCTATGAATGAAAGCATTGCAAGATCCAAAACCAGAGACTCTCCTAGATGGAGGGAGAAGACTATGATGATTGATTGTTCCAGTACACCAGACATATCACTGCATGAGTCATTATATCATTCGCAACATCCATGAGTTGGAATTCTACATCGGATAAATGCAAAGAATGTTATCAAAAATAAATTGAGTAAAGAGCGCATGCAGAGCAATCTCAACACTTTGAGACATACTAGAAAGAGACTCCTGTATACAGATAAGAAGAAGATAACTTGGTGGAGAACCTTCAGTGCACAGCAGAAGCATGGTGAATATTTCCTATAACATCAAGATGAATACTCAGAAGATCAGATCTCGTGATGACAGAAGAAGTACCACATGGATATGTTCCAGTTCTCCAACTATGATATACTCTATTGTTCAGATCTACATGA
>JZKD02S0269305.1:124805-147954 GCA_000966675.3 Picea glauca
GTAAAGCCTCTATTCAAGATGAAAGAACTTGCATACTCAAGTTAGAGCTCGTGGAAATAACTCTCTTAGCTGGAAGGGAAGACTCTCCAAATTAGAAGAAGGTACGCAAACATTTATTTTTGTAATTGAAATAACTCTCCAGTTAGGAGGGAGCATTAAAAATATTATTTATCTTTGTAATTGAAAAATAGTCAAGATTGGACAGATGCTTTCCTGTTCGGAAAGTGAATTGAGATTTCTGATGGACAGTGACTTCCCATTGTAGTTAACATGGGAAGTAGACTGATTCTTGATGTATCATAGACAACGACTTCCCATTATGGGGAGTGGTCTAGAACAGTCATTCTTCTTGGCAGTCACTCTGAGTAGTGGTCAAGTAGAATGGTCCACCTCGCCAGGCATTCATTCTTTCGAAGTTCATAGTTGTGAGCAGTTTCAAAGAATCATCTGTTTTGGAGGTTGATGCAGGACAGACATTCCTCGAGGGTTATACATTCTCTCCAGGTTACACTTTAGTGTCGGAGGAATGGCCCAGGGTGGGGAATGGTCCGGACAGTTATTCCTCGAGGACAGACTCATTCTCTCCAGGTTACACTTTGTTTAGTGTCGGAAGAATGGCCAAGGGTGGGGAGCAGTCCAAGCTCAACAATCAGGGATAGTTATTCCTCAAGGGCAGACTCATTCTCTCCAGGTTACACTTTGTTTAGTGTCATAAGAATGGCCCAGGGTGGGGAATAGTCCAGGACATTCATTCCTTAGGGCAGACTCATTCCCTCCAGGTGACACTTTGTTTAGTGTCGGAGGAATGGCCCAGGGTAAGGAATGGTCCAAACATTTCTCGAGGGAAGACTCATTCTCTCCAGGTTACACTTTGTTTAATGTTGGAAGAATGGCCCAGGATGGGAAATGGTCCAGGTTCAGAAATTAGAAACAATCCTTCTTCCTTGGTTGAGAAGAATGGAGAAGATAGCAAATTATTGATATTCTATATTGAGGGCAGACATTCTTTCATACCTCACAGAAGTGAGTGAAATATTGGCCCAGTTGATTCATTTTTTATCATAACATTGTTTCTATGCAGATGAAGACTATCATGGTGGCAGACATTCTTTCAGATCTCACAGACGTAAGTGAAAGATTGGCCTTGATGATACATTTTTTATCATAACATTGTTTCTATGCAGGATGCTCTCAGATGTTTGTTATGAAAACTATATGACAGTAGATGAGGACTATTGTGGTGAATATGTTTTACCGTTAGCAACCTTACGTTGTTGATCAAGTACTTGTGTGTTACTTGATGTGGTAGTTAACCACTGGATTGTAGTTATGTACTACTATGAATAGACACAGGTGTGTTCTATCCTTGTTCTAATTGTCTTGAAGACTATCAACAGTTTATTGGAGATAATGATCATTCAGGTGAATGATGAACATAGATTTTCTAGACGGAAAATAGTTCAGAGATTTTACTCCTCTTATATCACTCAATGGTGAGAGTGACTTATCCAGCATCATATCAAACTACTCAAATGAAGTATGGTTTCGAGAGATGATGGAGTTGATGATGATGGTGATGCTCATGATCTAGTCATGAAATAGTCTAGATGACTATATTGATGCTACCGGGTAAATGGTATATTTTGTGCTCATGTCCATTACCTATAAATACCTCTCTATCTAGGAGGGAGTGTTAAAATTATGGTAGTTGTGGGAGGTATTTACCCCCACGTGTGAACCTAACGAGAATAGAAGACTCTGGTAAGCAAGAGAAACCCTAATGAGTTGGCTAATAACCCTAGAAGCCTTGTTGGCTCAAGAAGATAATTTATATTAGGATATTAGCCTCCAAGAGAAGAAGTCAGCCATAAATAATAATAATATACTGAGCAAACACATACCCAGAAGGAGAAGTCAGCCCCATCAAAACTGGCAGGATTACTATAAATACAAGGTGCCAGTTCTCATTTGCAGCATCTCAGAATTGCAGTTCTATAGTTTGGTGCATACTGCAGTTGCAGTTTGGTGCGTAGGGTTAGAGGAAGAGCTGGTGTAGTTGCAGTAGCAGTAAGTTCTTAGTTTTGGCTTGAATATCTCTTGGCTAGGGTTTGGAACATCTGATCATCTTTTTGTGATGCACTATCCTTGAGGATTGATGCGCTACTCTTTGTTTGGCTATCTAGTCTAGGGTTTGCTTCCGAAGGAATTCTCAGTCAAGGTTAAGGTGCTCGGAGGGAGGCTTCGGCCTATGGTTCAGTGACGAAGGTATCTTCAATGGTAAAACGAGCACACCATCTTCTATATTCTAACAAACTTGTCTTTTTCACACTCGTAAATTGGATTCGAAAAGATGTCTATTTGGCACAAGTTTACCCCTTTTTCACACCATGTAGACTAAAAGACATAAAAAATGATTTTTTTGGTGTTAAGTTGTGATTGCATCTCATGATTTTGCTTGCAGTTTTGAGCCTTTAGCCAGTTCTCGCTTTGTGTTATAAACCGTTTCCTAAACAGTTTTTGCATCCTCAACCAAGAAGAGCCTTGTTTATATCCTTTGCAATTTGACACCCTATACCATGGAGGGAACATCAACCTGAGTGTCCATCTCTCGCATTAATTTTCTTGCATTGAGCATAGGTATGTTCCACTATTGGAACTAGTTTTTCTTACTTGCGACACTCATTTCCTCCTCTATATCATAGCATTCATTTGTTATGAAAAAAAAAAATTATGGGCGAGAAGGGAGTACTATATTATGATTGGCATCATTCGTGTCGCCTTTGAACATAGCACAAAGTTATTGAGTCCTTACATCATCATAATTTTGGGTTTAGCATGGCCTTAGGAAGTTGATCTCATTACAAAGTTTTCTCTACCGGCTGGTTACTCTTCCAGTCCCTATAGAGAACATTATTGATGCCTCCTGCATCTAATTGTCACATCATTAAGTCTATGCTGCTAGAGTCCACCATATGTCTCATGCTCATGTTCAAAGGAAGTCTATCAACCTATGTCGGCCACTCCTCAAAAATATTGACTTTGCATGCCGGGCATACCCTTAGTTTGTTTGAGAATCACATGATACTACGGTCTTATCATGCACCCTGGCCCTACTTTCGTCATCAGTAAGTCACCTTGAACCCGACAATCGACATTTCATTATTGGCCATTGATTGGGTGGTTTCCCTTGTGTTTGATAGCAAGAAATCTATTTACACTTTGGGATTTGTGCAGTGTCTTGTATACCATTAGCCTTATTGCTGATATCCTTTCCTTGGTCAGCAATTTTCATCATTGGCTACTATTCAGAGGGTCTTTTTTGTATACCGCTTGCATTTCATACACGCGAAAGAAGCACATGGTCATTGGCTCATGAACATGTTCTTCGTTTGATCTCCACCAAATCATGAAGCTCCTTCTTTATTCCTCGTGCTGACTGATGAGAGATTCCTTAATGCTCTCCTTTCATCTGGTATCCTTCCATCAACATCATCTCATTTATTCTAGATATGGGACCTAGAGTTTTATGAGTACCTTGAGGCTTGCGGTCATTAGTGGAAGTCTCTCTCGTTGTTGATAGATTGGAATACATCAATGTCTCCTAATAAATGGATTCCTCAAGTGTTCGACCTCAACTCCTTTATTCACACTTGTAGAAATGTACTCGGTGCCTTGATACCTACTTTCATTATTGGTAGGTTGTATCACATTTGTTAACGGTATACCACAATGACCAGTAATCAAATGATGTCTCATCGTGTTCGACCTCAACTCCTTTATTCACATGATGTAGACTTGCACCCTTGGTGGATAGTGTAGAAGACTTGAAGAAATCACTACGTGGCCACATATTTCCTGAGTTGTTGCTTCCCTTTCATTTAACCAACACCTATTCAACTTCAGTGATCATGGGAAATCAGATTGTACTCCATGATATACAGATATCTTCACATTGATTTTGAGACTGGTTTCACTAGGCCTTGTTCATGACTATGACAATTTTTGGCATGCAACCACATTTGTATTTTCATATTCATGGCCATGAACACTTGTTTGGTATATTTTCCACACAGATCTGCATTTTATTCCTGGAAGCCATGTATGCAAGGTCAGTACAGAATGTAATGAGAAATTGAGTTCGTCCAACTGGTTCTCTACCACTCCACTTCTGGGTTATTTATAATGTATTTCGGCCATCGAAGATACTCCTATGATATTACACATTAGGGGGCATTTGTTATAGCAATATTTGCCTCACCATTTCTATCTTGCAGAGAGGGCCTTTTTCCATTTCCCTATGCAGACTTGTCATACCTTTCTGATGAATCTAGAGTCAAAAATATACATTTTTCCACATATACGCTCCCTATATGCTATACAAGATGTGTATACACTGGCTGCTCCACTACAACCCACATACATTGGGATTTGTGCTATAAAATACAAAATGAAGTCAACTTTCCATGTCACGATAGGAGATATTTTATCCTTGGCCTTCCATATACTGGAAACGTTCCAACATGGCCCTTCGGTTACATTCTGAAGGCTATAAAAGCACAATTCAGATCTATGGAAAGAATGAGAAAGCATTCAACTTTGAGAGCAAAGTTACTCTGGATAAATTACTTCATATTGAGTTCGCATCCCTTTGTCCCTCTAGTCTAAACACAGTGTTTAACCCCCCAAGCTCTTTCCATATTGTTGAGAGAACCTCATTGTCTCTCTCTCCTATGAGCTTGCCTTTGGCGGAGGATTGAAGTGGTGGAGGCCTAGTTGGAAGGAACTTGGTTCCTTGGTTTCGAACCGTGCCAACACAGAAGTTTGTAATATTGTCACTTTTGCTGATCAATTATTAATAGAAATACTCTTTTCCCATCCTATTGGTATATTGTAAATATATGATTATTATCCATGGGCATGTTTGTAATGTTTATTAATGGATTATGCTATCTGATGTGATAACCCCTTTATATCATCATTATATACTTTCTCTGCTCATATGTTAAGAACTTATTGTAGGTATAAATATTTGGTTCGAGGTGCTCAATGATGGAACATCATTGAACGTTGGATCGAGGTAGGCCTCTCTCTTATCTTGTACATTATTTTATATATCATATGTTGGAATTGAGTTGATTTCTGCAGTCATACTTTTCTGTTGTGGTTTATCCTTGGCCATAGAGATTTTTTCCCTTGTAACAATGAGAAGATTCCATTCAAGTGTAATACATGTCATGCTTGTGGATATTTTCCCCAAAACTATCCAAAAATCAAAGAGGAACATCCTCCCACAAGGTAGTTGTCATGAATGTAATTTGAGTTCAATAAGGTTCCAAGCATGAATATGAATTTCTAGTGTAAGGGCCCACCACTATAAAATCCACCCCAAGAGGCTCCTCTCACTTCAAAAAGTAATAAAGTTGAATTTATTGGGATATCTGAGGGTAAATCTAAATTTCTAAAGAATCTAGATGGTTCAACAAATCCATAAGACATGGATAAGGAATCCAAAAAGGAAGAGGAATGAACAATAGAACCCAAAATTGGATCAATGCATCTTGATAAGGGTATAGATACATCCCTCAAGGATGCATAGAATATGTAATGACCCCTCCATTATGACTAGGAAAAGCAAATCACAATAGGTAAAAACAAATTTTAAAAGCATTAGGAAATTAACGTCAACACATAATTCATAGCAGCGCATAATCAAACAGAATCAAAATTAAAAGAATTACAAGAGAATCATAATAGTAATCAATAAAGACGCAATCAATGCATCAACATAACTGATAGAGACACTTGACCAAGACATAAACATAAATAGTGACACAATTCAACACATCACATTCAACTGAAGAAAATTATAAACATTGATCAACAATATACTGAATGTTCAAAAGGACTACCTACCCAAACTATCTTGCATGGTTAGGACCTCCAGGACACATAAGAAATGCTCAAGCCCAAGATTCATCTGATTGATTTTGACCACTTAAGGTCTCAGGGATGGCGACTGTTCTGAGGAACAAGGAGGTATCTAAATGCCACTAACACAATCAATCCAGAAACCAATAGATCAACAATCAATCTCACTTATCAAGTAATCATGGTGCATGAATAACAACATTCTAATCCAAGCACATCAATTATTTTAATGGCACAAGAGAATAAAATTTCTTAACAATTCCTACGTCATTTTTAATTTCATGGCACAAGAGAATCTATATGCTCAATCAATCATACATCCATATTATTCATGGCACAAGAAAAATATATATACTCCATCAATAAAACATCAATATTTTTCATGGCGCAAGAGAATCTATATACTCCATCAATCAAACATAAAAAAATTTCATGGTGCAAGAGAAATCATAAATTTTATTTCATGGCGTAGAAGCAAACATTAACTTTCTTTTCAAGGAAAAAGGTAAACAAATTTATAAACGATCATATATTAATATTTAATTCATGGTGCAAGAGTGATCACCAATTCCAGTATATCGAAACAATACAATCAAATTTAATTACTCACCAGTGACAACTCAAATCCTAAAATTCTAATTAGCGAGATCCATAACTAGATACTTGTGCATACATCCATATAATTATTTTATATATGATGATTATATTAATGAAGTATTTGCTTATTTAAATCGATTGTTCTCAATATTTAATAGATAAATAAAGTAGTGTAAGTAGTCTTCCCAGGAAGGAAACATTATAAATTATTCTGTACAAGGTTTTCTATCCAAAATTTAACATACGGAAGGAGGAGTCAATGATCCTCTTAAGGAACCATCAAGAAGTCAAATCTTGTTTAGTCGATGCTTTATATTTCAATACTACTTGAACATCTCCTAAAACTTTAACACGATCATTCGTACTAAGAAATGGAGGATTTAGGGGGGGCATTCATAACTATCTAAGAGATTTTAAGGAAGGTCGTTACCTTAAAGGTCTACAAGGATTCTAAACTGTAAATCAAATTAAGACAGACAATCTATTAAGGCCATAGGTATAAGAAAAAAAGATAGAAGGTAATGATCAAGATGAGTGAGGCTGACCCAAACACAACCCACTTTTTATGAGGGGAGATGGGTAATTCCAGTTGTACAAAGGCTAGGAAATAGAGGTAATTATGAGTGAGATACAAGCAAATTGTTGAGTGAAATTATAAAATCATGAGGTAATCCAGTCATAATAAAAACACAGAGAAATTAATGATAAATCCGAGTGAGATCCAAGCAAATTGTTGAGTGAATTCATGAAATCATTGGGTAAATCCATCCATAAGAAAAACACAAAGAAATTAAAGATAAAGATGAATGATATCCAAGCAAATCATTGAGTGAATTCATGGAATCGTTGGGTAAATCTAGTCATAAGAAAAATGCAGAGAAATTAATGATAAAGATGAGTGATATCCAAGCAAATCACTGAGTGAATTCATGAAATCGCTAGGTAAATCCATTCATAAGAAAAATGCAGAGAAATTAAAGATAAATCCAGGTGAGATCTAATAAAATCGTTGAGTGAATTCATGAAATCGTTGGGTAAATCCAGTCATAAGAAAAACATAGAGAAATTAATGATAAAGACGAGTGAGATCCAATAAAATTGTTGAGTGAATTCATGAACTTGCTGGGTAATTCCAGTCATAATAAAAATGCAGAGAAATTAATGATAAAGTCAAGTGAGATCCAAGCAAATCACTAAGTGAATTCATGAAATTGCTGGGTAATTCGAGTCATAAGAAAAATGTAGAGAAATTAATGATAAATCCGAGTGAGATCCAAGAAAATCATTGAGTGAATTAATGAATTTGTTGGGTAATTCCAGTCATTAGAAAAATGATGAGAAATTAATAATAAAGTCGATGGATGTCCAAGAAAATCGCTGAGTGAATTCATGAAATCACTGGGTAAATCCGTTCATAAGAAAAACACAGAGAAATTAATGATAAAGTAGAGTGAGATCTACGAAAATCACTGAGTGAATTCATGAAATCGTTGGGTAAGTCCAGTCATAAGAAAAATGTAGAGAAATTAATGGTAAAGTTGAGTGAGATCCAAGGAAATCGCCAAGTGAATTCATGAAATCGTTGGGTAATTCTAGGCATAAGAAAACACAGAGAAATTAATGATAAAGTTGAGTGAGATCCACCCAAACACAGACCCCCTCTTTTTTTATTGAGGGATGATGGGAATTTCAATTCATTGGAGACAACGATTGAAAATTTCTAATAATCAAAATTTGATGGAAGACCATTGCAATTTATTATAAATTATACATACATGAAGAACAATTCATCCAACTCAATTTGAAATCCATTACAATTTACTACAATATTTAAATCCATATACAAGTCTTCTTCTTTTTTAAAATAAAAAGAGGTGAATCCTATTACTGTGTTTTCACTGTACAAAATTGATACATGTCATTGGCCTCCCACCTGGTTTACCAAACTAGTGGAAACCGAAACAAGTGGCTGCCTATGATACTTTCGAGAAAAAAAAGGCACCTGCCACTTTCCCTACCAATTGGAAACAAGAGCAGGTGGCGGATGATAATGCTGAGAAAGTTGTGTTTGTAAGCTAGAACAAACTAACAACTTCTGAAGAAAGATACTAAATAGGAAATGAGCAGATTACCAGTGCAAGATAATGAGAAAAAAGAACCATCACTGTGTTGGTGGAGCTCCGATAACTGTGAGAATCTAATCATTAGTCGGGTTTTTCGTACCGTGGGACCTGTCATCTGAAGCTCCACTGTGAAGTATGTCATTTCTAGACTGGATCATGAAGGGCTCTACATAGGTCAGGCACCACTTCTTAGCTGGTCCATTCAAAAATTCATCGAACAACATATCAATCTGATTATTGGTGAGGGTGTCCCGATGAAGTTGGTCGGCCATGTAGCTTTTGATGTTGAAAATAAGCTCCAGCTGCTCCGGGTTGAAGAGGTTGGGGGGATTTGAGTCACAATCCTAAATTGCATTTAGCGGTGGAGGCTTCGAGATGGAGAAATCCTCCTGCATAGTGCAGGTGACTCCCATATATGCCACAGCTCCTGCAACTACTTCACTGGTGCTTCCATGAGTGTAAGTTCCTGGGGCCATGTGGAGTAGTTCCTCCTAGAATTCCTCTTGAACAACACATGTGACACCTTCCATGGAAGCCTTAGTACCTTTAACCTCTTTGCTGGTGGAGGGGCGCAAGTAATCTTCTAGGATTGTGTAGAGGAAGGATTCTGGTGGAACCTAGATAGGTTCCTCTAGAAATTTCTCCTTGATGTAGGCCATTGGAGGAATATGTGGCCTCATTGTGCATTGAGTCCTAGCAATGGACAGGACCCACACCAGATTATACTGATGTCTCTTCCTGGAATCATAACTATACTAGGAAGGGATTCACCTAGGATTTTCTCTCTCTATTGACATGGTTGATCCAAGGGGGCAAAGAATACACTGAATTGCAGCCAAGAGAACCAACTGTGTTATAACCCAATTCTCAGATCAAGCGAGGTGGAATTGCTCGAAGGGGAAGTAGTGCAAGCAAGGGCTGAGTGGGTTAGATATCCAAAGTGAGAACATGACTGTAGTGCATTCTCTCGTACTCAGCACCCACCTCTTTCCATTAATCCACAAGACCGTCATTAAATGGATGTGAGGGAGTTGCCCTCCCTTCCTCTCCAAGTTATTAAGTTCTTCCTCTATTCAAGACTGAGGTGAGGGATGGAGGCTAGCCATATTTATGGATGATTTAATGGGAGCATTGTGTGGCCTCCTTCTGCTACATGGCACCCCATATGGGAAATCCATATAAAATTCATAACTTAATTACAAATATAATTTATTTTTTTGAGAATACTGTAACCGACGACGAAAATGAGCTTGGAGATGATCCTCGGTAGCTGGCATTCCTTCTAACCTCCCTCTTTCTAATCGACGAGACTTCATTGGTACCTCCTAGCCAACTCTAGGGGTACTCTTCCTCCCCCTTCGCCCCCCGAGCCACAAAGGGGCCACACACACACACAAAAACCGAAAGCCTCTAGCTTTCGGCTTGCCTCGCAAGGTAGAGCCACCACTCTCTCCCAAGTTGGGTATCCCAACTCTCACAAGTAAAACTAGTCAAAAATTTTGTAGCATAACCTTATCCATAAGCCATGTGTTTTAGCTCTCAACTGAACCATTTTTTTTATAGAATTTTCCCACACTTGCACAATTAATTTTCTTTTTAATTTAAATAATTTAGAATTGTCTACCCCTTACACTTGTCACCCTTTCCCCAATTTGCACAATTAATTCCACATTTTATTTTAATAAAAATTAATCTCCCTCACCCATACTAAAACGACTCCTTAAATCAATCCTAGTTGTCTCTTTATTCCCTTTATTTCCAATTAATGATTGACGCCTTTCTAAAACTGAGTTGAGTTAAAATAGAAATCTCCTCCTAGTTAGACTAGTGTTAACTAGACTCTAGATTCCTTTCTATGTGTACCCATTCCTTTAGCTTTATTCCATTCTTACCTTAAATTCCAATTTGGTAATTACTTTCACATATGTGTATTAAATAAATCTTTAGATTTATTTTGTTTGCCTTGAATTCTTAAATTGATTTACTTCATCCCTTCATATTTAATTTATAAATTTAGTTTTTAGTCTTCTTACTAAATTAGACTTAGGCTTACTTAAATTTTTAATTGCAAAGGCTTAGACTCTTATAGGTATTATGATTATTAAATTTAATCCTTAATTAATTGATCTGGAAGTGATCAAGATTTAACAAGGTTAATTATTCGCTTAGGGTTTTCTAGGCCACCTAGATTCATTGACTCAAATTTTATTTACGTGAGGTGCCCTTCAAGAAGCACTCTGTTCTCCAAGGATCCCACTCACCTTTGACTGGTTTTGGTATTTTTCCAACCCTCGGAGTCAACACTCCACTCAGGAGACCTTGTGAGAGACTAAGGGCTTCTAAGGAATAATGACCCTTCCTTATTGCACACCCCTTAGAATCTTCGTGAGCAACTATCTCAGTCTTCCCTCATGGCATCATGTACCTCTCAAATTAGGTAACCGTTAACCTAGAATTCGAGCCACGACGAGATTGCTAGTAGGTTGTGTCGGGGATGTCGCCACACCTCTCCCTCAATATCTAGTTTATGTGCATGGCACCTTTTCTCCTTATGTGACTCATATTAACAAGCATTCGTTATCCTTCATTCATTAACTAAACACTGTCAATGATCCATAAAAAAACATCATAAAATAACTGATCATATGCCACATATGCATAAATGAAATACTCAAAGCAATACAATCCACTCCATGACTCAATCTGGAGTCCAAGGAGGTCCATTGATGCCATCGACATCCTCAATCTGTCAAGTGTCCTACACACTCAGGGGAAACTCATCAATAACATCTGTCAATACATAGATATCAAAATAACATAAATCATAATCCATCAACATCATCATAAGAATCCATAAGCAAAATAGAAAACCATATACTAAAACTAGATCACTTGCACGCAAGTGCCCTCAAACTATAACTCAATAACATGTTCTCACAATAGTAGTATGTTAGATACACCCTCTCTAATTTTAAACTTCGTCCCGAAGTTTTATAGTATATAAATACAGTAAATAAATCATTTGACAATAACTATATGTCTAAATATCAAATAAATATGGAAACTATTGACGCATATCATATGCATCCTCCCAGGTAGCCGAGTGTGGACTATAATTATCCCACTAGACCTTGACCTTGTTGGACACACTGACTACACTGAGAGGGGGGGGGTGAATATTGTAGGGCTCTTTCTCCCAAAAATCCTTAGTTAAAAATCACCATTAACTCATTACTCATTGTTTTTATTTATAACTAGTTAAATGTCAACATATATCAGCAAGATATATCGACAATATATCATCAACAAGTCATCACCACAAGGAACACAAAGAACACAATATGTATGTACAATTTTATTTTTATTACGGACTACAATCCTTGGGGTTTTTCAACAACAACTGAATAGAGTACAAATCTACAAGAGAACCAGCTCTATAATGAAAGACTCGGCATACACCCTCAGCACCAACTAAGATGAGGCAACAATCCTCAACAAATATCAATCTATATGTTGTAGGAGCATCGTAAGGGAGTGCAAGCATAGCCAGCAGCGAGCCAATGCAGAGATAAGAGATAGTTGGAAAAGCACCGAGCACATTTTTTGAAAATATTTTGAAATATTAATGAAGTCATTAAGTGGAGGCATGCTTGTATTATTGTAATCAGACCTTGAGCGTCCCACTCTTGTCTGAAGTAGATAGAGGCATTTATGCAAAGTTAATGTAGGTAGATAGAATTTAATGCTTAGATTAGACAGTTTTAGAGTGCAAGAGGGAAACGGGATATAGACACCCTCATTGTATAGTTGTAATATTATTATGAGAATAGCATATAGAGAAGAGAGTGGAGACTTGTAGTTGAAAACACCCATGTACAGAGATTTGAACTAATAGAAAGAGCTTCGATTCAAATTCATGGTGTTGTATTTGTTCTCTGTGTATGCCTGTTGAATATTATGCTCATGGATGTTTACTTTCTGTTATACATTTGCTTTATATGTTGTGTATATGATTTCATGCTTTGTGTTTGAAGTCTGAGAGAAATTAAGGAATGAGTTTCAATTGTTTCTTTATCTGAGAAAGAGTTCCTGCAAGGAGTGCAGTTGAATTGTCCACAAGGAGTGCGTTAACAAGAGTTTAGAGTTTTATCTCTAAAATCTCAGGAGGGTTAACGTTGTTCTCATTCCCGTAGAAGTGCAAGTTGAACACAAGAGCCATGCAAGGAGTGCGTAGGCTGAGTAAAGTCTTAGAGTTTGCGAACCTGAGAAATTGTTGAATAACTACTGCTGCAAGGAGTGCGTAGAGTCGAAGGACTTCAATTCTTTGAAGTAATTGAAGGATTTGCCGCAAGGAGTGAATGCGAGAGTCTTCTTTAAGACTCGGAGTTGGAGAAAGCTCGGGAGGGATAGATTCTTCACAATCATTGAAGAAAATCATAGAAGGTTGGTGTCTGGAGGCATCACAAGGTTGTGTTGTAGGTGGTTAAGTTTCATGGCAAACCACTTTATCAAATTTGCATAAGTTCTTAGAAGGGAGAACAGATGGTTGAAATTCTCCATGGAGAATTCACAAAATCCCGCGAGCTGTCAGATCTCGCAGAGTAGCAAGGAGGTTACGGTGGTCATTTTCTGCAAATGGAAGCTTAGGAGAGAGAGGGCCATAGATTCACACCAATGAGGATTGTTGGATCTACTCATGAAATTCCATTTTTGGGTTTCGTGGGTGGAAGGACCGAAGCTTCGATGCTTGGATTCATGAAATTGTGAAATCCAAAACCCCGACACAGCGAAAGATTTCATAGTGGGGCCAGTACTTGGACATGTGGCGGGGTCCGAGCAATTCATCATTTCAGGGTTTGAATGAACGAGGGTAAGCCAATAGGTTGGCGGATCAAATCCATAAAATTTGAAAGAGAGAAGTTTGGGATTTGGGAATTCGGGGTTCGCAGTGAATTAAGGTTGGGATTGCGATTCTAGGACCCTCGATACCCGAAATAGAAAAATTACACGGGCTAGCAGATTGCAAGGAGAAAATAGGTGGTAGAAGCCCACGTCAGCTGGAGAGTTGGTGAAGGGACGTGTGGAAGAACGTGGAGGTTCCCGACAAAGGTTGTGGGACCCAAACCAGGCACGCAAGTCTTTTGGGATTTTAGAACCAGAAGGTAGAAGAGACATAGATCTCTTGTATATCGAGCTCTTGGTGTGTGAAATAGAGTTGACCGTTGGATCAAGGGAAAGCTCCAGAACTGTTGATTTTGTCTGGAGGTGGAACCTTAGCATTCCAACATTTATTGGAACTCGGCATATCGGTATTCGAAGGTTTGAAGGCATAGTCGTTTGACCACAAGATTCACGAAGTCGCAAAGTTAGATCTCCCGAAGAGCGAAGGGAGATTCTTCGAGGTTTTATGTGGGTGCAGATTTCTACGAAGGGGAATAGAAGAGCCAATTGATGGGAACTGTTTGGGCCAGTGGAAGAAGAATGATCTTGTTTGCGTGGACTTCCGACTTGCGGGTTGGGAGATCTGCACCATCTGGTATCAGAGCCTGATTCTTGTTTGTATATTTCAGGTAGGAAAAGTGAAAAGGAATTCCAACCATGCCTCCGAGGAGAAGAGATAGACAAACACCCGATCTGCCAAGGGATAGGGAGGTGTCAAGAGGAAGAGGTAGACAGGTGCAAAATCCAGAAGTGTAAAGAGATCTGCATGACATTCGCGCCAGACTCGTGGATGTGGAAATAAAACAAAGTCGCAAAGTTGATATTGGAGATGTCAGTGAGTTCAAAAGTGAAGATGAAGCTGGACATGGAGAAGAAGAAGTCACAATAGAAGATGCAGCAAATGAATTCTTTCTTAGAGCTGTTGCAAGAATAGGTGCAAGAGCCAAAATGGACATTCCAGCTTATGAGGGAAACTTGAATGTTGAAGAACTTCTAGACTAGATTAGAGCTCTGGACACATATTTTGACTATGAAGATGTCGAAGAAGAAAATAAGGTCAAACATGTTGTCACGAGACTTAAGGGACATGCAACATTGTGGTGGGATGAACTACAAACTGACAGACGCTGCCAAGGTAAGAAGAAAATCAAGAGTTGGGATAGGATGATTGCAAAAATGAAAGAGAAATTCATTCCCAGGGATTATCAAATTACTCTATTTCGAAGGATGCATAACTTGAGATAGAATCCGATGACAGTGAACGAGTACACTGAAGAGTTCTACAGGCTTAACATCAAAGCAGGTCATCGTGAAAGTAATGATGAAAAGGTTTCCAGGTATATGAATGGCCTGAGATACGAAATTCAGGATGAGATGAGAATGATGACCATCTGAATGGTGGAAGATTCTTATCAAATGGCTCTAAAGGAAGAAAATAAGCTGAGCCAAAAAAAAGGTCAAAGAGGCTGAGGCAAAAGCTAAGCCAGGGGAAAATCAGTCTTCCAAGATAGAAATCAGAAGCCTAAGGAAGAATGGAAGAAACCCCAGATTGAGAGAGGTGGAAGCTCACAAAAAGGGTAATATGCTGGACAAAGAAGGCAGTATGTTGATCAGAGAGGAGAGTATGCTAATAACAACATTTTTCCTCATACTAGAGGTAGAGTAAGAGGAAGAGGTGGAGTGATAGAATGCTTCACATGCGGAAAGGTCGAACACAAGTCTTATGAATGTCCAGACAAGAAGAAAGAGGAAGGAGAGGCTCACATTGCCGAAGCACAAAGGCGAAATGTTGAGGCAGAAGATACTGAAGGTGGAAGATCGTTGATGATGCAAAAAACTCTTTTAACACCAGAGAAGGATGTGGAGAGTTCAGTCCAAAGAAACATACTTTTTCAGACTGCGTGCAAAACCAAAGACTGGAAATGTAAAGTTATTGTAGACAGTGGTAGCATGGATAATCTCATTTCTACAGAGATGGCAGAAAAACTGGAGCCGGAGACAATTGATCATCCAAGCCCATAGAGAGTTTTGTGGTTTAAAAAAGGACATCAGGTAAATGTCACTAAGCAATGTTTAGTTGAGTTTAAAATAGGAGGGTATAAAGATGAAATACTCTGTGATGTTATTCCTATGGATGTTTGTCATCTATTGCTGGGTAGACCATGGCAGTATGGCAGGAATGTGATTCATGATGGGAGAATGAACACATGCACCCTAGAGAAAAATGGGAGAACTTACATGTTGTTGTCGATCAAAGATAAAGAAATAAAATCGGAGGTGAGTAACACTGTACTTCTCATGAGTGGGAAGGAACTTATTACAAAGGTTAAGAAGAAGGAGAAACCACAATTCATTATGGTTAGGAAGCCAAAGATTGTTTTAACCAGCACAAGGGTAGATGATTTACCGGAAGAGGTTCAGGAACTGCTAGAAGATTTCGCTAACATAGTAGTGGACGAACTACCTCGTTCGTCGCCACCGATCAGAAGTGTGAGTCATCATATTCATCTCATACCTGGAGCTAGTTTTCCAAACAAAGAAGCATACAGACTGATTCCACAGGAGAATGAAGAGGTCAAAAGACAAGTCCAGGATTTGTTGGACACAGGTTTGGTTAGAGAAAGCTTGAGTCCGTGTGTTGTTCCGACAGTACTCAGTCCGAAGAAAGACAGAGGATAGAGGATGTGTACTGACTTGAGAGCGATAAAAAAAATAACCATCAGGTATAGATTTCCATTGCCAATTATGGATGATTTGATGGATTGCTTGAGTGGAGCAAATTTTTTTTCGAAGATTGATTTGAAGAGTGGTTATCATTAGATTCGCATGAGAGAAAGAGATTAATGGAAAACAACATTCAAAACCAATGAAGGGTTATACGAATGGCTTGTCATGCCATTTTGTTTAACAAACACGTCGAGTACTTTCATGAGATTGACGAATGAAGTCTTGAAGGATTTCGTCGGAAAATTCGTCATTGTGTACCTTGATGACATACTGATTTTCAGCAAAACAAAGGCAGAGCATTTGGAACATTTGGCTACAGTGATGCAGAGGTTACAGCAGGAGAAGCTGCTGATAAATATGAAGAAGTCCTCATTCATGAAGACATAACTCATTTATTTGGGGTTTTTATTTTTGCCGATAAGTTGAGGATGGATCCAGATAAGGTGGAGGTGATTAAGAATTGGCCATCACCAAAGAGTGTATTGGAGGTAAGAAGTTTTCATGGATTGGCTAGTTTCTACCGGAAGTTCATCAGAAATTTCAATGGAATTAGTGCACCGATGATGGACACAATGAAGAAAAGACACAAGTATTTTCACTGGATGGAAGAGGATGAGAAGAGTTTTAATTTGTTGAAAAGGAAAATCACGGAACAACCAATTCTGGTGTTTCCTAATTTCCAAAAGACATTTCAAGTAAAATATGATGCAAGTGGATTTGCAATAGGGGTTGTCTTGAGTCAAGAAGACAGGCCGATAACATATTTCAGCGAGAAGCTGAACGAAGTGAAAGTGAAATACTCCACATATGACAAGGAGTTCTATGCTATTATATAGGCATTGAAGAAATGGAGACATTACTTAATTCCTAAAGAGTTTGTCTTATACAGTGATAATAATGCATTGCAATTTGTGATTCAACAGGAGAAGTTGAATCAAAGACATGTAAAATGGGTTGAATATATGCAAAATTTCACTTTTGTGATTAAACATATTTCTGGTACTGCTAACAAAGTTGTTGATGCTTTGAGCAGGAAGTGTTTGCTATTGCAGGAGTTTAGAGTCAAAACACTGGGTTTTGATAATCTCAGGGATATGTATAGAGATGATCCAGATTTTAAAGAGGCATATGAAGTAGTTGAGAATCCAATTCTCAGGGATAAAAGCTAATGGGGAAAATACATGATCCAGGAAGGATTAATGTTTAAAGGTAATTAGCTTTGTATTCAAAAATGCTCCATGAGGGAGAATTTTTTGAAGGAGAAACATAGTGGAGGATTGGCCAGACATTTTGGTCATGAAAAGACGTTCGCAAAGTTGAATGAGTCATATTTTTGTCCAGGAATGCGAGTAGACGTTAAAATATTTGTGGACAGATGTAAAATTTTTCAACATTCAAAAGAAAAGAGGCAGAATGCAGGTTTTTATCAAGCATTGCCCATACCTGAGAGGTTGTGGGATGCAGTCAACATGGAATTCATATTGGGGTTACCAAGAACACAAATAGGGTTTGACTCAATCTTTGTGGTAGTGGATAGATTTTCCAAAATGGCACATTTCATTCCATGTCAGAAAACCGGTGACACAACTCACATTGCGAACCTATTTTTCAAGGAAGTCATTCGACTTCACGGCTTGCCAAGAAGCATAGTTTCAGATCGAGAAACTAAGTTCGTAGGACACTTCTGGAGAACCTTATGGAAGAATCTGGGAACAAACTTGTCATTTAGTTCAGCTTATCATCCTCAGACAGATGGACAGATGGAAGTCATGAACAGGAGTTTGGGAGACTTGCTAAGGAGCTTGGTGATAGAAAACCACAGCCAGTGGGACAATATATTACCATAGGTGGAGTTTGCTTATAATGACTCTCTTAATAAGAGCACAACACAGAGTCCATTTTAGATTGTCTATGGCATGCAGCCAAGAGGAATTTCTGAGTTGAGAGATTCAGAATAGATTGCGACTAGGAGTGCTTGTGCAGAAGATTTCACCGAAGCGATGAAGGAGCTTCATAGCCAGGTGAAGGAGCGATTGCAACATTCAAGCAAAGAATATAAATGCAGGGCAGATCAATGTAGGAGAGAACTTCAGTTTGAATTTGGTGATTTGATCCTTGCACATTTGAGAAAGGAAAGGTTCCCGAGGGGAGCATATCATAAACTCAAGATGAAGAAGATCAGACCATGTAAGGTCTTGAAGAAATTTGGGGTGAATGCATATGAGATTGAATTACCCGATGGAATCAGAATTTCTCTGATATTCAATGTCTCAGATTTGTACCCTTATAAAGTTGAGGAAGTAGAAGCAGGAAATGAACAGCTAGAGTTTCAGTGGACAAAACAAATGTCAGTTGCAGAAAAGTCGCAGATGGAGCGCATAATGGACAAAAGAGTTGGTAAGAGGACCAGGCGGAAGCAATACGTTGAATACTTGATCAAGTGGAAAGGACATCCAGTTGAATATGCCAGCTAGGTGAATGAAGCTGAAATACAGAAGCATGGGAAGACCGTGTGCGAGCTCATGGACAGGAGCCCATGAAAATTTTCAAACAAGGGAGTATGATGCAAGAGCATTGTAAGGGCGTGTAAGCATATCCAGCAATGAGCCAGTGCGGAGATAAGAGACAGCTGGAAAAGCACCGAGAACATTTTTTGAAAATGTTTTGAAATATTAATGAAGTCATTAAGCGGAGGCATGCTTGTATTATTGTAATCAGACCTTGAGTGTCCCGCTCTTGTTTGAAGTAGATAGAGGCATTTATGCAAAGTTAATGTAGGTAAATAGAATTTAATTCTTAGATTAGACAGTTTTAGAGCGCAAGAGGGAAACGAGATATAGACACCCTCATTGTATAGTTGAAAGATTATTATGAGCATAGCGCATAGAGAAGAGAGCGGAGAGTTGTAGTTGAAAACACCCATGCACATAGATTTGAACTAATAGAAAGAGATTCGATTCAAATTCATGGTGTCGTATTTTTTCTCTTTGTATGCCTATTGAATATTATGCACATGGATGTTTACTTTTTGTTATACATTTTCTTTATATGCTGTGTACATGATTTCATTCTTTGTGTTTGAAGTCTGAGAGAAAGTAAGGAATGCGTTTCAATTGTTTCTCTATTTGAGCAAGAGTTCCTGCAAGGAGTGTAGTTGAATTGTTCGCAAGGAGTGCGTTGATAAGAGTTCAGATTTTTATCTCTGAAAGCTTGGGAGGATTAACGTTGTTCTCATTCTCGCAGAAGTGAAAGTTGAGCACAGGAGCCGTGCAAGGAGTGTGTAGGCCAAGTAAAGTCTCAGAGTTTGTGAACCTGAGAAATTGTTGAAGAACTACTGCTCCAGGGAGTGCGCAGAGTCGAAGGACTTCAATTCTTTGAAGTAATTGAAGGATTTTCCGCAAGGAGTGCATGCGGGAGTCTTCTTTAAGACTCGGAGTTGGAGAAATCTCAGGAGGGATAGAGTCTTCATAGTCGTCGAAGAAAAGCACAGAAGGTTGGTGTCTAGAGGCATCACAAGGTTGTGTTGCAAGCGGTTAAGTTCCATGGAAAACCACTTTATCAAATTTGTAGAAGTTCTCAGAAGGGAGAACGGACGGTCGGAATTCTCCGTGGAGAATTCGCGAAGTCCCACGAGCTGTCAGATCTCGCAGATTAGCAAGGAGGTTACGATGGTTGTTTTTTGCAAATGAAAGATCGAGAGGGAGAGGGTCATAGATTCACGCCAACGAGGACCGTTGGATCTACAACCAAAATTCCATTTCGGGGTTTCGTGGGTGGAAGGGCCAAATCTTCGACACTTAGATTCGCGAAATTGCAAAATTCGAAACCCCGACACAGTGGAAGATTTCATAGTGGGGCCAGTACTTGGACACATGGAGAGGTTCGAGCAATTCGACATTTTGGGGTTTGAATGAACGAGGGTAAGCCAAGAGGTTGGTGGATCAAATCCCCAAAACGTGAAAGAGAGAACTTCGGGGTTCGCGGTGACTTAAGGTTAGGATTGCAATTCTAGGACCCCCGATCCCCAAAATAGAAAAATTACACGAGCTAGTATATCATGAGGAGGCGATAGGTGGAAAAAGACCACATCAGCTGGAGAGTTGGTGAAGAGATGCATGGAAGAACGTGGAGGTTCCCGAAAAGGGTTGTGGGACCCGAAGCAGGCACACAAGTGTTTCGGGATTTCAAGACCGGAAGGTCGAAGAGACATCGAGCTCTTGTATATCGAGCTCACGGTGTGCGAAATAGCGTTGGAACCTTAGTGTTCCAATGTTTACCAAAACTCAACATATCGGTATTCATAGGTCTGAAGGCATAGTCGTTCGACCACAAGACTCGAGAAGTCGCGAAGTCAGATCTCCCGAAGAGCGAAGGGACATCCGCCGAGGTTTTCTGTCGGTGCAAATTTCCCCGAAGGGGAAATAGAAGGGCCAATTGATGGGAGCTCTTCAGGCCAGTCAAAGAAGAACAATTCTTTGTGTGCAGACTTCCAACTTGTAGGTTGGGAGATTTGCACCACTGTACCATAAACGAGTGCATCAACCATGCACCAACCTGTGCCAAACAACCTATAATCAACCTGTACCATAAAAAAGTCCATCCAACCATGTACCAAGTATATACCAATCATGTGTCAACTACTAATAAAAAATTACTCATCAATATGTACCAAGATCATCAACTATACACCTCATGTATGTGCCAACTCATCAACTGCTTGTCTCAACCATGACTAGTTTTGGATTAGTCAACAATGCTAACTTGAAATAATCATAAATCTGTACCTGTAATGAATAAATATCTGAAACTCACCCGGATGGGGTGTTAGTGGCCACCACCTGGCGCGCAGAGATGGAAAGGGGAAGCCAGCAAGGCACGGAGCCATGTGCTCGGCTCGTGCATGCTGGTGTCGCCATCCCTGAGCATTAAAATGCTTTCACGACGATGGGAGGGGCATTAACTTACACTCCCTCGACCACCCTTATGGATTGCACAATGCGTTCTCACTCTTATGTTATGGCTCGACAGTTTCACTCTGATTCTGGTTCAGCAGTTTGTATGGTTTCTTGGCTACTCCTTTCCCTTCACCCTGGCTCTGTAGACTCTCTACAGCAGCCAACCCACACCATGCCGTGACAGCGAGGCTCTCCCTAGCACCCCCGACGGCCCCGCACTTCCACCTCGCCCTCCGGTTCATCCACCCAAGCTCTTGAGGGTCTGGCTATCATTGATGTTTTTAATACCTGGTGGTCCTCCACTGCCCAGCACCCCCCTCCTCCCTTTGCGCCTGCTCATGGGCGTCGCAGCCAAACAAGCATGCCATGCCCCGACCTTCCGCGTGGACAATATGCCATTTTACACGACCTTGTCTTTGAGCTTCGCGACGGAGTGAACGATCTCCATTTTCGGGTTCAACAACTGGAGGGGAGGCTAACCGTCCTGCTTCAGCTCCTCGCCAACCCCCCCGAAGCCTCCCTGGAAGACACCGGTGATTCTTCTCTCAGCGATCACGTGGACAGCCACCAGCACGAGGATACAGAGGGGAGCCTGCAGTCTGAGGAGAAAACAAATACGCCTACACCTCAGACAGAATCTGTGATCTTGGAGACCCTAGCAGGCAATGAACGTGATGAAGCCGACTCAGTCACGGCAGCAACGGTGGACGAAAATAGCCCTAGACTCCTGCAGCCTACCTCGGTGGAAAATGCAAAGTTGGAAGCTGATGTGGACAAGGCCGATGGCGCCACGGACATGCAATGGATGCTCAGCGGCGGGACACCTGTCATTGAAGAACCCTGGCCAGTACTCCTGCCAGAGTATGTGCCAAATTACACTCAGCTGGTTCCTTACTTTAGCTCTAGTGGCTCTCAGGGTAGTTAATTTGTCTAGTTTTTATCAGGAATGTTAGTAATTTTGTAACTAGATTAATATGGTTGGCTGAAATGGTTTCTCCTTATGGAGCAGTTCAGCAATTACAACCGCTTGACTCAGCTATGTACTCTGGATCTTGAACTTCAGAAGGTTTTTTATATATAATACAAAAAAATTACTTACAAAAAAAATATATATATATATCTGAAACTAATACACAATTTTTTTCAGTGTTTTATGCAATTCCTCCAGGTTTCAGAACTTGGAACCTCTCAGAAAAGGAGTTATAGCAAAAATGGCATACCTTGCTAAATTCTGGCTTATTCTAGAGAGAGACCATGTAGAGCATGCCTCGCACGGAATATTTGTTGAATCTATCTGAAACTGTTACACAACATACTAAATAATTTAATATAACTAAAACAATTGTTCTCACTAAATTTGGATCTGTTATGAAGAATTTATGACATTTTTACGCGAAACACGTGTTTTAGATTAATTTACAGACTAGCCACAAACCTTATTTTATATGGCGTGTATCTCAAAAAATACAATGAACTACAAGATGAATTTGTTACCACAAATACTTGGATATGTTTCCTCAATGGAATATCAATTTCACTGTATGAATCATTATAGAAAAATGTTATTGCAAAAATGGTGAGATGACCTGTAAATAACATACCTTAGAAAGCATCAGGAACAAAAATTATCCTCCCTTGAATCCCGACCCTCTTTTCTTCACCTTCCCTCTAAAATTCAGCTTAGATATCCTTTGGTTACCTCAGTCACCTATATATCTTCAATATGCTCAAGTGTTCCACACCAAAAATAATCAAGAAGCTCACACAAGAAGCTCTCCATCAATACTCCAAAAGATATTCTCACAAGAAGCTCTCCATTGATCCACAAAAAGGATAATCTACAAGAGACCATTGCTATATTATTTATACTTTCATCCT
>JZKD02S0269305.1:174316-199675 GCA_000966675.3 Picea glauca
ATTACTAATCTAAATTACAACTAATGGCCTAAAGCCGACATAAATAAAATAACATTACTAATCTAATATGCCCCAATTAAGTGGTAATGAGCCAATATTAGGGCTTAACAATTCATCATAGACAAACCCTTCTCCACTCTAGGAACGATCACGAATCACTTCAAAGCCATAGGATATACCAAAGAATGCGAGATCACAAATGCTTATGGACCTCAGAGAACCCAGGACAAAGAGATTTTATTGAAATGAATAACTACAGTCAAATCAATGTTGATATCACCCAACTGACTGTTAGGAGGTGACTTCAACATTATCCTAACGCTGGAGGAAAAGGCAGGAGGCACCAAAATTCTTGATCAAGACATCAGTAAGTTTCGCACCCTCACAGACCAATTGAATCTAGTAGATATAGAAACTAGGAATGGTATGTTCACTTGGTCCAATCACATATCTATACATTAGCATGTATCTTTCCGGCTATACTGCTTCCTCATTTCAAAATATATGTTGCTGGAAGATCCTTCCATTGAGGCCAACATCCTACCGAAAACAGGCTTGGATCATTAGCATGTATCACTCTGTCTGGATGCAGGAGCGATGCCCAAGGTCAAGCCCTTCATATTTAAGAAATTTTGTCTCTCCCACCCTGATTTTCATCACCTCTCAAATTCCTGGTGGAAGAAAGAAGAAATAGAACATGGCACCTGCATGTACAAGTTTCAACAGCAACTCAAAATTTTTAAGTCACAACTAAAATATTGGAATAAAATTGTCTTTGCTAACATCGTGCAAAGAATGCAAGAAATCAAGAAACAATTGGAAATCCTACAAAATACATTCATAGAGGGGGATATACCAACAACCCTAATGAAGGAAGAGGAGGATATTAAGGCAGAATTGGAAGAAAGGAAGGAGCAGGAGGAAATACTCTGGTGACAAAAATCTAGGGTACAATAGCTCAATGAGGGAAAAAATAACACCAAATTATTTCACCGACCCATGGTGCATCATAGATACATCAACAAAATAACTTAGTTGGAGGACGCTCGGGTAAATCCCATCAGAGATCATAACATCATAGCAGAATAAATAACCAACTACTACAAAGACCTCCTAACATAAACCAATGATGACAGAATTCCAACGATCAACAAAATCACCAGGAACATTCCCTCCCTAATCACTCAGGAACAAAATGAAGCCCTAACAAGGCCTATCAATCAAGAGTAAGTTGATCAAGATATCAAGGAAATGCCCCGACCTAAAGATCCTGGTCCAGATGGCTTCACAGTAGACTTCTTCCACTACTGTTGGCCAATGATCAGAGAAGAAGTCTGATAGGCGGTGGAAGAATCAAGAACCTCAGGACAAGTCCTCTCAGCCTTCAATTCCACCTTCCTCACGCTTATCCCAAAGGAGTAAAGGGTCACGCATCCCAAACAGTATATACCAATAGCTCTATGTAATGTCATCTACAAAATCATCACAAAGGTCATATCCATGTGTCTCAAACCGATTGTTTCTTTTATTATCTCGAAAGAGCAGGCAGGCTACGTGTAAGGGGAGCAAATCATGGGAAGCATTATCCTAGCTCACGAGGTCATCCACTCGCTGAAAATGAAAAAGACCCCAGGTATGCTCATCAAACTCAACCTCTCTAAATATTTTTATAGAATTAGTTGGAAATACATGCACTCCCTCCTCAAAGCCTTCGGATTCAACAATCAATGGGTAGCCTGGATCATGAGGCTCACATCTTTAAACTTTTTCTCTATCCTGGTTAATGGAGTGCCTTCCCAACCCTTCTCTCACGCCAGTGGAATCCGACAAGGGGACCCCCTCTCCCCCTTCCTCTTTTTCATAATGGTGGAAGGCCTGGGCTGATATCTCAAAGATTCTATTATGGAAGGCTCCCTTAAAGGCCCACCTCTGCACAATATTCAGCCAACCCCCTTTCACAACTAGTTTGTTGATGATACCGTCTTGATGAACACTCTGACTACCTAGGAAGCCATTAAGCTCAATTCTATCCTCATTGATTTTGTAGGTTCTTTTGGAATGGCCCTGAACCTTGAAAAATCTAAGCTCTACTTCTTCAATACCTCGATGGATGTCCAACATGATATCTCCCACCTCCTGGGAATCCCCAAGAGATCCCTTTCATCCAATTATTTAGGTGTTCCTCTCACAAGAGCGGTCTCTCGTAACATATCTTGGGACAACTTGCTACTCTCCATATCCAATAGACTCAACAACTGGACCTTCAGACCTCTTAATATTGTATCCAGGTTGGTACTCCTAAAGTATGTTCTTCAAGCCTTTCCAACCTACCTATTTATCGCCTTAGCATCCCCCTAGTTTGTCATCCAAGCCATTAGGAACATTAAGCGCTAATTCTTATGTCACAAGAATCACCCAAACAAGAAGTGGTTTTTGTTAGGTTGGGACATGATCTGCAAACCTAAATATTTAGGGGGCCTAGGGCTTAGGGACCCAGGGAAATTATATCAAGTCATGGGGTAAAAATTGTGGTGGCAATGGCTCAAGCACTCCATAGAACACTGGGAAAAAATATGGAAAAATAAATATGCACCCTCCACAAGAGAAGAGAAGCTAATAAGATTCAATGATCAGATTCAGGGATTCAATATATGGAACATGGCTTGGAACAACAGAATTTTAATTCATAAGCATGCTTTCTGGGAGATCATAAATGGGGAACACTCTTGAAAAACTCACTCCCCTATGAAAACTAATGCATCCCGATAACTTCCGGTGGGTAAAGGATCTATGGAGAATGAATGATGGGCATCTTCCATGGAGCAATTGGAAGACCGAGCCACATGAACTTCACCTTCAAATAGAGATGGATCTATGGGCCTCAAAAGATTGTGCAAATCAACGAAAAATTCACTTCAGAGAAGGCTCGAACATTCTAAGATGGGGACATTCCACAACAGGCAAATTTTCAGTCAAGGAAGCCTACTACTTATAGGGGAACTACCAGGAACAACCCAAGGAGAGCATTTGGGGTAAGATCTGGAATCCAAAACTCTATCGTAAGGTGTCCATCTTCTTATGGCTCAGTCCAAAATTGCATCCTCACATTGGACAATCATAGGAAATGGGGTTTCATAGGCCCCTCCATCTACTCCCTCTATTAGCAACAAGAAGAAACAATGGAGAAACTATTCAAACATTGCCAATGCAATGATATAATTTGGGATTTGGGGACTCAAATAATGCACTGCTCCAACGGGAACAGGTCCAACATCATCAACACAGTGGAAAAATGGGACTTCATCTACTTTCAAAACCCAATCCGGGATCACATATGGAAGCTTCTACCTAGCTTTATCATTTGGGAAATATGGAAGGAAAGAAACAAAAAAATCTTTCGATCGACTACTTCCCCCCCTATCTCAATGTGTGAAATAATAATGAACTTGATTCAAGAAACAATTATGAGTGGGAAATGGTCCCAAGAGGACTTAAAGTGCAGCCCAGATGAAATTCATATCCTCCAAACCTAGGAGCTCAATCTTACCAGCACAATACAGAGACCTGTGGCCAAACGATCAACCAACAACCCAAGCACCTAGTCCCTGTAACCTATGGGTTTCATTAAACTAAACTTTGATGGCACGTAAAAAGGGAATCCAAGTCTGGTAGGCTTTGTTGTTGTCCTTAGAAACTCAGAAGGGAAAATTCTCTACTATGCAGCAGGCTTTCTCGTTTTCAATACAAATAACAATGTTCAGCTTTGGATCCTCCTCATAGGAATCAAGACAGCAATGGAACACCACCTAAAAAAGATCATTGTGGAGGGGGATTTCCAGATCATCATTCATATCATAACCAAACTTATACATGGGGAACATACCCTATATATATCTCCCAGTTGGAGACTTTCAAGACTCCTAGAAGAGTTTGGATCCCTCTTACAGCCAATATCACCATCATCCCCCCACATGTGAAAAGGGAGGCAAACAAAGTACTTTATTATATGGAAAATGAAGGGGTGGCTTCCACAACGGAGCCGATTCACTGGAATGCACAAACCTCTCCCCACTCTGAGCTTCTAGATCGATGGTTGGACCTAGCCAAGAATGATTATCCAATCCCAGATGTAGTGCCATGTAGCATAGGGAAGCCATGTAGCCTACCCCAAACCCCAGTCATTAATATGGCAGGTCATCTCCCCTCCCCTCACCATTAAATGGAAGGAAGCCATTATTTCCCGTCAAGAAGTGAAGGACAGTTCCCTCATGCAAGAAAAATGGAATTCATGTGATACAATGGATGGGGGAAGTTTGATGCAGCGGTCATGTCGGACCTTTGCGTTGTCATCCTGCGAAGCAGAGATTGGAGCCATTTCACCTTGGCATTCCACCAGGCCAAATTCTTTTGAGCACTAGTGAAACTTTATATTATATGTATTGTACCTATTGTTCTTATATCTTTCAACATTTATGTTATTGTATTGTCCATAAGCTTTGAAGTGCACTACCTTATGTCCAAAATTATTGCAAGAGTAACAATATCCAATGAATAGATATTTATTAGGGGGATTCCTTCTAGTGATTGTATTCTTCCTACCATTTTTTACTTTAGTATGGAATGTCGATTTATGTTTATGTCGAACAATGTTCAATGGTATCATATTTTCCTTATTATCTTCTCTTCTTGAGGATCCCTTTAGAGCATTTGCATAACTAGTTAGTGTTTTGACAGCCCTTGTAAAGTAGAAGTTGAGTTTTGGGCGTATCCCAAACCAGTCTTGTTGTTTTGTGACCTTTGACTGTTGAGAATTTCATCCAAAATCTTTGAAATTTTTCCAAAGTTTGATCTCTTCTTTTCTTTCTCAAGTTCACTTTTTAGCAACTTAATCTCAGCTTCTAGTTTCTCACATGCTTCTTTTTTATCACTAAGTTGTTTTAAAATGATTTCTTCAGTTTTATTAGCTTCCAAGAGCTGGGACTTCAAATCACTGATGGTATATTTTGAATCCTTGAGGGTTTTGGAAACTTCCCTCTCTCTTGATTTAGTAGCTTCTTTAATCTCTAGAAGCTCTCTTCTTAGTACCCTGTTTTGTTTATTAGTTTTTCCTAGTTCTTCAATTATAGTAAGGATATCTTCTTCGAAGCTCCCTTCTTTTTCATCTTCTGAATGTTTATCATATTGAGTTTTCATTCCCATAAGCATAAGCTTTGAATCTTCATCTTCACTCATTTATGAAGAGTTGATATCTTCTTTAGAGTAGAAGTTTTTATTTTTCTTATAAATTTTCTTTTTATATTGGTTTTCCTAGTTGTGAACTTCCTCATCATTTTCCTCCTGTATGGGATAGGGACATTTGTTAGAAAATTGTCCGATTCTTCCATAGTTGAAACATTTGAAAGGTAGCTTTCCTTTATATTTTCCAAATCCTTTTTGGAGTTTCTTTATAAAGTTGACCTCTTCTACATCTGATATATCTGATAACTTATCATTGGTATTTTGATCCTGCCTCATCTTTGTCTTAGATAATTTAAAGGTTGTTTCATCTTTTGTTGATTTATCATTCCATGTTCTCATTTCATATGCTGTAAAAATTCCATGAAACTGATCAACTGTGAGTGTGTTTATATCAGATCTATATTCAATTGTAGAAATATTTGCATCATATCTCATAGGTAATGACCTTAGTATTTTTTTCACAATAGGTTTATCTGTAATTTCTTCTCATGCCACTCTGACTGAGTTAGCCACTTTATCTACCCTGTGAAAGTACTCAACAATATTTTCTTCTTCTTTCATTTTCATATTTTCAAACTAATTTCTACAAGTCTGTAATTTTGCTTCCTTGACTCTATCATATCCTTCATATACAACCTCCAAATTGTCCCAGATTTATTTGTCTTATTTAGAATGCATAACCTTCACATATATAGAATTCGTCAACCATCCTAGAATTCCATTAATTTCTCTTTATTTGTCATTACATATTTTTTTTCATGCAACGTCTTTGGCTGGACGAGTTGGTGCAGTGTAACCATCTACAACAGATTGTCATATATCAAAACCAAGAGCCAACATGAAGTTTTTCATTCTTATTTCCCATAGAGAGTAGCCTCCTCCATTGAACAATGTTGCTTTGTTGTTAGACATTCTCTCTTGTTGATCCATCTTCAGGATCTATATTCTATTTGTTAGACTGTACTGAAGGACCTGCTCTGATACCAATTGTTGGAATACTGAGAGGGGGGGTGAATCAATATTACCCCTTCTTAACAATTAACAATTATTTTTTTATATTTTATTGATCACCACAATAAATTGTATAAAAAATAAATTATATAAATATATTTAACATCAATTACAAGGTTTTATAAATAATAGTGAAAGGACACCAATCCTCTTTAGAGTACCAAATCTAGGAGACACAGATCCCCTTCTTCATAGAACCAACCCTAGGAAACACCAACTCCCTTGTCTTTAGGGAACCAACCCTTGGAAGCACCAACTCCCTTGTCTTTAGGGAACCAACCCTAGGAAGCTCCAACTCCCTTATCTTTTACAATTTGCTTAGTAAGGATATGAATCCTTCCATGCTCCTCCCTTCCACCCTCACTTCATAAGAACCAATAGTTCTCCTTCTTGGAATCTTCTTCTGTTTTGATCTTCTTATCTCGATTGCAGAGACACTTTCTTCTCACCACTCTTTCTTGTTTATATACTCTTCCAACTGGTGTGAGCTATGAAACATTGTGTCCCTTTGTTTGGACCATCTCACCTCTTCATTAAAAGTAATCTCGTTTGTTTTTCTTTATTCAAATATTATCGAGAAGCCTTTTCAATTTAATGAAAATGGTTTTCATTAATCGATCACAGGTATGGATCGATTTGATTTAACTTAATTTCGTGTCTATGAAAATATTGCAGAAATCAAATTTTGTAGAGGCGCTTCCTTCAAACCATTTATATATGACCATAGGCGCAGGACCACATGCTTATTAATTTAAGCATTGCCTCTTCTTTTTCCCTTTGTTTCTTTATTACATACGACCACATGTGGTGACCAAACACTAAGCTAAGTGAGTGCTTGATCACTTATCAAAATCAACGAACACATTTTAATGTCACAATGAGATGGAAGGTTCTCATTTACTTCAGAAATTTGGCTATTCGTGGCTCCTGAATTCTAGAGTAGCAATTCCTCTGGAGTTATTACCTACTGAATAAGTCATAAAGAGGTGGTGACCGCTTGTTGTCAGTTAACACATCCACTTATGCTATCCTTCCACTATGCTTAATCATCAGTTGAGAATGATCCTAAGGTAGATCAATGGTTGGCGTTGAATTCAGCCTTTGGTTCTTTGGGTGATTTCTCCTTCACAATCCTTCAATATTTCGGAGTTCATTTCGTCGAATTAGATCATACGGTTGGATTTTATTTTCACGATGAACGATTCACATTAATTTCAGAACTTTGGGACTTCGAGTATTTGCTAGTGGTGAAGCTCCCAATGTACAAACTCTCGGAGTGACGTAAATTGCTCACGTCACTTGTTGGCACTGATTCAGTGTCTCCCACATGTCACTTAGATTCGTGACATATGGATACCTAAAATGCCAACTGCACTTTGACACTTGTCATCATCTAATTGAACCATGTGTCCTTGTTGACGTGGATATCCTCATGTGGCACATGTTCTTCTCCTAGATCTAACAATTGCCCTAACTCTCGAAATGTATCTCATATCAATGATTGAGAGTGAATTCGGAACTTTGACATTCGGGTGAACTCATATCTTATGAATCCTTTTTCGCTGAATTGGTCAATGCCAAAGTTGACCACTATTCTGATCCAACAACCATCATGTTTTGATCATATCTGATGGTCCTCATTCACTTCAGGACTTCAGGGCTCTGAATTTCTTCTTTTCTTATCCTATTCTTCTAATTTCCTTGATCCAACGATTGGGAATGCTCTCAGATCATATCAAAGATCATGGATGATTGTGGAGTCCTCAACTAGCATGACGTTTAAAACTATCGTGAAGTTCTACAATGGAAACTACTCGTTTGGTAGTGGACCTGATTCCAACCTTAGATATATTGAAGAGTGACCATCGACAGTCTATGTGGATTGGGGAATCGTAACTTTCACGTGATTTAGCCCGTCGCCCAAACTCCACAATTGAAGTTGTGTGTCTTTTGGTGGATCAACCACATTCATCGATGTTTGAATTTATGAGATCTTACGATCTAGAATAATTACAGGATTGGAAATAACACATTGTTTAATTCTCCCTTCACCCTCTGTAATCAATCCCTGCCCTTGATCTAGTGCTTGCATATGAAAAGATCATGACTTGATTTGATTGTTGACCAGTCCTCCAACGATCCTTCTCTTGTAATCTGACGGTCTAGACTAATTGCGGTATTGGAATTAATGCATTGTTTACTTCTCCCTTCACGCTCTGCAATCAATCCCTTCCCTTGATCTGACACTTGCATATCCAATGGTCACTACTTGATCTGATCATGTTTCTACAATGCACTTTCCCTTCTGAGCTTCATGTGCATCATCTCTTCCGAGATTCTGATTTTTTAGTCCTTTTGTACATATATTTAATTCTCTTTGTTCATACCAACTCATAATAATAATGTAATGACATCGCCTGTTGACATTAATGACAATATTTCCAACAACACTATGTCCCAAACATCATTCCTCGTAATAGAGTTGTACTCCTCTACCATAGCATCCCACCGTACCTATTGATCTATTTCTTCCTCAAAATTGGAAGGCTCAACATCACTGATGCTAATCATAAGTGACATGTAGTTCAAAAACATCTTCAAAGGCCTGCGCTCTCTGACCACCCTCCTAGGATCCTCATTAGCATCCCTCAATGTATGCAATAGTGTAACATCCAATTCCATTGATCAAGTTTTATACTAACTTATTCTTTGAGGACACTCACGAGCAAGTGATTTGGTTATGAAACATTATGATTATGCTTTGATTATGAGTTATATTGTGATATCATTGTGATTATATGTTAATTTTTAGAAGTATATATATTGACAGGTATTATTGATGAGTTCTCCTGAGTCTATAGTATACATGACAGGTTGATAATGACAATGGCATCAGTGGACTTCCTTGGACTCCAGATTGAGTCAGGGAGTGGACTTGTATCTGGCTTAAGTTTTTGAGTATTGAGTTACAAGTATGAGTTATGATGATTTCAGTATGGATGTTATGTATATAGATTATCGACATTGTTCTTGTTAGTGGATGCAGGCTTGGTGACACTTGTTAATCTAACTCACATATGGAGTAAAGGGGCCATACACAAAAATCAAATAGATGAGGGAGAGGTGTGGTAGTGTCCTTGTCACAACCTACTAGAACTCTCACCATGACCTAAATGCATGGTTAATGGTTACCTCATTCTGAGGGGTCGATGATGTCGTGAGGTAAGAATGAGACGATCACTCATGAAGAACTCTATGGGGCTTGTAATAAGGTAGAATCTTTATTCCTTATACAACCCTTATTCTCTCACAAGGTCGACCAAGTGGAGTCTTGACTCCATGTGTTGAACAAAGTTTCAAACTAGTCAAAGACGAGTGACACCCTTGGAGCACATAGGTGCGTCTTGAAGGGCATGTCATGTAAACAAATTGTGAATCAACAAAAATATAAATGACTTAGAAAATATAGTAAAACTGGTTAGACTTTGTTAGAACAATGTATTAACTAATTATTAATTTATAACTAAGAAATCTAACAAGAGTCAAAGTCTAATATGTTTGTCTAAATCAAAACATAAAAAGGGAATAAAAGAGTTAGACTAGTGAGTTAAGTAAATAAATGAATAAGAATAAAGTGACTAAATGCACATGTGTGCATTAAAATAATAAAATGGATTTTTAAATAAGAAGAAATTAAAACATGAGAGAATAGGTGGTCCACAGAGAGTAGCATCTTGAGTCAACTAACCACTAATTATAACTAAGAGAAGACTCATAATCCAACTCAAACTAAAATCTAGTTACGGGACACAAAATAAATGAAGAATTGGGAACTAAGGGACAACTAAGAGGAAAAATAGGAACAAATTGGGAAATGTGAGGGAAAATGCCTATATAAATAAAATAAAAAAGGAATTAACATGTGCAACTTGGGGAGACTGTGACACATGTAGTAGGTGAATAATCCTTTATTTAAATTATTAAAAATTTGTGCATTAGGACATGTGTAATTGGGGATTTTTCTATAAAATAAATGGAGAGCAATGGACTTTTGGAAAGTATTGTTATGTTGTCAATTTTTTCTAAACTAATTTAGTTGCTGAGAGTTGGGTTCCAAAACATGGAAAATAATGAAAGCTCTTCCTTGCGATGCAGGTTTGGTGCTATTGTTTTCTGGTTTTTGTGTGTTACCCTTTGTGGCTAGAGGGGCTAAGAGGGAAGAAGAGTACCCCTAAAATTGACTCGGAGGTACCGATGAAGTAATTGAATTATAGGGTGGAAGCAAGGATAACGTCCACAACTTCTGAGTCTAAGTCTCATTCAACAACAAATTCAAATTGGTTACGGTATTTTATTGTATAGTAATGTTATTGATACATGAGTTCGCATTTCATCCTGTAGCAACTTATTGAAGATAATATTATTATTCTTCTTGCAAATGCAGTTCATGGTTCCCATGTGTTTTTTGTTGAATCAATTACTCTTTTATTAGTGTATCTGAATGAATTAATGAACAAATAAAAATAATCAGACATGATTTCGTAATTGCAGAGATTAGAATTTCTTGGACCGTACAAGACTTGATTTCAATTAATATTTATACAAATTTTGTATTCATGGTAGCGTCGTTGATCATGTTTCAAGTATTCTTTTGAACCATTGCCTCTTATTTTTAAAAATAGTTAGGGGAGAATATTGATGGATATGGTTGTAAAATCCCCAAATTAAAAATTTGAGTGTCGTGCAAAATTCAATGACATATCGCAAGTCTACGTTCATTGATGTTTATATATTATCACAGTTGCATTGGTTAAGTCGGTATTGGTATGTGTTGTCGCCTGAATCCTAATTTACCTATAGGATCCTTCAACCTTGAAGGAGATCAAATAGATACATCTTTGTTGATTGCTTTAGATTGATTGAATTTATTGTTTGATCAATTTTAATGCAACTCGAATTTGTTCTTTTCATTTGATAACCTACTGGTATTTCATTTTCTTCCCTCTAAATCCTAGCGTCGTAGTCCTCATTCTTAATCTCCATCTTATTATATTCAATCCTTCCAACTGATAAATTATCCGATGGGTGAAGTTTTCTCAATGTATATTGAAATATCAATTCGATTGTAATTTTCTCTTATCCTTGCAGAGTTAAGTGCGTAGGTCTCTCTTTCTCTCTGGCCTTTTGAAGTATTTTTCTCCCTTTAGGTTACAACATAATTAGCAAATGAGGTTCTGTGATTTTAGATTCTTGATTGAACAGACATATCAATCTACTTGTGTACTCTAGATCCCATTCCCAACAATTCTCGGGCCGAGACCTTCTCAGAGAATATTTTTAAGAGTTCGAGAGCTTTGTCTCTAAGTAACTCTCCTACTGGTAGTCAAATTAATATACTACACCTTAACCCTTGTTTCCTATGTCATTGCGCTCCTCTAAATTCGATAATCAAGCTCCAGGAGTGAGAGTTTTAGAGAGGACTCAAGATGCATCTCCAGTAATCATAATTACTGATGTAGACTTTGTTTTTAAACAAATCCAGGGAAAATTTCACTTAGAAATTATTCCTTTGTTGCACACTAAGCTTGGACTTGTCTCAATCCAAGGTTTAGCCTCGTCTAAAAATTAAATTTAGAACTCAAATTTTTTACTACCACAGAAAACCTTCAACTCAAACTTATCGGTCTATTCGTGTACATACAGTCCTAGCTCCATCTAATCGAAATTTATTAAAAAAAAAAAAAGTTGTAATCATCATGTCCATCTATATCTTACAACTAGTATGTAAACCAGACACATGCTTCATTCTTTTTATGTGAATAAGTTGAACAGAACCGAATGAATTCCACCCTCTAGTATTTATCTCAATAGAAAATTTTACCTAAATATTAGTGAGTCTCGGTACTAACCTTAATCAAGTGTTAGTTTAACGATATATTCATAGCTCTTCTTTACCCTATTTCAATATTTTAAGTCTTTGAATGTTGATTTCTTAAGTGGATCATCCATGCTTTATTGAAACAATTAATTTGGATCGTTAAGTTTTATTCTCCCGTATCACTCATACTCCAAGGATTAGATTTATCATGGCTTAAAATGCACCTGATTATATGTGTATAGGACTTCTCCTTAGAAGCATTAATGGATAGAGAAAATTGAAGTCTTATAAAAGACAAAAGAATAGGTTAAGTGGAAGGTCAATTCATTTACTATGGAATGTGATTATTATAATTAAAATCATTAACACATTTTATGAGTTTGTAATAGTTATTATAATTAAAACCATCAACACATTTTATGAGTTTGTAATAGTTATTATATCATATTAATAGATATGTTAATTAAAAAAAAAAAAAAAAACAATGATAAATGTGTCATAATGTGAAATTGGTTTTATTTTAATGAATAATTGTTGGATTATAGTGTTCATACACATTCTCTGTTCATACCCATTCTCAAATAATATTAGAATTGGCTCAATCCTTCACTTGGGCATGCTTGACCAACTATTTCCCCATATAAATTAATGGACATTAAAAATACTAACAAAACTATTTCCCCGTATAAATTGATGGACATTAAAAAATACTAACAACCCAACCAGAGACATTGTTAAGAATGTATTAGTTCCTTGTGATTGATAAATGATGTCTTTTAGTTTTGTATATATTGATATTAAAATAAATAAAAATATTTGTTTGTTTTTTATTTATTTTATTTTATAGATATTATTCTTTAGTCCATTTTAGATTTTAAGAAAGGTTAAATAACTTAAAGGGTGAGAATATCTTAATTACATACTTATTGATATAAAAATTTTATGCTTTTGGTCATAAACAATGGGGTGTTACATTGTCCTTGATAAGATAACTTGACTTTACTTTAAATTGAAGAGTACAAAGTTAAAAAAAAATTACCTCATTTTCCACATGCTCAGGTGTTGTTATGATGGTTGTTACAAATAGCCACCTCAGTCTCCTCCCACGAATCAAAAGGGTTAACTCCTCCTACCCACCTGAAGTATGAACTATCAATTGTATATAATCCTTTGGATCATGTTACTCCTTGTCCTCTGTCACTGTTGATGACTCTTGAGTACTACAAGATGCAAATTTCTCCTAGAACTTAACATTTCTTCTCACAACTATATTAGATTGCGTTGGAATGAGATCTTGTAAGCCTTTGAGTTCTCATTATACCCCACAAGTATACCTTGTTGTCCTGAAGGCTCCAACTTCATCACTTCTCGATAAGCACATGGATATAAATTGGACAACCAAAGATCCTCAAATGTCCTATCTCATTCTTCCCCTTGAGAATGCCTCCTCATGAGTCTTATTGCTAAATATCTTGGGAGGAATCATGTTCGACACATACACATTTATGCTACATGCCTCTACCCACAAAAACATAGGCAAATCCTGGTCATGTATCATAGCCCTGAAAGAACCAATGACAGAATGATTATTTCTCTCTGCAACCCCATTCTACTAAGTGGTGTATGCCATTGTCAACTCCTTTTTGATCCATTCCTTCTTGTAGAAATCATTGAATTCATTGGTGGTGTACTCTCCACCAATATGAAACCTCGAGACCTTGATCCTCTTACTTGTTTGGTTCTCTACTTGAGCCCTAAACTCCTGAAACTGACTGAATCCCTCATCCTTGGACTTCATAAAGAAGATCTAGGTCATCCTGGAAAAATCATTGATAAATGTCACATAATAAGACAATCCCTGCAATGATGCTACTCACATCAACCCACTCACATCTAAATGGATAAGATCCAAGATCCCCTTGGCCCTACTCCCATTTATAGGTAAAGCATATTTGGAATTATTTCCAAGTTCACACCCTCTGCACACTCCATGTCGCTCAATCCTGAACTCTAGAAGACCTAGAACAATCCCCCTTAGAATTGGAAAATACTTGTAGTGTAGGTGTCCCAACCTCCCGTTCCACAACTCACATAAGATATCATTGCCGTGTACCAAATATTGAAAAGGATTTCCATGCAACCTGTATAAAATGACTTCTATAACCCCAACGACCACCGCATTTTTTAGGCTAGCCTTCTCTAGATGTGTGAGTGCCTACCCTCTCTGAAAAGTAATTGAAAAAAAAATTGTCCTCTATAGATGACACTGAAAGTAAATTATTCTTCAAACTTGGTATGTAAATCACATCATGGTCATCTAATGATCCTCCTAACTCAAGACATAACATAATTGTTCCCTCTCCCTTCACTATATACATGGAATCATCACCAAGTTGCACATGAATATTTATGTCACTCTTCGTCATACTTCCAAATATATCTTCTTCTTATTTCATATGACAAGATGCACCATTTTCCAAGAACCAGACACTCCTCATTGGTGTGCTAGTAGAAAGGAAATAAACTAGTGAGAAATATTTTTCAAACTTTGTTGCAAACTCATCAAGTTGCATCTTTGTTGATGTTGTTGTCTGTATCTTTCCATTACCTTTCTTCTTCTTCTTCAAACTCTTATATGCATAATGTCCATTCTTATGACATGAGAAACACTTGATTTTACTCAAGCCCTTCTTCTTTCCTAGCTATGATGATCCTCCATCACTATTACCCTTCTTGCTAGAACTATTTTCTTTTCCCTTCCTTTTATTGTTGAAAAAAGCCAAGTTCTCTACACTACCTCCTTGTTTGTTTCTCTTACAATCCTCTCAAGTCTCTTCTTGGATGATCCCAAAGTCTCTTCCAATCTTGGATATTTTTCCAAGAACAAATTCCCTTGACAAATGGTTCCCATGACTTGGGAAGACCATTCAATGCCACATTCATGAGCTATGCATCCTATGTTGTCTCCCTTATGGCTGCAATTATATCACGTACCTATGTTATCCTCATGAGATAGATATTAAAATTATCAAATCTAGACATCCACAACGATCTGAGTTTATTCCTTAAGACCATATTATTCATGTTTTTGTCCTCGAATAAACTTACCAAGGCATAAAGCATCTCTTTGGTCATCTTTTTCTTGGTCAAGTGAGGGATTTTATGATCCTTCATAGAATCTAAGAGGACCCTCTCTTCTTTGATATCCTTCTTGTTGTGAACATCCAAAGTTGTCGGATATGTCAGTGGAGTAACTACTTCATCCACTAATTCCCAAAGGTTGTACTCCTTCAACGCCAAAGTTACTCTTGTTTTCCAAGATAGAAAGTTGGATTCTCCATCCAATCTGTCTTCAACTCTCAATGGTATTTTTTCTCATCCCTAAGGCCTAACAAATTTCCCTAAAAAATAACCTACCGCTGAAAATTTCCCCTATACTAACTAGTATGCGACTGTCACCACTGTGAACTATGCATGTATATGACTATCACCACTGAAAACTATGTATATGTGATTCGTCATCTTGTGACCATCATATGTACATGAATATCACCTATGTGACCCACGTACACCTTTGTACACCTGCAAAAACTTAGTCCTACCTCAATATGACTATTTCCATGGAATTTGTCCTTCTGTTTCTTTCGATTGGTTATGATTATTCTATGGATCTAAAATCATGTACTTAGTTTCCTCTCATAGAACCTTCTCCAATACCATGTTGAAAATATCATTGTGGAATCAACCCTTGATATGCTCTGATGCCATGTTGATTTTAACACTTCATCCCAACACCCAGTAATTAGCTCAAAATAAAATGTATTTATCTACTAAAACCATAGATGAGTAATCAACTAAATATGTAGTGGGAGAATAAACAAGGAAATCAAATCAAGTGCACACAAACACCAATATGTTTTGGTAGATACCCCTCAAAAAACCCTCGAGGGAAAACCAATGATGAGAACGATTTTATTATGTTAAAATCAGGGCTCATGTTGTTGATTTTTCATATTGAAACAATTAAGTTGGATCATTAAGTTTTCTTCTCGTGTATCACTCATACTCCAAGGATTAGATTTATCATGGATTAAAATGCACCTTATTATAATAATTTATATATGTATAGAACTTCTCCTTAGAAGCATTAATGGATAAAGAAAAATGAAGTCATATAAAAGCAAAAAGAAGAGTTTAATTGGAAGGTCAATTCAAATACTATGGAATGTGGTTATTATAAGTAAAACCATCAACATATTTTATGAGTTTGTAACACTTACAATATCATAGTAATAGATATGTTAATTTACAAGAAAATAAATGATAAATGTGTCATAATGTGAAATTGGTTTTATTTTAATGAATTGTATTAATTTTGTAAATGTTAATTGTTGGATTATCTTGTTCATACAAATTCTCAAATAATATTATAGTTGTCTCAATCTTTCACTTGGGCATGCTTGATCAACTATTTCCCTGTATAAATTGACGGACACTAAAATACTAACAACCCAACTAGAGACATTGTTAAGAATGTATTAGTTCCTTGTGATTGATAAATGATGTCTTTTAGTTTTGGATATATTGATATTAGAACAAATAAAAATATTATTTGTTTTATTTTTATTTTATAGCTATTATTCTTTAGTCCATCTTGTATTTTAAGAAGGTTAAATAACACAAAGGTTGAGAATTTCTTAATTACATACTTATATAGATTTCTTACTCTTTTAGTCGTAAACAATGGGGTGTTACATTGTCAATGATAATATGGCTTTACTTTAATGTGAAGAGTACAAAGTTGAAAAAAATTTACCTGATTTTTCGCATGCTTGGGTATTTTTATGATGTTTTTTACATATGGTATCAAAGCGGGTTCAAATATGCGACAACGGACGTGTTACGCCTTCCATTGTTTTTTTTTTTAGTTAAAGATGTATCACTAATAAAAATTTGGATTTGTTCATGACATATATCATGGTCAGAGGATGCAATATGAGTAGACAACATGGTGCAGGAGGAAGAGGTACGCTTTCTATGAGAGCATCCATGCATGAGGGATAGAATCCACTTGGAGAGGAGAAGACTACTAAACATGAGTAGGTTGTTGCGGGAGATGTGGTAGGTATGATGATATCCTTCAAGAGGATTTCAGAGTCATTGATCAACAACTTGGATTGAGATGATGGTAGAGAGTTTGGGCCTAATGAGGGTTCACAACGCACTACAGCAGGTAGTAGTAGTATACATAGAGAACTCGAGAAAGTGAAATTTCGTGAGTTCAGGAGTGCCACAGATGGATTAGCCTCTGAGGCATGGTTGGAGAGCATGGTGATGTGATTTTCACTATGTGATTACACCTCCAACATGAAATTTTGCATGGAAGTATTTCAACTGAAAGGGAGTTCTCTTCTTTGGTGGAAGACACTCTTACCTAAACTAAACATGGTTGTTGAAGACATGTCATCGGAATTATTTGAGGAACGATTATGGGAAAGGTATTTTTCCAATGAATTCATTGATCATCAACTTAATGAGTTCAACAGTTTATGACAGGGTAGTCATACGGTACCAGAGAATGAGGCCAAGTACATGGAACTACTTAGATATGCTCCACATCTAAATATTGAGAAATTAAAGGTTAACAAGTTTATGTTCATCCTCAACCTCAACATCTCTGTGAAATTGAGGATCTTGATGCATCAGGCATTGCATGATGCAGTTGAGAAGGCCCTCATTGTTGAGGAAGAGCTGAAAAATTGGTGTCAGGGAAGGAATCCTTATAGGTAGAGAGGACAGGTGCCACCTAAATAATCACACCATCAAATACTAGATAGACAAACTTTTGTGCACCGTGATATGCCTAAAGGACCTATATTCTTGACATCGCAATGACGTACTCCTCAACATAGGACCCTTATATAGCACCACAATAGTAGTAGAAACATTGTCGTCCACATCAACAAAAACATTTTAGACTTGGTCCACAAAACATACCAGTACAACAAACTCCTAGGCCAACAACTTATACTTCTGGGACTAGGAGCACCAGAGCGAAGAATGGATGTTTGACATGTGGAGAGCCACATTACCAGAGATACTTTCTTATTGATAAGGAAAGATTTGTTGGATCATTAGCACCGATGATACTTGGATATTTTGGAAAGGACCACATGATACATGTCGTGGTGAATAACTGCTAGGCCAAGAATCAATCCACTATGCTCGAGACATCAGGTATGATGAGTGATCAACATTTTAGTATTTTAAAAGATCCGGGACCTACTGAATTTTTTATATCTAGTGTTTCACTTAAAAGAATTAAGGTGAAGGTAGTCAAGAAAGATGAGTTTACACATATGAAAATGGAATTTGGTGCCAAGCAAAAGGTTGGAGGAAAAGTTAAAGTTTGTAACATTAAATGGGGTGACTTCATGACAATTGTAAACCTGTATGTTACAATCCTGGGATCTTACGAGATAATGATTGGAATGGATTGATTAGAATTGAATGATGTGATACTTAACTACAAAAAAAAATAGTTAAGTTTAATAGCTGATTTGGGACAGAGTAGAGTGATTGTAGGAAGAAACCAGGGAGTGTCGTTGACATTTATTTCTTCCTAAACATTACAGAAAAGCATGTGAAATGTGTGTAAGTTATACACCATCTTAGTTATTAATGAAAATGGGGACAAGGAAGTATTGGAAGACCTTCCTATAGTATCAAAGTTTGCAGACGTATTTCCACAGGAGCTACCAGCTTTTCCACCAGAAATAGAATTAGATTTTACCATAGATTTGAAACCCAGAACATCACTGATTGCAAAAGCACCATACTGGATGTTGACACCTAAATTGTAGGAGTTGAAAATGAAATTGAAGGAGTTTTTAGACTTGGGACTTATACGTCCAAGTGTGTCGCCTTGGGATGCACCAATTATTTTTTTTCAGAAGTAAGGATGGATCGTGGAGGCTTTGAATTGACTGTCATCAATTGAACAAAGCTACAATCAAGAACCAATATCTGTTTCCATGGATTAATTATTATTTTCTTGATCAGGTGAAGGGAGAAACTGTGTTTTCAAATATTGAATTGATATAGGGATGTCATCAGTTATAGAATAAGGGGGAAAATATCCCTAAGACTGCATTTAATATGAGATTCAAACACTATGATTTTATTGTTTTACTATTGGACTGACGAATTCCTCGGGGGTATTCATGATTTTGATGAATGGGGTGTTCTATGAATACTTGGACTCGATTTTACAAGTATTTATCGATGACATGCTAATTTATTATTGGATGAAAGAAGAGCATGACGAACACCTGAGGTTAGTCTTACAATGTTTAAGAGAAAAACATTTGTACGAAAAAATATTGAAATGTTAATTTTATCAAGCAAAGATTCATTACTTGGGACATATTATATTTGGAGAAGGTATCGTTCTGGATCCAAGGAAAGAAGAGGAGATTATGTAATGGCCAGCACTGACAAACTTAAAATAAGTACATAGATTTTTGGGGTTGGCAGGATATTATCAATGTTTTGTTGAAGGTTTTTCGAAGATAGAAAATCCAATTACGAAATTGCAGAAGAAAGACAAGAAATTTGTATGGTCAGAGAAATGCGTGGAAGCATTTCAAAATATTAAAGATTTATTAATGATAGCACCGATACTGAAGGTTCCTGACATGGACAAGGAATTCTTGGTATGCATAGATGCATCCAAGGAAGGTTTAGGTGTAGTTTTGATGCAATATGATCGAGTGATCACTTACAATTCAAGGAAATTAAGAAGGCATGAAGATAATTATGCAACTCACAATTTGGAGTTATTAGAAATCGTTTATTCCTTGAGAGTTTGGAGACATTGTTTTATTGGAAGAAAATTTGAATTAAAGACTGATCACTGTGGATTGCAACATATTTTTACTCAAAGTGACTTGAATGCGTGACAAAGGCATTGGTCAGAACTACTTAGCGAATATGACTTTGAGATTACCTACATTTAAGGAATGGTGAACAAAGTAGAAAATGTGTTGATTCAGAGACCACACATATTCTCAATAATACCTCTTAAGATGAATCTTTGAGAAAATATTCTAGCTCTACAGATAGACGACGATTGGTACAAGGAAGTGAAGGATAATATTGGATGAGATACCATGATGGTAGTGAGGTTCTAAGGTTATTCATTGTATAATGAAAAATTATTGAGGTACAAAGGAAAAATTTATGTAGCACCTAACAACGAATTGAGAAACTTAATTTTGAGCGAAGATCATCAAGAAATGTACATGGCTCATCCCGCAGTCATGAAGATGAAGGAATACCTTAAGCCTCTATTCTTCTATTCTATTCTTCTAATTATATGTTAATTTTTAGATGAATACAGCCTGAGTGGGCCTAATGGTTAACAACATGTGTTTCCTCCTAAGAGGTCACAAGTTCAAATCCATAGGGGGGTAGGTTATGTATACCTCTGTAGACTTTACCAATCAAATGGCTAGGTAGAGGGTATCCCTTGTCCCACAAACAAGGGGGTATTATACACCAATTTGGTGTGGCTTGGTCATTACCTTAAAAATAAATTATTATTATTATTATTATTATTGATAGGTATTATTGATATTAATACTTCTCTTTGGTTTTGACAGTCGTGACAATCTAGGGTTTGATAGTCATGACCATGGCAGAGAGAAGCATGAACAACAAGGGTGGGGGGGGGGGGGGGGGAAGGGGCCCCCCTTTTACAAATAGGTAGGGGTGGACAAAGGGAAAGGGCCAAAAAGGGAATTTTTCATGGCACCCACAGGAACCTCAGGATTAGACCAAGGGAAGCACCAAGAGAGAAGTCGAGACAAGAATGAAATTGTGGAGGAAGATTATAAGAAAACTCATAAGGAGACGCATGAGACTGCGAAGGCTAATGGTATGGAGGGGCGCAACCCATGCAAGCCCAAAAACATATATAATACATAAGGTAGTGATGGAGGACCCACAAATGCAACTCTACAGGGATCAAATGAAGATGCATGTGCTCATATGAAAGTTCATGGGGTTATGGCCCACAGAAACAACACTACATAATTGGATCAAATATCACTGGAGGCCAAACAGGGAAGTGGAACTCCACCTCGATTCGAAGGGTTTCTTCACAACAATATTTATTAACCTAGAGGACATGGAAAAAAAAATTGAGGGTGGTCCTTACTTCCACACCTCAGTGGGACTCTACATGCAACCTTGGAAAGAAAATTTTTCCCCAGAAAAAGAAACTTTCAAAAAGGTACCAGTCTAGCTACGATTCTATTCCTTACCCTTAGACTACTGGTTTCCCTCTACCTTTGAAGAAATAGGAAACAAACTAGGGAAGTATGTTAAGACTTTAGAAGCCACCCTAAAAGGAAGATACACATCGTATGTAAGAATCTGCATAGACATGGACATTTCTAGAGCACTCCCAGAAGCCATAAGTCTAGAATTTAGGGATGAGGAATGGATCCAGAATATAGATTACGAACATATCCCCTTCAGATGCAGAAGGTTCCATGAGCATGTATACTTGATTAGAGAATGACTTCTAAATAAAAAGCAAGAAATGACAAATCCCAAAACACAACAAGATGAGGAAGGGTTTATAACACTGAACCCCAGGAATAGAGAAAATAAAAAGCAAAAAAAAACCTCAGTAGGAAATAACTAGGAGACCAAGAAATAAAATGAAATGAAGGGACCAAAAAAATAAAGGGACAACAGAAAAAAAATGACTTGGAAAAGCTCCAAGAAGTTAGAGACCAAGAAACAAAAAGGCCTACCCGCTGAACAAACAACATAATAGCTCAGGGGAGTTGCGCGACACCGATGGACGGATAAATAAAAGATGACAACACTACCATGAAAGATGAAGAGGGATATGTAGATATGACCCCGATCGAAGTAAGTACAAAAGACCCTGATCTCAGAGACCTGGTGGAACGGGAAGGGATAGGCCTTCCGAACATATTGGAACAATGGTAAAGGTAGGGGTTTGACAACGTTCCAACAGAGCAACTTGACCACATCCAATATTTGTTCCTCCTACAGGAGGAAGTTAAAGCTAGAGGACAAAAATGCACACACGGGGATATAGGACAACTTGGAGTGAAATTCAGCGAGGGACAAATGCATCTATCACCCAAGTAGACGAGGAGGAAAAAAGGTAGGAAATCAAACAACGTAGCACTACAAGAGATGGGATCGCTTCTGATAAACTTGAGTAAGATCAAGAAACTCTTTCCCCACTCCCCCCCACATGTTTAAATGAAGGTTATAACTTGGAATATAAGAGGCCTAAACATCCCAAGAAAACAAAGAATCCTTAGGAATAAACTAAAGTAGGAACAACCAAATCTCTATTTTATTCAAGAGACGAAATGCACTACTACATTCATACTCCAAGGATTAGATTTATCATTGCTTAAAATGCACCTGATTATAATAATTTATACAATAATTTATATATGTATAGCACTTCTCCTCAGAAGCACTAATGGATAGAGAAAATTGAATTTATATATGTATATCACTTCTCCTTAGAAGCATTAATGGATAGAGAAAATTGAAGTCTTATAAAAGGCAAAATAATAGTTTAAGGGGAAGGTCAATTCAATTATTATGGAATGTGGTTATTATAATTAAAACCATAAACCCATTTTATGAGTTTGTAATAGCTATAATATCATAGTAATAGATATGTTAATTTACTAGAAAATCAATGATAAATGTGTCATAATGTGTGAAATTGGTTCTATTTTAATGAATTGTATTAATTTCATAAATGTTAACTGTTGGATTATCTTGTTCATACACATTCTCAAATAATATTAAATTTAGCTCAATCTTTCACTTGTGCATGCTTGGTCAACTCTTTCCCTATAAATTGATGGACATTAAAAACACTAATAACCCAACTAGAGACAGTGTTAAGAATGATGCTTTTTATTTTTGTATATATTGATATTATAACAAATAAAAATATTTATTTGTTTTTTTTTTTATTATTTTATAGATATTATTTTTTAGTCCACCTTGGATTTTAAGAAAGGTTAAATAACTCAAAGGGTGAGAATTTCTTAATTACATACTTACTGATATAAATTTCTTACTCTTTTGGTCATAAATAATGGTGTGTTACATTGTCATTGATAATTTGACTTTACTTTAATTTGAAGAGTGCAAAGTTGAAAAAAATTTACCTCATTTTTCAAATGCTTGGGTGTTGTTATGATGGTTGTTACAAATATCCACCTTGGTCTCCTGAAGGAATCGAAGGGGTTAACTCCTCCTCCGCACCTGAATTATGAACTATCAATTGTTTCTCATCCTTTGGAGCATGTTTCTCCTTGTCCTCTGTCACCATTGATGACTCTTGAGTACTACACGCTGCAAATTTCTCCTAGAAATTAACATTTCTTCTCACAACTATCTTACCTTGTGCTGGAATGAAGATCATGTAAGCCTTTGAGGTCTCATTATACCCCACAAGTATACCTTTTTTTCCTGAAGGCTCCAACTTCATCACTTCTCGAAAAGAACATGGATATAATTTGGACAAGCAAATATCCTCAAGTCTCCTATCTTAGTCTTCATCCCTAAGAATGCCTCCTCCTGAGTCTTGTCCCTCAATATCTTGGGAGGACTCATGTTATGCACATACACTTTTATGTTACATGCCTCTACCCACAAAAACATAGGAAAATCCTAGTCATGTATCATAGCCCTGGAAGAAACAATGATGGACCGATTATTTCTCTCTGCAACCCCATTGTGTTGTATGATTCTGTTGACTCCTTTTTGATCCATTCCTTCTTGAAAAAATACTTGAAGGCATTGGAGGTGTACTCTCAACCAATATCCAACCTCAATACCTTGATCATCTTACCTGTTTGGTTCTCTACCTGAGCCCTAGACACCTAAAACCGACTGAAGACCTGATCCTTAGCCTTCATAAAGAAGATTCAGATCTTCCTGGAAAAATCATCAATACATGTTAGATAATAAGACAATACATGTAATGATGCTAATAACATCGACCCACTCACATCTGAATGGATAAGATCCAACATCCCCTTGGCCCTGCTCTAATTTCTATGAAAAGTATCTTTGTCATTCTTTCCAAGTTCACACCCTCTGCACACTCCTTGTCACTCAATTATGAACTCTAGAAGACTTGGAACAATCTCCCTTAGAATTGGAAAATCCCTATAGTGTAGGTGTCCCAACCTCATGTGCCACAACTCACATAAGCTATCATTGTCATGTACCAAATATTGAAAAGGCTTTCCATGCAACTTGTATAAAGTACCTTCTATAACCCCAACGACCACCGCATTGTTTACGCTAGCCTTATATATATGTATGAGTAACTTCCCTGTCTCAAACGTAACTAAAAAAAACATGTCCTCCATAGATGAGAGTCAAAGTAAATTTTTCTTCAAACTTGATAAGTAAATCACATCATGGTCATCTAACGATCCTCCTAACTCAAGACAGAACATACTTGTTCCCTCTCTCTTCACTATATACATGGAATCATCACCAAGTTGTACATGAATATCTATGTCACTGTTCATGAGACTGCCAAATATATCTTGTTCTTATTTCATATGACAATATGCACCATTGTCCAAGAACAAGAAACTCCTCATTGTTGTGCTAGTAGAAAGGCAAGAAACTAGTGAGAAATATTTTTCGAACTTTGTTGGAAACTCATCAAGTTGCATATTTGTTGATGTTGTTGTTTGTGTATTTCCATTACCCTTCTTCTTCTTCTCTAAATACTTAGATGCATAATTTCCATTCTTATGACACGAGAAACACTTGATTTTAAGTCCTATAAAGAAAAAACAAGAGTTTAAGTGGAACGTCAATTCAATTACTATGGAATGTGGTTATTATAATTAAAACCATGAACACATTTTATAAGTTTGTAATAGTTACACTATCATAGTAATAGACATGTTAATTTACAAGAAAATCAATCACAAATGTGTCATAATGTGAAATTGGTTTTATTTTAATGAATTGTATTAATTTCATAAATGTTAATCGTTGGATTATCTTGTTCATACACATTCTCAAATAATATTAGAGTTGGCTCAATCATTCACTTGGGCATGCTTGATCAACTATTTCCCTGTATAAATTGATGAACATTAAAAATACTAACAACCCAACCAGAGACA
>JZKD02S0269305.1:199772-219346 GCA_000966675.3 Picea glauca
ATAGATATTATTCTTTAGTCCACCTCATATTTTAAGAAAGGTTAAATAACACAAAGGGTGAGAATTTCTTAATTACATACTTACTTATTTACATTTCTTACACTTTCAGTCGTAAATAATGGGGTGTTACATTGTTAATGATAAGATGAATTTACTTTAATGTGAAGAGTACAAAGTTGAAAAAAAATTAGCTTATTTTTCACATCCTTGGGTATTTTTATGATGGTTTTTACATATGGTATCAGACCGGGTTCAACTATGTGCGAATGGACCCATTATGCCTTCCATTATTTTTCTTATAGTTAAATATGTATCATTAATAAGAATTTGGATTTGTTCATGACATGTATCATGGTCAAAGGACGCAGGATGAGTAGACGACATGGTGTGGGAGGAAGAGGTCCGTTTTCTCTGAGAGCATCCATGCAAGAGGGATCAACACCACTTGGAAAGGAGCAGACTATTGAACAGGAGAAGGTTGTTGTGGGAGATGTGGGAGGTATAATGAGATCCTTATAGAGGATGTCAAAAGCGTTTATCAACTTCTTGGATCGAGATGAGGGAAGAGAGTCTCTTCCTAATGAGGGTTCACAATGCACTGCAACAGGTAGTAGTAATAGACACAGAGAACTTGAGAAAGTGAAATTTCACTATTTCTGGAGTACCACAGATGGCTTATCCTCTGAGGCATGGTTGGAGAGCATGGAGATGTGATTTGCACTACCTGATTACACCTCCAACATGAAATTATTCATGGCTTCCTTTCAACCTAAAGGGAGTGCTCTTATTTGGTGGAACACACTCTTGACTCCACTAAACATGCTCATTGAAGATATGTCATGGGGATTATTTGAGGAAAAATTCTGGGAGAGGTATTTGTTCGATGAATTCATTCATCATCAACTTAATGAGTTAAATTCTTTATGACAGGGTAGTCATACGATACCAGAGTATGAGGCCAGGTACATGGAGATACTTAGATATGCTCGCATATGAACACTGAGAAACTAAAGCTTAACAAGTTTATGTTTAGCCTCAACTTCAACATCTATGTGAAATTGAGGATCTTGGCACATCATACGTTGCACGATGTAGTTCATAAGGCCCTCATTATTGAGGAAGAGTTAAACAATGGGGGTCAGGTAAGGACTCCTTCTTGGTAGATGGGATAGGTGCCACCTAGAGAATCACACCATCAAACACTAGATAAATAGACTTTTGGGCACTATGATACGCCTAGAGGACCTGTATTCTCGACATAAAAATGACAGAATCCTCAGCAGAAGACTCCTTATAGAGAACCATAGCAGTAGTAGTAGCAATGTCTTCCCCAGTAGCAACAACATTTTAGACATGGTGTGAAAAACATACGAGTACAATAGACTCTTGGGGAAACAACTTCTACTTGTAGGACTAGGAGCACCAGAGAAAAAAATGGATGCTAGACATGTAGAGAGCCACATTACCAGAGATACTTTCCTATTGAGAAGGAAATAGTTGTGGGATCATCAGGACCGATGAAAGTTGGATATTTGGGAAATTCCCACATGATACATACAGTGGTGAATAACTGCTAGGCAAAGCATCAATCTATCTCTCTCGAGGTGCCAGGTATGATCACTGATCAAAATTTTAGTATTTTAATAGATCCAGGAGCTACTAAATTTTTTATACTAGTTTTGTGCTTAAAATAATTAAGGTGAAGGTAGTTGAACAAGATGAGTTTAGACACGTGGAAATGGCATCTGGTGCTAAGAAAAAGGTTGGAATAAAAGTTAAGGATTTAAATTGGGTGACTTCTTGACAAGTGTAAAGTTGTATGTTACAATCTTGGGATCTTATGATATAGTGAACTGAATGGATTTGTTAGAATCACATGATGTGATACTTAACTGCAAGAAAAAATGGATAAGTTTAACAAATAATTTGAGAGAGAGTATAGTAATTGTAGGAAGAAACCAGGGAGTGTCATTGAGGTTTATTTCTTCCTTACAATTACAGAAAAGTATGCGAAAGGGGTGTAAGTTATACACCATCTTAGCGCTTAACAAAAAGGGGGACATAAAAGGATTAGAATACCTTCCTGTACTATCAAATTTTGCAGATGTATTTCCATAGGAACTACCAGGTTTGTCACCAGAAAGAGAATTAGAGTTTACCATATATTTGAAACCCGAAACATAACTGATTGCAAGAACACCGTACCAAATGTTGACACCTAAATTGCAGGAGTTGAAAATGCAATTGAAGGAATTGTTAGACTTGGGATTTATACACCCAAGTGTGTCACCTTAGGGTGCACCATTTAATTTTTTTTAGAAAGAAGGATGGATCATGGAGGCTTTGCATTGACTATCATCAATTGAACAAAGCTATGATCAAGAACCAATATTTGCTGCTATGGATTGACGATTTGTTTGATAAGATGAAGGGAGAAACATTGTTTTCAAATATTGACTTGAGATAGGGATATCATCATTTACAGAATAAGGAGGAAAATATCCATAAGACCACATTTAATATGAGATTCAGACACTATGAGTTTATTGTTTTACTATTCGACTGATGAATTCCTCAAGCGTATTCATGATTTTGATGAATGTGGTGTTATGAAAATACTTGGAGACATTTTTACATGTATTTATTGATGACATACTAATTTATTCTTGAATGAAGGAAGAGAAAGAAAAACACTTTAGGTTAGTATTATAGTGTTTAAGAGAAAATAAGTTGTGCGGGAAACTGTCGAAATGTTCATTTTATCAAACAAAGATTCATTACTTGGGACATAATATATTTGGATAAGGTATCATTGAGGATCCAATGAAATTAGAGGCTATTACAGAATGGCTAGCACCGACAAATGTAAAATAAGTACATATATTTTTGGAGTTGGCACGAAATTATCAATGCTTCGTTGAAGGTGTTTCGAGAATAGAAAATCCAATTACGAAATTGCTAAAGAAAAAAAAGAAATTCGTATGGTCAGAGAAATGTGTGGAATCATTTCACAATATTATAGATTTATTAACAATAGCATTGATATTGAAGGTTCTTGACATGGACAAGGATTTATTGGTATGTACATACACATCCAAGGAAGGTTTAGGTGGAGTTTTCATGCATTATGGTCGAGTGATATCTTACATTTCAAGGAAATTAAGAAGGCATGAGGTGAATTACGCAACACACAATTTGGACTTATTAGAAATTGTTTATGCCTTGCGAGTTTGGAGACATTATCTTACTGGAAGAAAATTCAAATTAAAGATTGATCACTGTGGATTGTAGCATACTTTTACTCAAAGTGACTTGAACGCCTGACGAAGGCATTGGTAAGAACTACTTAGTGAATACGAATTTGAGATTACATACATTAAAGGAATGGTGAACAAAGTAGAAAATATGTTGAGTCAGAGACCACACATATTCTCAGTAATACCTATTAAGATGAATCATCGATAAAATATTCTATCTCTACAGATAGATGACGATTGGTACAAGGAAGTTAAGGATAATATTGGACGAGATACCATGATGGTACCAAGGTTCGAAGGTTACTCATTGGACAACAATGAATTATTAAGGTATAAAGGAATGATTTATGTACCACCTAATGACGAATTGAGAAAGTTGATTTTGAGTGAAGCTCATCAAGCAGTGTACATGGATCATCCTGGAGTCACGAAGATGAAGGAATACCTTAAGCCTTTATTCTTTTGGAAATAAATGAAAGTGGATATAGTTAATTAAGTGGTGATATGTCTATAATGTAAGCAAATTAAGGTTCAGCATAGACATCTAGTGAGATTGTTACAGCCAGACATGATTCCTGAATCGAAATGGGAAGTCATTTGGGTGGACTTTATTGTTGGATTTCCATTTATGGAAAGGAGACATGATTCAATTTTTGTAGTCATTGAGACTCTGAAAAAGAGTGCACAGTTTATTCCAGTGCGTATGATGTATCAAGCACCATACATAGCTACAATATTTGTTAGTGATATTGTGACATTTCATGGTGTAAAAAGAAGGATCATATCCGATCAAGGATTGGTGTTTATAGGACAGTTTTGGACTAGTTTACAAGAGGCTTTGGGAATGCAACTGAATTTAGCACAACATATCATCCTGAAATAAATGGACGAATTGAAAGAACAAATAAAATCTTAGAGGATATGCTTGGGATGTACCTGATGGATCATCATAAACATTGGGAAGAGTTGTTACCATTGTTAGAGTTTGCGTACAACAATAGTTATCAGAGTACGATTAAGATGGCGCCTTTTGAGTTTCTTTACAGATGACCGTGTCAGACACCTATGATTTGGGATAGAATAGATGATAGGATTCTGGTAGGACCATAAGTTATCCAAGAAATGGAATAATAGATGCAATCGATAAGGAAAAGGATTAAATAAGTGCAATATCAATAGAATATTTATGCTCATGTGCATTGCATTGATTGTAGTTATGAGGTTGGTGACAGAGTTTTTTTGAAGGTAAAATGACATAAGAGATCAATCAATTTTTGAAAGGGTAATAAACTCTCTCCTAGATTTGTGGGTCCTTTCGAAGTTGTGGAAAATAAAGGACCCATGAATTACCAACTATCCTTTCCCGATTCTTTGAGGCGTATGCACGATTTATTTCATGCATCTCTTTTTCAACATTATATTTCAGATCCATCACATGTTATTGACATGATTTCTTTGCATGTGTCAGATGAGGGTTCTCTCATGGAGGATACAATCCACATATTAGACAATTTCACTCCACAACTGCGGTTTCAAATAGTCGATCAGGTCAACTTCCAGTTGGAAAATTATAGTCCACACTCGACTACACAGGAGAAAGCATCTGAGATGTGTCAACAATTTCCTTATTTTTTTGATAGATTGAATATTTATATTTTTGTCAGATACATTTATTTCTTTCATTTTTATACTGTACAAACTCTAGGATGAAGTTTAAAACAAGAGGGGGTGTATATAACATCCAATTAAATTGATCGCATTTTATAATGACTTATTCTTTGAGGACACTTGCATGAAAGTGATTTGGTTATGGCACATTATGATTATGTTTTGATTATGAGTTATATTGTGATGTCATTGTGAGTATATGTTAATTTATATATATATATATATATATATATATATATATATATATTGGTAGGTATTATTTATGAGTTCTCCTGAGTGTGTAGGATACATGATAGGTTGAGGATGTCGATGGCATGCACAGACTTCCTTGGACTCTAGATTGAGTTAGGGAGTGGATTTGTATTTGGTTTGAGTTTTTAAGAATTGGCTTACATGTTTGAGTTATGATGATTTAAATATGGATGTTATGTATATGGATTATTGACATTGTTCTTATTAGTGGATACATCCTTGGTAATTCTTGCTAATATGACTCACATATAGAGTAAAGGGGCCATACAGAAAAACCAAAAACATGAGAGAGAGGTGTGGTAGCATCCCTGTCACATCCTACTGGAACTCTCACCGTGACTTGAATGCATAGTTAAAGATTACCTCTTTCGAGTGTTCCATGATGTTGTGAGGGAAGACTGAGACAATCTCTCATGAAGAACTCTAAGGGGTGCACAATAAGGCATAATCTGTATTCCTTAAACAACCCTTAGTCTTTCATAAGGTCGACCAAGTGGCGTGTTGAGTCCAAGCATGGGAAAAACTTCCAAACTAGTCAAAGATGAGTGGCACCCTTGGAGCATGGAGGTACGTCTTGTAGGGTGGGTTGCGTAAAAAAATTTTGAATCAACATAAATCTAAATGGCCTAGAAAATATAATAAAAATGGTTATACCTTGTTAGAATAGAGTATTAACTAATTATTAATTTATAACTAAGAAATCTAAAAGGTGTCAAAGTCTAAGATGTTATACCATCTTTTGAACATTGTATGTACATGAATATCACCTCGGTGACCCACATATACCTCTGTACACCTGCAAAAACTTACTCCTCCCTCGGTACGATTGTTTCCATGGAATTTGTCCTTCAATTTTTTCCAATTGGTTATGAATCTTCTATGGATCTAAAATCATGTACTTGGATTCCTGTTAGATAACCTTCTCTAATACCATGTTGAAAATATCATTGTGGAATCAACCCTTGGTATGATCTAATGCCATGTTGATTTTAACACTTCAAATCAACTCCTAGTAATTAGATCAAAATAAAATCTCTTTATCTACTAAAATCATAGATGAGTAATCAACTAAACATCTACTGGTATCATAAACAAGGAAATCAAATCAAGCACACACAAACACCAATATTTTTCAGTATATACCCCTGGAAAAACCTTGGAGAGAAAACCAATGATGAGAATGATTTTATTATTCTAAAATCATAGCTCATGTTGTTGATTTTTCATATGAAATAATATACAATAGATGCTTTATTACAATTATGAGTGTTTCATATATATATATAATATGGTTACCATCCATAAAAGGATGCCTCCCTTGGATAATAAATAATAACTTATTTATTATATATATTTATACTAAATTGGCCTCCATACAAACACAAATTTTCACTTTTTAATTTTCACATTATGAAGACCGACCATAGTTACAAAATTCAACACTCCCTCTTAAATAGGAAGGTATTCATAATCATCTGCAGGTTGGTTGTTATATGATCACTCCCTATTAACTAGGAAGGTATTTGTCATCATCTATAAGATCAACAACAACATGTCATATGATCTAGAAGAATGTCTTCTCGATGTGGTCTAAACATCAACACTCCCTCTCAACTAGAGAGACACTCTTCATATTTCCATGCTTGTCTCTGAAGTATACAAATTTCTCCCTAGAATCATGACACATGTATGTCAGTATTGGGAGATGTCTCTCTCCCATATGAAATGGGGGGAAACTCCCTCTATGACTCTCCCTCTGATCTAATTGAATCTCTCTAATATCAAGCAAACTCTAGTTACACATGTGATAGCATATAACATATTGAGTCTTTATTATTCCTTGTCAAATTACCATGACTAGGAAAAATACCACACTAGGGTCATTCACCATAAATACACACCTATGATTGAATGCTAGCTTGATGCTAATTGACACATGGAAAGCACCTCAAGCACCTCAAGTCCATATTATTCCTTTTCATAATCAAGGAAGGACTACGCATGGTCCCATTTACCAAAAGTACACCTTTGTGATAAATGTATCCTATCTCCCTTGGTCTACAACCCAATCTAGGAGAAAGTACACCCAATGTTGAAACATCAACATCATCAACTGTCATAACCTAGTCAGTATCGTAACACATGGAACATCATATAGAATCAACTATCTGAGCCACACTCTATCTGAGTAATTTGGGCATGATGTTATAAGTATCAAGTGTTTTACACTCAATTGAGAGTCCCTGGGCTACAAGGACCATTCTTCTTAATATGTTAACTATTTGTGACACAAGAAGGATGTTTTTTTATCTCCTCACTTTGGTCACTACTATGAACTTAGGAAGAGTGCATGCCATGCACAATTCTCCTCACTCTGGTCACTACTATGAACTCATGCAAAAGGACCATTGTTCCCACTCTGTTCACTACTCTGAAATTAGGAATAATACCTTCTCTTTATCATTCTCCCCACTCTGGTCACTACTATGAACACAGGGAGAAGGACCATTATTTCCACCACTGTCACTACTTGTGAACTTAGGAAGAATGTTCATCATGGAACACTCTCTCCACTATGGTCACTACCTATGAACTTATGGAGAATTTTCATCCATGGTACAAACCTGAAATATTTTTTCCACTCTGGTCACTACCTATGAACTCAGAGAGAATGCCCATCCATCAACACTCCCTCTCAGCAAGAGAATCAATCTCCACGAGTCCCATATTATCCTTGAAGTATAAAATATTCTCTCTGGACAAGGGCTACATTAGAATATTTTTTATCTTCTCATAGATGGAGATGTAGAGGAGATTCACTTATCCATTCTATACTTTATCGTAGATGTAGTAGTACATGATCTCAATGTTCTTTGACCTATAATGGAATATGGGTTTCTCTTAAATATTTACACAACTTTGATTATCAAAGAATATCACGATTGATTCCATCACCTGATCAAACAGTCCAGAAACCATCTTACCAAGCCACACTACTTTCATAGATGCATCATAATATGTAATATACTCTACCTCTACAACACTAAGTGTGATAGACTTATGCTTCCTTCTAGTCCAAGATATCATAGAAAATCTCAAATTGAAGCATACTTCTTAAGTACTCTTTCTGTCATCTGCACTCTTTGCACAATCATAATTTATATATCCTTGTAGTTGTACATCAATGTTTGAGACATATATCAAACCATATTTTAGTGTGCCATGCACATATCTCAATATGTTCTTTGTGGCAATCCAATGCCCATGTCTCAATTGCACCTAGAACTGGCTCAACGTGTTCACAAAAAAAAAATGTCCATCCTAGTATTAAACAAATACATCAGTGAGCCAATCAACTATCATTATATGGAGAGGTCTACTAGATCAGAATAAGAGTCTCTCAACTTCTCAAGGTTTTTCACCATGGGAGTTTCCATTGAATTGTAGTCCATCATCCCAAATCTATGAAGGATCGTGATAACATACTTCCCTTGAACGAGGAAGATCTCACCTAGATTCTGCCATACTTGTAATTAGAAATAGTAATGCATTAATACAAGATCCTTAATTTCAAACTCTAATGCAACTCCCTCTTTTCTATGAGAACCCTCTTTCCATGAACCTTGCTTTATACTTTTCGATGTTGTCTTTTGTTGCATGCTTGATCTTGTAGATCCACTTGGAAGTCACCACTAACTTTCCCTCAATTCTACAAGCATTTTAGACTCCATTAGTGGCTAGCACTCTTGGAAATAACTAATTTTCTCTAAATTCCATAATCATGCCTCCACATTGACCTCTCTTGACAATATTTCCACTTTCCAAAGCACACAACATCATAAAAACCACCACATCAACACATTGACACAAACTTCATGTGATCTTGACTATAGAGGGTTTTTCATTGTTTCTCATGTCCATCTCAATCAATCCTCACCAAATACTTGTGTTGATATATAACACCAACAACACCCATGCCATGGATTAGTACTTATGCTTAAATTCAAATAGTTGTGTAGTAATTTCCTCCATTACTCTCCATATGGAAATCTTCATCACCCATAAGCATTTCAATGAATCTCACAAATATATCAGTGAGATAAATAATCTCTCGGCCTCATAAGAGAATATATTTCAAACATTGTTTTCTATATCAACATTTCCACATAGGTACTTCCATGAAAACCTTACACAACAAATAGATCCACCGAGAAATACAAGGAGACAATTCACATTATGTCGATGCAATGAAAAACATTTATTTACAAAACTATATACAGTGACCCTAAAAATGATACGTATTCTACTATGACCAACACACATCCATCATATACTCGATGCCATATGGATAACCATGTTGATTTTCTAGTGCTAAATTAGACAAGCACAATTTTCCACAAGTGGTAATTACTTCCAATGATATATGGTATTACCTTAGTAAACTCTATAACATCACTAAGTAATTACACTCAGAAAATTCAACTACTTAGAAAGTTCAGTCTCTTCCTTAGATCACTTCTCACGTGTGAGAGAGAAAAAATGTGTGTCTATTGCTATGTCTTTCAAGTGTCTTTTATAGTAATATTATATTGATCCAAAGAAACACGTCTCTTTGAAAATTAAATTTAAAATTTGTTTAATTTTCTTTCTTATAAATAGTTGGAGAATACCTCCGATAATTACACAAATATTAGCATTAATTTGGTTATAATCCATCCACATAGCATATGACTTTGTTAAATCGGTCCTCCATAATTCATGCGATTCTTTGCATAAATTTAAGTAGAAGTAAATAAGCAGTACATTCTTTATATTTAGGTAATTAGACATTTTTACTAGAAAGTACTACCCACCATAATTTATGGAATTATTTCTATAATTCAGGTAGGAGTAAAAGGTAAATATTTTGTATAGAGAGATTGTAACAACCCCATAAATTTAACACCACCAACACTTTACTCTACTCTCTATGTGTTCTTGGGCCCTCCCATGAAGCAGTCAAGCCCAGTCCCGCTATGATACCATGTTGATTTTTCATATGAGATAATATACAATTGATGATTTATTACAATGATGAGTGTTTCATATATATAGAACATATGGTCACCATCCATGAATGGATGTGTCCCTTGGATAATAAATAATTACTTATTTAATATATACTTTTATACTAAACTAACCTTCACACAAACAAAAACTTCCACTTTTTACTTTTCACATTATGAAAACTGACCATAGTTACAAAATTCAACACCTATAACAGGGGTAATGGCCCACTGATAGAAATTCAACTACAGATGAACTTGGCAAAGTATAACTTGTTTTACGAAGAAAAATTGCATGTTTTTCGAGGTGTATTTAATTCACCTTCTTGTTAACCACATATGTAAGTGAATGTCTCCTCTCTGAACTATGTATATGTATAGAAGGCATGTACAACAAGCTCTGTATAATCTGACACTTCCCTGTGGCTCCCTATAATTGAAACCCACATGTGTTTCCTATGTTATCTCTTCTCCTTGACCTAATCTCTAGATGGAATTCCTTCTCCACCTATCCAATACCATGAATCAAAGTCCTTCGTGATCCAAATATGTCATAATTAAATCATCTCCCCTCAATAATAAAGTGTGTCAAGTGTCTCTTCTTGATGCAAACACCCCTTCTCTCCTAGGGGCTTCTCGACCTCCCGATATAGGAAATTTAAACACTTGAGATGAATTATCTCCTCAGGACCCTGCTAGCCCCAAACCCAATTTAACACAAGCCCCTTAACCCCCTAGGCATATTTCTTATGGAGCCCGCGAGCCCTTTTCCTGGCACCCATGCAAAAATTGAATTAGTGGGTGCTAGCTCCTCTGACTAGGATATTTTTTTATACAAGCTTGGGATATGACTCAGGGATTAACTTTAAGGTTCTTCATAAGTTCAGGCTTCAACCATTTTGACAACAGCTAACACCTTTTTCCCTGAAATCAAAACCGGTGAACTCTCTTGGACCATATCTACAATCTATGCTCCTCCGAAAAGCAACGACTTTGATCAAATTCAGACTTCGGCATTCGATATTTCTAGAAATTACAACTCCTTTCTCTTCTGAAGTGTTTCACACCCAAAACTACATATCTAGTGCCACACGTCCTTTTCCAACAAACGGTTCAAACCCCTCCTTTGCTCCGCTTCGGATGGCTCTTGGTCAATGATTCCCCCTTCCTCCTTATTTTCCAAAAATCCCACGTTCTAGTGACGCGTGTCCTTCTCCGACGAATGGTCAAAATAGGCTTCCCTATTTTGGGCTTCAAGAGTTTTTGGTACTCTGCCTTGCTTTTCCTTCGAGGGAACCTTCCTCCGAAGCTTTCAAATCTCTACCATGTATCCCCGTAGGGATCAATGGCTAGGATTTCTTCATTCTTAGAGACTTGCGAAAATTTCTTGTTAAACACTTCAAAAACTACAAATCACGAAGTGTCGAAGGACTTCCATGGCTAACCTCAATGAAAATATCCCATATCTGATAGTCTGGAATGATCCCACTTCCTCCTAAATGGATCTTTCTCATTAATTTGTGAAAAATTTAAAGAACTCCTCCCCATTGAAGGATTCTCGCCCACTCTTTCTCCTGAGCTTGTTCTTCCTTCAAACTCTTACTTCTTAGATCATTTATTTGAAACTTAGTTGAATTTCTAATCTATGCATGCCTAGAAACAGGTCTTCCTCCACGACTTAGATTCTTTGTGAGCGACTTCGCACACCCTACACCATTTCTTTGCATTCTTATGAAAGTAAACTTAAGTTACTCCTCCTGAGCTTATGAGCCAAAATACTCTTTCAAGACACAGTCTCCTTGAAAACGATTATCCACTCCTTGCATACAAAGATCAAAGTTACATCTCCTAAAATTCCTGAGTCACAACAGACTCTATCAATGCACACCTTCCAGACACTTATGCACTCCTTGCATACACAAACTTAACATTATCTCTTCCATGCTTCTGAGTCAAAAGAGACTATGTCAATGCACACCTTATGGACACTATGCACTCCTTGCATTGGCTCGTAGAAGAGAAACAATTAAAACTTATATAATATCTCATAGATTCATACATTCAACAGTATGATTCATGCATACATGAGAACAAGCAATAACAAAGAACATAGTTTAAATAGAAAGCATACCATTCATTCAGATAGACACAGTAACAAAAACACGAGACACTTTGGATCAATCTCCTATGTTATATTCATTCAAATTCTATATACATGTCTACAAATCTGATAAGCTTCAATAGCAATAACTTTTATTAGTCTTGTACTAAATCTTAGCAATAATAAAAACCTTCAACAGCCTCTCCCGGGCAACAAATACACATATTTATACAAGAGGGCTTATAGAGTTTTTCCTTTGACTATCTTAGAGATATCCTATCAAAATAAAATCTTTCAACTACTAAAGCTTTATTACAATAAATTTTCGAGACATGCATATAAGAGTGAATGCTCGAGACTTGTATTGCAATATATTACATTAAAGGAAATGTGATCTTCATCAAACTCATGCAATTGTTCAACCTCCAAATATTTATGATCTTCTTTAATTGCAATCTATTATGTTGGGATCCTATAATCATAGGTGATTGGATCCTTCAACTATCTATTTGGAATTTCTCTCGTGATGAAGACGTCTGGCTTGCTGGACTCAATTGATTTCACTCCTTCCTCCATCCATTTTGCCCGATCGTTCATCGCCCTATTGCACCCTTCATTCCCTTGCCCTTCATTTCTTCACCCCTCCACCAATTTCATCCCTACAGGAATAAACAAACTTAGGATAAAAAACATTAGGTTAATAATAAGTGGTTCATGGCATTTTTTAATACCAATTAGCATAATAAAGTTAATTTAATTAGCATAGTGTAGTTAGATTAGTAAAACTAGATTAGCGTTGTTAATAATAAATTAATTACTAATTAATTAAAAAACAATTAATAATTGGTATTTAGGTCAGTGTGTTTAGCTTAAAAATGAGGGTAGTGTAATAATATATTAATCAAACATTAATTAAAATTTAAACAAAACAATATAAAACAATAAAACAATTAAAAATAAATATAAAAAATAAAAACTATATAAAAAATAATAAAATGTATAAATTAAAAAACAATTAAAACATAATACAAATAAAAAAAAACTTAAAAATTAAAACAAATTATAATAACAAAATACAGAAAACAATTTAAAAATATAAAACATAATAAAAATACATAAAACAAAAATAAAAAAGATTAAAACATTATAAATAAAATAAAAAGAGAAATATTATAAAAAGGAAAAACAAAAGACGTAAAAACAAATAATAATAACAAACAAAACTAAAAACATGATAAAACAAAACAAATAAAAATATAAAACAAAACAAAAATGTGCAACTTATGCACATATCCCTAAAAATTAAAATCTACGTCTGTAATGTTTCCTGGACCCCCCATGACCATCCTAACTTTAACAAGGGGGAATCCGGTAAAGTGGTGTTCCCGTGGATACTTGTCACCACCATGTGAACTCGGAACCCCCTCCCCCCAAAAAAAGAAAAATACCACTTACCACCCGAAGGGGGGGTCCGAAAACCACTTTCCCTCCTCCAAAACCGCCTTCCCCAAAATAAAAATTAAATTGTTTTCACTAGTTTTGACCACCTGCTTTCCGACAGTGATTATAGAAAACAAGAAGGAATTTTGAAAGACCAAGAGATTATTTTATCCGCAACGGTCTTAGGAACAATAACCTATCTCCTTGTTTTCACAAGTATCATAGATTGGGAGAATCAAAGTCATCTCTGAGCACCATTTTTCAGATTTCCATTTTTCCTGATCTTGTCATGTTTTTGCGGTGGCTGTTTTAGAGAGATGGAGATGAATTTGGAAAAACTAAAATAGTTTTATGTTTAGGATAGGATCAGATACAATAACCTCTTTCATTTTTATCACAACTATCATATTTTTGGATATACGAATTTCTGATTTGACCCTTATTTTTAGCAGTTTGGCCCACCTTTCATGGCAAACAATTCAAAATTTTCAGGCATTTCTTTCTATTTTTGGCCAGGTTGTTGATTTCTACCTCCTGAGCCTGGGGGAGAGTATTACCTATATATTTTTATAATCAAATGTAAAAGGTTTGATTAGTTAGGACTTGTTAGAAAAAGAAACATTGTAGAGCAACTCACAAAGCCTCTTTTAATCAAATTTCAGTAATACAAGCCAAGCTTCTCAGGATTCATGTGGCATATATTTTTGGTGAAGTGTCTCTTCTGTAATATGTTTTCCCTGTCACATATTGGTTTCTTTTTTAATTACTTAATAGAATATTACGATAAAAAAATTTTTTAAATACACTATGTTTTTGGCTTTGGATAATTTTTGTGTTTTCTACTAGATGGTTAGATTTAGAATTCTTAATTTATCTGATACAATCCTCTTTCCTCACCTTTCATTTCATATAATTCAACAATTTCAAGGAATCCAACAAGGTTCCTATCCTTCCTTGTGATTTTTCCTGTAGAAACTATATTGATTGGATCATGCCTCTTTGACTCCATTTCCCAATGGCCCTCCCTTCCTATTTCAGCCAACCCATTTTATAAGACAAACCTCTGTACAATAATAACTAGCCTTAAATATATTATAAACAAAGCTAGATCATACAAATAGATCCCTCTCTAGGTCTTGGAGGGATAGATTCAATACTTCAAGTGGTTTGATGTTACCTCTGTGATTTCCTCCATGAACTTGGGTAAGTTACAGAGTGATAACATAGTGGTGACCATATTGGAGACTGTTCCTCATAAAGCGTATCAATTTCTATATATGATTACTGATGGTGGACAATGATCAAATAAAAGAAGGATGAATCATCCACCTAGCCACTCGAATAAACTCTAGATTAGTTCCAATTCAAAAACTCCACTAGAGGAGGAACCTGAAACATGACCAAAACATCTCAGAAGATTAGGTATGAAAGGTGGAAGTTTTTCTAAGATATGATAGGTTTTATTTTTAATTATTTCTTCCCTTCTTATGATGTTGATCCAGATCATACTACCAAAATTTATGAAGAGCATGTTCAACATGATGAGCCTCAAGAGGTGAAGCTTAGTGTTACAATCCCTGTACATACTCCTACACCTGTAAAAATATGAGATATATACAAGCCTCTTTTCTTGCCTCCCATACTCCATGATTTCCCTGCCAATTACTTCAAATATCTTCCAAGATTTGATAGAGAATATGGGTCCATCACTATTGAAAAACACATTCTAGGTTTTGAAAAATATCTTGACCTTTTTGAAGTGGAAAAAAGTGATGTTAGTCTTAGGATTTTTGTTTTATCTTTTCAAAGTAGAGCTAAGAAATGGTATAAATATTTGACAACTACAATCATTAGTGATATCAATTAGTTTGTGAAAGTTTTTTTGGATAAATGGGTAATCAAGAGGAATCCCTTCCTCATTTTGGAAGAATATAATCACTTGAAAAGATAGCCAACAGAAACAGTGAAACAATTTTCAGCCATATTCAATCAAGTCTACAATTACATGTCTGTTGATATAAGACCACCTCTTGGTTTATCTCTCTTACACTACCCAGATGCCTTTGATCTAGAGATGGCATTTCAGTTGAGGGAAGAAACACCACAACACTCAAAGGAATACAAGATAGTGAAATAGGTGTGGAATCCCATTTGTTTATCAAAAGGTCAAAGTTGGAGGCATAAGATAGAAAGAACAAAGAAAAGGAGAACCTGACATCCTCAGAGGTGAATCTATACATTAGGGAAAGCACCATGGAAGAAATGTTGCATAGGATTAGCATAAGATAAAAAATTGATGTTCAAAGGCATCATGTTCCATTGATTACAGAGAAAGAAAGGGTCACTGTTACGACGAAAAACCTCTTATAACAAGTGAAATATTTTTTTTTTGTGTGTGTGTACCAAGGTAACAAGACTTTATACTGTGTTCCACCACATGACGATGAATCATGACGCATGCAACTGCTATATCAACATAAAGTTCTAAGATGCACATCAACATCTGCCAACAATCAACAACAACCAACCGACAAATAATGAGACTGACTACCAATACGTCCTACCCTGCAATGGCTAGAACCTCCAAGACACATAAGAAATGCTCAAGCCCAGGTTCCCATCGATTTTAACCATTTAAGGTCACAGGGTTGGTGACTGTTCTGAGGAACAAGGAGGTTTCTACATCCCGCCCGACACAAGCAAACCAAGCCTACTACGCTAAGACAATAACATACCCATAAAGATTGCAATCAACAAGATTATCTACAATCAGGAAAATTACGGTACCGAATCATTATTAACTCTTTAATTTACTTACTATTGTTACAATATTGCATGGGAGGTTTACTTTTAATTCAAATTACGAGACAATGGTGATTAATAAAGCAAGTAAGGTAATTAACACATCTTATTCCAATCTCCATTACCAACCTTGCAATGCATGTCTAAAGTGCATAATATCATAAGGTACAATCTAAATCCACCTTGAAACAATTTCCTTTGTGAATTTTAATTTTACAAGAGTCATCATAGTTCCATCTAAATCAATTTAACTTAAAAAGTTATTGTTGTTATAAAAATTCTAATTCAAATCACTAACTAATAATCATGGGAATATATACAGAAATGTCCGAGGAATTAAATTGTGTATATCTTAACAACCTTTACACACAAATTCCTCGTCCCACTGGTAAAGATAATAGTAACAAGGATATTAATAATTGTTATTTAATTGTTATTATTATTGTTATTAATAAAGGAAACACTTCATCAATCTAATTATAATAATCATTATTTTTTAAAACTTGAACCATTTCATAATCATGCAAAGATATCTAAAAGGTTCTACAATGTTCATACCCTTCATCCAATAATAATGAAACTCTACACTATGATAGGTCATGTGAAAATTCGATGCCCCATATAACATGCTAGAATAAATTAAAAGTTAAAATGAAAGATAATGGTGGAATAACGATATTAAGATCTATCCAATTAAAATTTACAGAGAAAAAGGGTGAAAAACATACGAGACAATGGATATCTTATCGGCCTATTCTTAGGTATTAATAATTATTTGTGGTCTGAGGCAAGGGATAAAAGTTTTACTACACCATAAATAAATAATATTAAAAAATATCTGTTGTCCATCGATAATTAAAATAAAACATTCGGCCACTGAATCTTGAAAACAGTTCTTGGTAATACATAAAAAGTAATTGTATTTTAAGAAATTACAATCAAAGAATAATGTTATTGCATTTGAAATTGACAATCTGGTTGTAGTATTATATAAGAATATTGCTAAAAGTTTTTTCCAGGATGGGAGGCGTTGTCAGTAAACATGCACTTCGTGGCATTTAAGCACACAGTCCACAATCAAGGAAAAAAGCATGGGCATACCAGCCCTCTGGGCTTCCTTCCAATTTAGCAAAAGGGATATTATGGGGAGTTCCTGAGGGAAACGCTGAGTACACGCTATAAGAGTTCAGGTGCAGAAAATTGAATCAATGCCTGGCCATGCATTCTGGAAGGTTCAGGTCTGAAAATTTTGATTAAAAAAAAGGGAACAAGTCATGGAACAACTACCCATGAAGGGAAATAGCCCTGAACCTACAGCCAGCATAAAACCAATAAAAGGGCCTCAAATTCTCAAGCTGGTGCCACTGATCAAAAGATGGGTCGTGATTGTCTCTTCAACTAAGTGATAAATCTTTAATTGATCTAGTCTCAAATTCTGTTGTTCATTAACTGGTTTAAAGGTAAATTTTGTTGTCTGTAAAATGATGAACCAAGCCTCGATATCTACAGGTTTGATAAGGTAAAGGCTTACACACTCGTTACCACGGCATGACACTAGAGGGTCGTCTGCAATCTATCAATCAACAAAAAGAATCATAAATTACAAATGTTGGTGGTGTGGAATGACCTACCCATTGTGTTTGTTTGGAAAAATAACACCGAGAGGGTTATCCTCTCCTTGAGTTCACACTTCTCGGGAATTTATATAGGCAATAAAGAGGGTGGAAACAACCACAAATTAAATTCTAATTCTAGCAACCGATTTGGGCCTTTTGCATCAATACCTTATGCCACGCAACGATCAAGGTGTTTAAGAGATGGGACGAATGGAAATTCCTTTGCCTGGAATTCTTGTCGGACTCCAAGTCCAGAAAAAGGGAACAGAGGGAAAATTTGGGTGATGGTTGAGTGTGAGAGTCTCAACGGAAGGGTTGAGCAAGCAGGTTAAAAATCGTCCCATGCCTAGCACCAGCACGAAATTTATGACATGGGCAGCCTGATTTCTAAAACGCCCCAAGGAGGATTCTGCATTTAAGGAGGTACAACTATCACCCAAACCTTATAGCTATCGCCCAAAAAAATCATTGAAGAAATCATTCACATTGTACGTTAATGAATCGCAAAGGTTATAATGCAAGTCAACCAACAAAACAACGTGGCTCGATGGTAATTACCTCTTAGATATTAGAATTCCAATATAAATAAAAACTAACAGTAGTAAGAGGATTCCAAGACCATAAGAATAACTCATCCAAAGGTCACAGGGGTTATAACAGTCTAGGTGCAGAAAATAACTACAAGGAAACGGGATGACCCAATGCCAAGGCCGTACTGAAGGACATAAACTAACATTCAGTTTACCTACACAATACTCATGCAGATCTAAATCATAATACTAATGCATTCTATTCTACAATAAAAGAAAACATATTGTTGCCTTATCGCCTGCCTCGAATGACATCCACGCGCTCCTTGCCGCTCCCGCTCTACAACCATCGAGACTACACCGGTACCTCCCAGCCAATGCTAGGGGTACTCTACTTCTCGCTTAGCCCCTCGAGCCTCAAAGGGGCCACACACTACCTAGATGGTTCGTCTAGCTCCCATCTCACCTCACAAGGCCAAGCTACCACTCCTCTCCGAGATGGGAAATCCCAACTCCCCACAAGTAATCAGTCAAGTCACTAATCCGATAGCATAACGTTATGCTAATAGCCGATCCCCCTTCTTCCACCTCCTTCCTCTCTTTTAAAGATTTTCAGAACTTCCAAAATTTCCCTAAATCTCATTTTATTTAAGTTTTAATAAAAATCTTCTAATAATTCTCCTTTGTACAGGTCTCGTCCATCCCCCACTTTCCTCCAATAATTATTTTCTTTAAATTAATAAAAGTCTCATTTCCCTCACCCACCTAGAGTTACTCCTAAATTTACTCCTAGGTGTCCCTAGATTCCCTCACAGGTTTTAAATACTTTCCCTAAAATGAAAATGCTAAGTCAGTTCAAAATT
>JZKD02S0269305.1:219351-241866 GCA_000966675.3 Picea glauca
GTTCTTGAATGCAGATTCTTTACTAAGTTGACCTCTTTCTTTTTACCATAAGTTCCCTCTTTCCCTTTTTATGTCACCTCCATTCCCTAGTTTCCTAATTTTTTATTATTCCCTTCTTTCCCCTTTTATTAGAGATAAAAATGGCAGCTGTGCAAATTAACCTCTTTTCCTTTTTATTAATAATTTAATATCTTTTACACTTTCACAAGTTAAATTATTAAACTCTTCTTTACTCCCCCCCACCTTTTTTTTTCACATATTTCATTTGAGTTCCTACTCTCTTCATTTTACCCAAAATTTTATGAAGTCCACAATTATCACTTAAGTGGTTTTTATTTTAAACTTTATTATTTTATTTTTAGAGAGATAATTTCTTACGGGTAGACAAAATTGTACCCCTATCAAAGTTTTAGACATAGGACTTATATTCTGAACTAAGCGACATTTTAATTAGGGGAGTTGTTTTTAAAATTTCTTAATGATATTTTAGTCTTAGGGCCATCTAGGTTCATTCCTTTAACATAATCAATGTGACGTGCCCTTAAGGACACACTACGTGCTCCAAGGGTGCCACTCGCCTCTAGTGTTTCTTTTGCACGACGTACCCTTCAGGATGTACCATGTGCTCCAAGGGTGCCACTCCCCTCTTATGTTTCTTTTGCGCGATGTTCCCTTCAGGATGCACCATGTGCTCCAAGGGTGCCACTCACCTCTTGGCAGATTGGTAGACATCAATAACGCCTAGATTCAACACTCCGCCAGGTGAACTTGTGGGAGACTAAGGGATTCTAAGGAATAAGGCCCCTGCCTTATTGTGCACCCCTTAGAATCATCGTGACGGACTGTCGCAGTTTTCCCGCACAACATCATGGGTCCTATTGAACTAGTTAATCATTAACTTAAAGTTCGAGCCACGACGGGAGTTCTAGTAAGTTGTGGCAGGGTTTTTGTCCACACCTCTCCCTCAACCTCTCTGGTAGTCATGTGTGGCCCCTTTACTCCATATGTGATTCTGGTCATCAAGCTATCGTCGGCCTGCATCATCAACAATCATGTCAGACATGTCCACATCATATCATCTAATCAAATGTACAAAAATCACAGTAAAACAATCAAACCCTAATAGCACACTTCCTGACTCGATCTGAAGACCAAGGGTTTTGTCGATGCCTCTGCATCCTCAAGGTCCAAAACCCTGCACACTCAGTAAAACCGAGTCAATAGCACCTGTCTATGTCAATGAAGTAAAAAATCATGTCATATATCATAACACATCATAATCAAGGACAAATGTTTTAATATCATAATAGTCTGGATCACTTGCGAGAAAGTGTCCTCAAAGAATAAGTTTTATCAGTGCACCAGAGCAGGATGTTACATACACCCCCTCTTGGTATAAACTTCATCCCAAAGTTTCACAGTATAAAAGATGAAATAAGTGTATCACAGTATCATATGTCTATCTATCACAAAAAAATGGAAATTGTTGGTGCATATCATATGCGTCCTCCCAAGTCGGCGAGTGTGGACTATAATTGTCCCACTCGACCTTGACCTGGTCTACCGTTCGATGTCGTAACTATCACATGCAATGGTCTAAGATGCGGACTGGCTCAGCCATGAGCGCTCCCTCGTCCAATACCTGCAAGGAACTCATGTCAATCACATGTGTAGGATCACTAATGTAATGTCTCAAAACAGATACATGAAAGACATTGTGCATATGCCTCAAGGAATCAGGCAAGGCTAGCCGATAGGCCACGGGCCCCTTTCTCTCCACAATCTCAAAAGATCCCACGAACCTAAGAGAGAGTTTATCTTCCTTCCCAAACTTAATCGAACTCTTATGCGGTTTAACCCGCAAGAATACTCGATCGCCGACCTCATAACTACGATCGACTTGGTGTGCATGGGTATAACTCTTCTGTCAATCCTGCACTTATTTAATCCTTTGTCTTATTGTTTTCATTTTCTCTTCCATTTCTTGTATCGCTACTAGTCCCACCAGGACCCTATCCTCAAGTCGATCCCAACTGAAAGGCGTCCAACATGGTCACCTGTAAAGAAACTCTAAGAGAACTCTACTAGTGGCAATAATTCTTCCCAACGCTTTTGTTGGTCCATCACGTACATGCGAAACATGTCCTCCAAGGTTTGGTTCATTCGTTATGTCTATCCGTCAATCTCCGGGTGATACGCAGTACTAAAGTTAAGTTGGGTTCCTAAGGACTCTTGGAAACTCGTTCAAAATCGTCCAGTAAACATCTATCCTCGATTGGATATAATTCTCTTAGGCACACCATGCAGCCTCACAATCTCACAGATAAAAACTCTAGCAATGTCAGGTGCCTGATACGTCGTACGCATAAGAATAAAGTGAGCACTCTTCGTCAGAGTGTCTACTACTATGAAAATTGAGTCAAGTCTCCACGCTGTAAGTGGCAATCCAACAATGAAATCCATTGAAATAACCTCCCATTTCGATTCTGAAATAGCGTGCGGTTGTAGTAATCCCACTGGGTGTCTATGTTTAGCCTTTACCTGCTGACATTCAAGGCATCTGGCCACATAGATGACTATTTCTACCTTCATTTCCTTCCAAAAGAATAAGGGCTTAAGGTCTACCCTCATCTTCGTGACTTCTGGGTGAGCCATGTAAATGACTCTATGAGCCTCGCTCAGGATCAACATCCTCAACTCGTCATTTGGTGGTACGTAAATCCGACTTTTAAACCTCAATAACCCATCGCTGTCAAATGAAAATCCCTCATATCATGGTACCATCATTGTGTTTTGTCTGATAAAATCCTTGACCTCTTTGTACCAGTCGTCGTCATGCTATAAAGTTAGAATTTTTTCACGTAGATTCATTTGAAGAGGCAACACCGAAAATATGCATGGCCTTTTACTCAAAGCATTCACCACTCAATTCACTGTTCCCTTTATGTAAGTAGTCTCAAAGTCATACTCGCTAAGCAATTTCGACCAACGCTGTTGTCATGCATTCAGGTCTCTTTGCATAAAAATGTGTTGTAGTCCACAATGATCAATCTTTAGTTCAAATTTTTGTCCAACAAGGTAGTGTCTCCAAACCTTCAAGGCATATACGATGGATAATAACTCCAAATCGTGCGTCGCATAGTTCTCCTCATGCCTTCTCAATTTCGTCGAAATGTAAGCAATCACTCATTTGTCTTGCATCAAGACTCCGCCTAAACCTTCCTGGGATGCGTCAGTGCATACCAAGAAGTCCACGTCCATGTCAGGGACCTTTAGTATCGGCGTTGTTGTCAAGAACTCCTTAAGCCTCTAAAATGCTTCTGCGCATTTCTTGGTCCAAACAAACTTCTTGTTTTTCTTCGGCAATTCCATGATCGGATTTGCTATCTTCGAAAATCCCTCGACAAACCATCAATAGTATTATGCTAAACCCATAAAGATACGCACTTCTGTGACATTCATTGGCACAGGCCATTCCAGAATAGCCTTGACCTTGGCTGGATCCACAGCGATACCTTCACCAGAGATGGCATGCCCTAAGTGGTGAATCTTCGATTGATAAAAAGAGCATTTGGACAATTTCCCATACAATTTGTGCTCTCGAAGACACTGTAGTACCAAGCGCAAGTGCTTGTCATGCTCCTCCATCATACAAGAGTAAATCAAAATATCATCAATGAACACTTGGACGAACTTGTCCAAGTAATCGCAGAACACCCCATTCATCAAACTCATAAATAATCCTGGGGCGTTTTTTAGTCCAAACGGTAAAACAATAAACTCGTAATGTCCAAACCTCATCTTAAAGTCGGTCTTAGAGACGTCATCCTCCTTGATCCGCAACTGGTGATACCCTAATCGTAAATCAATCTTGGAGAACATCGTTGCACCCTTCATTTGATCAAACAAATCATCAATTCTCGGCAAGGGATACTGATTCTTGATTGTGGCCTTATTCAATTGACGATAGTCAATTCAAAGCCTCCACAGTCCGTCCTTCTTTTGTATGAAAATAACCGGTACTTCCCACGATGACACACTAGGACATATCAGTCCCAGGTCCAACAACTCCTTCAATTGCATTTTCAACTCTTGTAACTCCGGGGTCGACATCTGATAAGGAGTTCTTACTATCGATTCAATCCCCAGTTTTAGGTCTATGGTAAACTCCAACTCTCTCTCTAGCACCATCCCAGGTAACTCCTCCAGAAATACGTCCGCAAACTCTCTCACCATTGGAAGGTGTTCTAGACCTTCCGCTACTCCCTTCTCGCTTAATTCAAGGATCGCATAAAGCTTGCACTCCTTATGGATAATCTTTCATAGACGTAAGGAAGAGATGAGCCTTAGGGAAACTCCCTAGTTTTGACCTAAAATCACATGCCTCTGTCCCTCATCATCGACCAAGCTCAAACATTTTGTCTTACGGTTGAGTATCACCTCATGCGATTTCAACCAATCCGTACTAATTATGACATCATAAGATCCTAAGATTGTGACGTACAAGTTGGACCTCGTGACAAACTCTCCCAGGTTAAGGGTACAACCCATAACCTTTCCTCCAACCTTCTGTTTGGCTCTCGAAGCCATCTCTACGAAGCTAAGATCATCATGTTCAACTGCCTTTACCTTAATCCTTTTTAGCATTGCACCAGAAATGAAACTCTCGGTAGCACCGGGATCTATCAAAATACTAAGGGTATGGTCAGCGATAATACCTGTTGTCTCAAGCATAGTCGACTGATGATCTGCCTGGTGGTTATTCACCGCTGCATGAATCTAATGGGCCTTTCCCATATCTCCCATGGTAGTGGTTCTGACTAATCCGGACGCTCTGGTCCTCTCCACAGGATAGTCGTGTTGGTAGTGTGGCTCCCCACACATCCGACACCCCTTCTTCGGCCCAGTAGTTCTAGTACCCAAAGTAGAAGACGACGACCCACCGTCCTGGAACCTTGGTCTAATCTTCTAAACAGGCCTAAACTATTGTTGTTTTAACGAAGATACTACTGATGTTTTGGTCCTCGATAAGGTGTCTGTTATTGAGGTAGTGGTCGTCGAGGTGTAGAGAAAGTGGATCCCCTCTAGAAGACATGATATCCTAGTGTATGTCTCGCTGGTGTCTGGTGCTGCAGTGTTCCAGATGAACCCTTCTCTACTGGTCTCGCTAGAGTCCTGGTCTGACCTCCACTGATAAGATCTTCCTCAGCTATGAGGGCCTTCTAGACAACATCATGCAAGGTTTGAGGCATCAAAATCCTAACCTTTGCATGCAGGCTGCTGTTAAGGCCGAATACGAACCTGTTGACCTTAATTTTCTCAGTGTTAAGGTGTGTTGCATACCAGAGAAGATCCATAAAATGTGCCTCATACTTGGGCACCGTACGACCTCTCTGTCATAAGGCATTAAACTCATTCAGCTGATGCTCAATGAATTCCTCTTAAAGGTACCTCTCTCGGAACCATTCCTTGAACAGTTCACATGACACGTCTTCGATGGTCATGTTCAGTTGTGGTAGGAGAATCTTCCACCATAGAAGAGCACTCCCCTTTAGTTGAAATACTGCCATGTGGACCTTCATGTTCGAGGTATAATCGCGAAGTGAAAAGCAAATTGCCATGTTCCCCAACCATGCCTTGGTGGCGGTGTCGTCCGAGGCACCAAAGAACTCGAGAAATTTGACCTTCTTGAGTTCACGGTGAATGCTATGAATAACGACCGGTGCGTGCAGCGGAACCTCAGCGAGCGTCGATGCTCTGGCCTCATCTCTATCCAAACGATTGATCAGTGCCTCAGACATGCACTGAAAATATCTCATCATCCTGACAACATCGCCAACTGCTATCTGCTCCTGTCAGAGAACCTGCTCGTCTCCCTGGGGGTTATACCCCTCAGGTGTGTATGCTACTGGAGGCATCCTACCTCCTCCCCTAACACCCCTTCATCTTCCTCTGCGATTTCCTCTAACCATGATTACTTGCACGCACACAAACAACTCGATTAGCAACAGTATAATTCAATCATGTCAACAAAATTCGTAGCGATCCCAAGTCACGGGTTGAACCGACTTTGATACCATATGTAATGATCCTCCTCGTTATGAAGAAAAACCTCTTATAACAAGTGCACTTTTTTTTTGTGTGTGCATGTGTACTAGGGTAACATGACACTATACTCTGTGCCGCCACATTACGACGAATCATGATGCATGCAACTGTTATATCAAAATAAAGGTCTAAGATGCACATCAACATCTACCAGCAATGAACAACAACCAACCGACAAATAATAAGACTGACTACCTATCCATCCTACCCTACAATGGCTAGGACCTCCAAGACACATAAGCAATGCTCAAGCCTACGTTCCCTTTGATTTTAACCATTTAAGGTCTCAGGGATGGCGATTGTAATGAGGAACAAGGAAGTGTCTACATCCCGCCCGACATAAGCAGACCAAGCCTACTATGCTAAGACAGTAGCATACCCATAAAGATTGCAATCAAAAAGGTTATCTACAATCAGACAAATTACGATAGCGAATCATTATTAACTCTTTAATTTACTTGCTACTGTTACAGTATTGCATGGGAGGTGTACTTTTAATTCAAATTATGAGACAATGGTGATTAATAAAGCAAGTAAGGTAATTAACACATCTTATTTCAATCTCCATTACAAGCCCTGCAATGCATGTCTAAAGTGCATAATATCATAAGGTACAATCTAAATCCACCTTGAAACAATTTCCTTTGTGAATTTTAATTTTCTTGAAACAATTTCCTTTGTGAATTTTAATTTTACAAGAGTCATCATAGTTCCATCTAAATCAATTTAACTTAAAAAGTTATTGTTGTTATAAAAATTCGAATTCAAATCACTAACAAAGAATCATGAGAATATATACAACAATGCCCTAGGAATTAAACTGTGTATATCTTAACAGCCTTTACACACAAATTCCTCATCCCACTGGTAAAGATAATAGTAACAAGGATATTAATAATTGTTATTATTATTATTATTAATAAAGGAAACACTTCATCAATCTAATTATAATAATCATTTTTTTAAAACTTGAACCATCTCATAATCATGCAAAGATATCTAAAAGGTTCTACAATGTTCATACCCTTCATCCAATAATAATGAAACCCTACACTATGATAGGTCATGTGCAAATTCAATGCCCCATATAACATGCTAGAATACATTAAAAGTTAATATGAAAGATAATGGTGGAATAATTATATTAAGATCTATCCAATTAAAATTTATAGACAAAAAGGGTGAAAAACATACAAGACAATGGATATCTTATCGGCCTATTCTTAGGTATTAATAATTATTTGAGGGTTGAGGCAAGCGATAAAAGTTTTGCTACACCATAAATAAATAATATTAAAAAATATTCGTTGTCCATTGATAATTAAGTTAAAACATTTGGCCACTGAATCTTGAAAACAATGATTGGTAATACATAAAAAGTAATTGTATTTTAATAAATTACAATCAAAGAATAATGTTATTGCATTTGAAATTGACAATCTGGTTGTAGTATTATATAAGAATATTGATAAAAGTATTTTCTAGGTTGGGAGGTGCTGTCAGTAAACATGCACTTCGTGGCATTTAAGCACACAGTCCACAATCAAGGCAGAAAGCATGGGCATACTAGCCCTGCAGGCTTCCTTCCAATTTAGCAAAAGGGCTATTATGGGGAGTTCTTGAGGGAAACACTGAGTACACGCTGCAAGAGTTCAGGTGCAGAAAATCAAATCAACGCCTAGCCACACATTCTGGAAGGTTTAGGTCTGAATAAATTTGATTAAAAAAAAGGGAACAAGTCATGGACCAACTGCCCACGAAGGGAAATAGCCCCGAATCTGCAGCCAACATAAAACCAATAAAAGGGCCTCAAATTCTCAAGCTGGCACCACAGATCAAAAGATGGGTCGTGATGGTCTCTTCAACTATGTGATAAATCTTTAATTGATCTGGTCTCAAATTCTGGTGTTCATTAATTGGTTTAAAGGTAAATTTTGTTGTCCATAAAATGAAGAACCAAGCCTCAATATCTACAGGTTTGACAGGGTAAAGGCTTACACACTCGTTACCACAACATGACACTAGAGGGTCATCTGCAATCTATCAATCAACAAAAGGAATCATAAATTACAAATGATGGTGGTGTGGAATGACCTACCCATTGTGTTTGTTTGGAAAAATAACACCGAGAGGGTTATCCTCGCCTTGAGTTCACACTTCTCGGGCATTTATATAGGCAAATAAGAGGGTGGAAACAACCACAAACGAAATTCTAATTCTAGAAACCGAGTTGGGCCTTTTGCATCAATACCTTATGCCACACAACGATCATGGTGTTTAAGAGATGGGACGAATGGAAATTCCTTCACCTGGAATTCCTGTTGCACTCCATGTCCAGAAAAAGGGAACAAAGGGAAAATATGGGCGATGGTTGAGCGTGAGAGTCTCAACGCAAGGGTTGAGCAAGAAGGTTAAAAATTGTCCCATGCCCGGCACCCGCACGAAATCTATGCCATGGGCAGGCCAATTTCTAAAACGCCCCAAGGAGAATTTTTCATTTAAGAAGGTACAACTATCACCCAAAACTTATAGCTATCGCCTAAAAAAATCACTGAAGAAATCATTCACATCGTACTTTAATGAATTGCAAAGGTTATAAGGCAAGTCAACCAACAAACCAACTTAGCTCGAAGGTAATTACCTCTTAGAACTCAGAGTTCCAATATAAACAAAAATTGACAGTAGTAAGGGGATGCCAGGACCATAAGAATAACTCATCCAAAGGTCACAGGGGTTATAACAGTCTAGGCGCAGAAAATAACTACAAAGTAACGGGATGACCCAACCCCAAGGCCGTACTAAAGGACATAAACTAACATTCAGTTTACCTACACAATACTCCTGCAAATCTAAATAATAATACTAATGCATTCTATTCTACAATAAAAGAAAACATATCGTTGCCTTATCACATGCCCCAAATGACGTCCGTGTGCTCCTTGTCACTCCTGCTCGCCAATCGTCGAGACTACACCGGTACCTCCTAGCCAACTCTAGGGGTACTCTGCTTCCCCCTTAGCCCCCTGATTTGCAAAGGGGCCACACACTACCCAAATGGTCCGTCTAGCTCCCAGCTCACCTCGCAAGGTCGAGCTATGATGCAGACTGCACCAACCTAGGCAGTCTGCTCTCACCAGGAGCTTCTTTTCCCTAGGCCCGAAGAGCTAAAATGCTCTCCAAAACCCCCCCTTTATCAGAAGTTTCGCACCCACAGGATGCTCTTTGAGTTTTCCCTTGTGCTATCGGGAAATCGGATCTCACAAAATTGTGAGTCCTGAAAGCGCAGGATCGGGTCTCACCAATATCCAAATCCCGATTGACTACTCGTCCACGATTTCCTTACCCCTTATCGGGAATTGACTCCATCGAGAAATTGGTATATAAAAGGTCACAACCTACTCACCTCCTGAATCCCCGATTCCCGATCTGTGATGGCACTCTCGCTACCGCCTTATCTCCTCCAGCTATCCTTTCTCATGCGACCATTATCCTCAAGACCACGACCCTTATTCCCTATCGGACTTTCAGAATTCGCGAGTTTAAACATCGTAGAACTCACGCCTTTGGGATCTCCGATCCCCGGCTTTCGATGTCACCTGTCCTCTGCTCTGACGCCTGTGGCCCCGCTGCAATGGAAATCAAAATTTCGCAGTTCAAGAATTCACGATTCCTATTGTGTGACATCACAGACCCTTCCAAGTCCCGAGCTCCAATATGGAGTGACACCTGTCGACTACCACGATGCTATAGCAGTGGGACCCATCGCAGTTTGGAGTTTCGCGACTCCTTCATGATTCTCTCGACACCAAGATCTTCGAAGTGCCAAATCCCGATGTACTTGCGGCACTCTCCTCCATGTCACCCTTTCCTCGTCACGCTATCATGCATCGCGAGATCGCGATTTCTATTGCAACGATTTCCTTGCCTGTGGAAATCCTGAAACCTCGAATACCGACTCTTCCAGATCCTTGGACATGCATCCCGCAGATCAACGGCTCTGACTGTATCGAGAAATCACAAATCATGATGTCAACATACAAGGTTCCTGTATCTGGAATCTCGACTCTTCGATTCATGATCCTTGGGATCCCTTGCCATGTATCCCCGCTGAAATCAACGGTCGAGGATCTTTCCGGAAATCGTGGATCGCGATTCCTTTCCACAAGAGTTCCACAACCAAAGAACCCCCGATATCCCGAACTCTGAATCTCTGTAGTCTTCCTCTGCTCCTTTGGGCTTAAACCCTACACAACTCTTCTGAGATCTGACAGTTGACGGGATCTCGCAATCTTCCTCCGCAAATCCTGGTCGTTGATTCCTCCTCCGTGAGATTTCTCTGAATGACTAAGTGTTTCTTCTCAAGACTTACTCTATGAGCCTACGCCTGAAAAATTTTCTTGACCCTTCTTTGATCAAAATTCCTGTGCTTTCTTTCAATGATATCACGGAGGTACTCTCCCTCTTGAGCTTACTCACTCTGCTTCTTTCCATGGAATTTGCGCGCACTACTTGCGCTCAACATTCAACAGCTTTCCAAGTGTTGAATCTATCCGACTCTGCACACTTCCTGTAGCAGTGGTCGTCTATCTCCTTTTACTCAGACTAACAATTGAGACTTCTTATTCCTTCAACCTGCACACTCCTTGCACGGTTGAAACAACCCACTTCCACTTCTGGACAATTAAGAACAAAAGTTAGACTATCGATCCCTCATCAACACACTCCTTGCAGATGAATTTGACTGCACTCTTTGCAGGAATCTCCTGGCTCAGATAGAGAAATAATTGAAACTTATTCTCCTTCAGACTTCAGTTTAAAACCTGAAATCACATGCACAGTATATACCAAAAAAATGCATAACTAGAAAAAAAAACATTCATGAGCACATAAATCACATACACAGAGAAACAACACCAGCCATGAATTTGAACTAGAACTTTCTTCTATTAATTCAAATGTTTGTACATGGGTGTTCTTCACAGTTTTCTCTTCTTTCTCTTCTCTTATGAATGCTTGATTCTAATGTTAGAATGATACAATGAGGGTGTCTATATCCGTTTTCCCTACTTCCATTTAAAACTGTCTAATCTAGAAATAAAATGCTATCTACCTACATTAAGTCTAATAAATGCCTCCTATCTATTTCAGACCATAGCGTATGGCTCGAGGTATGATACAACATACATAATGCTCTCCTTCATAAAGGATCATTTAAGACTTGTGTTACAATCCCAAAGCACTTCCAAAATTTGGGTTTGTTTCTCCAGCTGTTCTCCGCTTGATGTGCTAGCTCGCTTGCTGAGTTGGCGATGCTCCTGCATCATACTCCTCGTCTTGAAAACTTTCATGGGCTCCTATCCATGAGCTCCTGCACGGTCTGTCCATGCTTTTGGATAATTTCTTCTGTCTCCCAGCTGGCATCTTCCACTGGGTGATTTTTCCATTTCACCAAATACTCGAAGTATTCCTTTCGTCTGGTCTTTTTACTTACCCTCTTGTCAAGTATATATTCCATTTGTGGCCTATCTGCAATCGACATCTACTTCTGCCACTGAATTTTTGGTTGTTCATCACTTCCAACTCCTGCTTCTTCAGCCTTATATGGATATAAGTTTGAAACATTGAATGTCGGAGATATTCCGATCTCACTTGGAAATTCAATTTCATAAGAATTTTCTCCCAACTTCTTCAGGACTCTGCATGGCCCAATCTTTTTCATCTTTAACTTGTTGTATATTCCCCTTGGGAACCTTTCCTTCCTCAAATGTTCCAAAACTAGATCCCCAACCTCGAATTGAAATTGTCTCCGATGCTGATCCACTCTGCGCTTATATTTCTGATTTGATTCCAGCAATCGTTGCTTCACTCTGCTGTGAAGTTCTTCCATCGATTCTACAAACTCTTCAGCGCTTGCACTCTTTGTCATTATCTTCTCTGAATCCCTCAATTCAGATACTCCTCTTGGCTGCCTTTCATATACAATTTCAAATGGACTTTTGCCTGTGCTTCTGTTCACTGAGTCGTTGTAAGCAAACAATGTATGTGGCAACACATTATCCCAACTGCTGTGGTGCTCTGTCACTAGGCTTCTTAATAAATCTCCCAAACTTTGATTCACCACCTATGTTTTCCCATCCGTCTGAGGATTATAGGCTGAACTAAACATCAGATTAGTTCCCATTTTCTTCCAGAGTGTCCTCCAGAAATGTCCAATGAACTTTGTATCCCTCTCCGATACAATAATTTTCGGCAATCCATGAAGTCTAACAATCTCCTTGAAGAACAAATTCATGATATGAGTCGCATTGTTGGTCTTCTGGCATGGTATAAAATGTGCCATTTTGGAAAACCTATCAACCACCAAAAAGATCGAATCATGTCCTCTTTGTGTCCTCGATAATCCCAATACGAAATCCATGTTGATTTCCTCCCACGGCCTCTCAGGTATGGGTAAGGATTGATAGAATCCCACATTTTTCTTTATGCCCTTTGAATGCTGGCAAATTTTGCACCTGTCAACAAACTTCTTGACATTTGTGCGCATCTTCGGCCAAAAATATGATTCGCTCAGTTTTACAAATGTCTTTTCTTGGCCAAAGTGTCCTACTAATCCGCCATTGTGCTTCTCTTTTAGTAGATTCTCCCTCATGGAGCAGTTCGGAATGCATAACTGATTGCCTCTGAACAACAGTCCATTTTGGATCATGTAATCTATCCACGGGATTTTGTCTCTGAGAACTGGATTCTCAACTGCCTCATATGTCTCTGCAAAATCTGCATCACCCGCATACATGTCCTTAAGATTTTCAAAACCCAATGTCTTGACTCGGAACTCCTGTAGCAATAAACACTTCCCGCTCAAAGAATCAGCCACTTTGTTAGTAGTCCCTGAAATGTGTTTAATTACAAATGTAAAATTATGCATATACTCTACCCATTTAGCATGTTTCTGATTCAGCTTCTCCTACTGAGTCACAAACTGTAATGCATGATTATCACTATATAGAACAAATTCTTTCAGGATTAAGTAATGCCTCCACTTCTTCAATGCCTGTATGATGGCATAGAATTCTTTATCATACGTTGAGTACTTCACCTTTACCTCATCCAGCTTCTCACTGAAGTATGCAATTGGTCTGTCCTCCTGGCTCATGAACGCTCCTATGGCAAAGCCACTTGCATCACATTTCACTTGGAAAACCCTTGCAAAATACGACAGCACTAAAACTGGCTGCTCTGTGATCTTTCGCTTCAACAGATTGAATCTCTTCTCCGCCTCATCAGTCCAATGAAAATATTTATGTCTTTTCTTGACTGTGTCCATCATTGCTGCACTAATTCCACTGAAATTCCTGATGAATTTTCTATAGAAACTTGCCAATCCATGGAAACTTCTCACCTCAAAAATATTTCTTGGTGATGGCCAATTTTTAATCACCTCCACTTTACTTGGATCCATCTTCAATTCATTTGCCGATATGACAAACCCCAAGTAAATGAGTTATGTCTTCATAAATGAAGATTTCCTCACGTTGACCAACAACTTCTCTTGTTGTAGCTTCCTCATTACCGTAGCTAAATGATTCAGGTGCTCTTCTTTTGTTTTCCTGCAAAATCAATATGTCATCTAAATAAGCAATGACAAACTTACCAATGAATTCTTTCAGCACTTCATTCATCAGCCTCATGAATATACTCGGTGCATTCGTCAAACCAAATGTCATGACTAGCCATTCATATAACCCTTTGTTTGTTTTGAAGGATGTCTTCCATTCATCGCCTTCCCTCATGCGAATTTGATGGTATCTGCTTTTCAAATTGAATTTTGAAAAAAAATTTGCTCCACTTAAGAAGTCCATCAATTCATCCATTCGTGGAAATGGAAACCTGTACCTGATGGTTATCTTGTTAATGGATATGTAATCTATAGACATTCTCCATCCTCCATCCTTATTTAGACTCAGTACCATTGGAACGACACACTGACTTAATATTTCCCTGATCAGTCCTTTATCTAGCAGTTCCTGCACCTGCCTTTTGAACTCTTTGTTCTCCTGCGGCATCAACCTGTACGCTTCTTTGTTCGGCAAACTAGCTCCTGGTATGAGGTCTATATGATGACTTACACTCCTCATCGACGGCAACGAATGAGGTAATTCATCCACCACTATATCGACGAACTCTTCCAGTAGTTCCTGAATTTCCTCCGACAGATAATCCACTCTTGTGTTGGTCAAACCAACTTTCGGTTTCCTGAACACAAAGAATTGTGGATCCTCCTTTTTCTTTACTTCTGCCAGAAGTTCCTTCCCACTCATGAGAAGTACCCTGTTGTTCACTTATGGTTTCACCTCCTTATCTTTTATCAGAAGTAACATGTGTGTTCTCCCATTCTTCTCTAAAGTGTACATATTCATCTTCCCATCATGGATTACGTTTCTGTCATATTGCCATGGTCTGCCTAGAAATAAATGACATACATCCATAGGAATAACATCACAGAGTATTTTATCATTATATCCTCCTATCTTGATGTCAACTAAGCACTGTTTAGTGACACTCACTTGATGTCCCTTCTGTAGCCATGAGACTTTATATGGACTCGAGTGATCAGTCGTTTCTAGCTCTAGTTTCTCCACCATCTCGGTTGAAATGAGATTGTCGGTGCTTCCACTGTCCACAATGACCTTGCACTTCATGTCCTTGGTCTTGCATGTGGTTCTGAACAGTCTGCTTCTCTGAGTTATGTCCTCCAGCTCCTTCTCGGGTGTTAAGAGAAATTTACACATCGTCAATGACCTTCTGTCTTCTGCGTCTTCTGCTTCAACAGATCGCCTTTGTGCCTTGGCGATGTGATCTTCTCCTTTATCTGTCTTCCTATCTAGACAATCAACTTCCTTGTGCCCATTCTTCCCACATGTGTAGCATGTGATGACTCCTCCTCTGCCTCTTCCTCTACCTCTGGTACGAGGAAAAGTACTATTATTAGCGTACCCTCCCTGTTCTACATACTGCATTCGTTGTTCAGTGTGTTGGCCTCGCTAAGAACTTCCACCTCTTTTTGTTCTTGTTTGAGGCTTTTTCCAGTCATCCTTAGATTTTTGGAACTTATTGTGGGCAACCGACTTACCTTTCGATTGGATCCTACCTCTGCCTCGCTGTGTTGGCTTACGGCTTAGCTTCTCTTTTGCCTTCAGTGCCATCTGATACGCATCCTCCACCATTCTGATGGTTGTCATACTCATTTCATCCTAGATATCGTATCTTAAGCCATTCATATATTTGGAAACTTTTTCATCATTGCTCTCCTGATGACCTGCTCTGATATTGAGCTTGTAAAATTCTTCGGTATACTCCTTCACCGTCATCATCTTCTGTCTCAGGTTCTGCATTCTCCTGAATAGTGTGATATGATAATCTCTTAGGATGAATTTTTCCTTCATCTTCTCAATCATTCGATCCCATTTTTTGATATTTTGTTTGCCTTTGGAACGTCTATCTGACTGAATCTCGTCCCACCATAATGCTGCGTGTCCCTTCAATTTAGTGACAGCATGCCTTACCTTTTTATTCTCTTCGATATCCTCATAATCGAAGTAGGTATCAAGAGCTCTAATCCATTCCAATAGCTCTTCTGCATCCATAATTCCTTCATAGACTGGAATTCCCATCTTTGTCTTTGAACTCATCTGAGCGATAGCCTTAATTAACCACTCATTGGCTGCATCTTCAACTGCAACTTCTCCTTGCTGTTCGGCTTCCACTTTGCCTTTGGAGTCACTTAGATCTCCAACACTTGTTGTGCGTCTCTGCGTTGCTTCAATATCTTCCAATCTCGCTTTGAGATCACGTATCTGCCTTTCCATCTTTGGATTTCCTGCTGGCCTACCTCTTATTTGCACATCCCTGTCCTTTGGATCCGGTGATTGTCTTTCCCTTCTGGGCGGCATGGTGAATTCTTCTTTCTCCCTGTTGCATAAAACAAAGAGATACTCTTGCTCTGATACCACTTGATGCAGACCGCGCCACCCTAGGTAGTCCACTCTCACCAGGACCTTCTTTTCCCTAGGCCCAAAGAGCTAAAATGATCTCCAAAAACCCCCCTTTATCGGAAGTTTCGCACCCACAGGATTCTCTTTGTGTTTTCCCTTGTGCTATCGGGAAATCGAATCTCGCAAAATCGTGAGTCCTGAAAGCACGGGATCGGGTCTCACCAATCCCCGAATCCCGATTGACTACTCATCCACGGATTCCTTACCCCTTATCAGGAATTGACTACGTTGAGAAATCGGTATATACGAGCTCACAAACTACTCACATCATGAATCCCTGATTCTCGATCTGCGATGGCACTCTCGCTACCGCCTTAGCTCCTCCATCTATCTTTTTGCATGCGATCATTATCCTCGATACCACGGCCCTTATTCCCTATTGGAATTTCATAATTCGCGAGTTCAAACAACATAGAACTCACACCTTTGGGATCTGCGATCTTCGACTTCCAATGCCACCTTTCCTCTTCTCTGACGCCTCTAGCCCCGCTCCAATGGAAATTGGAATTTCGTGGTTTGAGAATTCGCGATTCCTGTTGCACCATATCACAGACCCTTCTAAGTCCTGATCTCCGATATGTAGTGACACGTGTCGACTACCACGATGCTATAGCAGTGGGACCCATCACAGTTTGGATTTTTGCGACTCCTCCGTGATTCTCTCGACACCAAGATCTCTGAAGTGCCGCACCCCGATGTACTTGCAGCGCTCTCCTCAACGTCACCCTTTCTGCGTCACTCTATCGGGCATTGCGAGATCGCAATTTATATTGCAATGATTTCCTTGCCTGTGGAAATCCCGAAACCTCGAATACCGACTCTTCCAGATCCTTGGACATGCGTCTCGCAGATCAATGGCTCTGACTATATCGGGAAATTGCAAATCATGATGTCAAAATACAAGGTTCCTATCTCCGGAATCTTGACTCTCTGATTCACGATCCTTGGGATCCCTTGCCACGTATCCCCACTGAAATCAACGGTCGAGGATCTTTCGAGAAATTGCGGATCACGATTCCTTTCCACAAGAGTTCCACGACCATGAAACCCCTGATATCCCGAACTTTGAATCTTCGGAGTCTTCCTCTTCTCCTCTGGGCTTAAACCCTATGCAACTCTTCTGATATCTGACGGTTGATGGGATCTCACAATCTTCCTCCGTGAATCATGGTCGTCGATTCCTCCTCTGTGAGATTTCTCTAAATGACTAAGTGTTTCTTCTCATGACTTTCTCTCTGAGCCTGCGCCTGAAAACACTGCTTGACCCTTCTTGGATCAAACTTCCTGTGCTTTCTTTCAATGATATCATGGAGGTACTCTCCCTCCTGAGCTTACTCACTCTGCTTCTTTCCAGGGAATTTGTGCGCACTACTTGCGCTCAGCATTCAACAGCTTTCCAAGTGTTGAATCTGTCCGACTCTGCGCACTTCCTGTAGCAGCGGTCGTCTATATCCTTTTACTCAGACTAACAACTAATACTTCTTCGTCCTTCAACCTACACACTCCTTGCACGGTTGCAACAGCCCACTTCCACTTCTGGACAATTAAGAACAAAAGTTAGACTATCGAGCCCTCATCAACGCACTCCTTGCGGATGAATTCGACTGCACTCTTTGCAGGAATCTCCTGGCTGAGATAGAGAAACAATTGAAACTTATTCTCCCTCAGAATTCAGTTTAAAACCTGAAATCACATGCACAACATATACCAAGCAAATGCATAACTAGAAAAACAAACATTCATGAGCACATAAATCACATACACAGAGAAACAACACCAGCCATGAATTTGAACCAGAACTTTCTTCTATTAATTCAAATGTCTGTACATGGGTGTTCTTCATAGTTTTATCTATTTTCTCTTCTCTTTTGAATGCTTGATTCTAATGTTACAATGATACAATGAGGGTGTCCATATCCATTTTCCCCGCTTCCATATAAAACTGTCTAATCTAGAAATAAAATCCTATCTACCTACATTAAGTCTAATAAATTCCTCCTATCTATTTCAGATAAGAGCGTATGGCTCGAGGTCTGATACAACATACAAAAGGCACTCCTTCATAAAGGATTATTTAAGACTTGTGCTACAATCCCAAAGCACTTCCAAAATTTGGGTTTGTTTCTCCAGCTGTTCTCCGCTTGATGTGTTGGCTTGCTTGGTGAGTTGGTGATGCTCCTGCATCAAGCTACCACTCCTCTCCAAGATGGGAAATCCCAGCTCCCCACAAGTAATCAGTCAAGTCACTAATCCGGTAGTGTAACATTATGCTAACAACCAATCCCCCTTCTTCCTCCTCCTTCCTCTCTTTTATAGAGTTTTAGAACTTCCAAACTTTCCCTAAATCTCATTTTATTTAAGTTTTAATAAAAATATTCTAATAATTCTCCTTCGTACACGTGTCATCCATACCCCATTTTCCTCCAATAATTAATTTCTTTAAATTAATAAAAGTCTCATTTCCCTCACCCACCTAGAGTTACTCCTAAATTTACTCCTAGGTGTCCCTAGATTCCCTCACAGGTTTTAAATACTTTCCCTAAAATGAAAATGCTAAGTYAGTTCAAAATTAGAAGGTTCTTGAAKGYAGATTCTTTACTAAGTTGACCTCTTGCTTTTTACCATAAGTTCCCTCTTTCCCTTTTTATGTCACCTCCATTCCCTAGTTTCCTAATTTTTTATTATTCCCTTCTTTCCCCTTTTACTAGAGCCAAAAATGGTAGTTGCACAAATTAACCTCTTTTCCTTTTTATTAATAATTTAATATCTTTTACACTTTCACAAGTTAAATAATTAAATTCTTCTTTACCCCTCCTTTTTTTTTTCACATATTTTATTTAAGTTCCTACTCTCTTCATTTTACCCAAAATTTACCCCTATCAAATTTTTAGACTTAGGACTTAGATTCTGAACAGGGCGACATTTTAATTAGGGGAGTTTTTTTTTTAAATTTCTTAATGAGATTTTAGTCTTATAGCCATCTAGGTTCGTTCCTTTAACATCATCAATGCGACGTGCCCTTCAGGATGCACTACGTGCTCCAAGGGTGCCACTCCCCTCTAGTGTTTCTTTTTTGCGACGTGCCCTTCAGGATGCACCACGTGCTCTAAGGGTGCCACTCACCTCTTCTGTTTCTTTTGCACAATGTTCCCTTCAGGATGCACCACGTGCTCCAAGGGTGGCACTTTCCTCTTTACTAATTGGTAGACATCCATAACCCCTCGAGTCAACACTCTACCAGGTGAACTTGTGGGAGACTAAGGGTTTCTAAGGAATAAGTACCCCACCTTATTGCATGCCCCTTAGAATCATCATGAGAAACTATCGCAGTCTGCCCTCATGACATCGTGGGTACTCTCTAACTAGCTAATCGTTAACCTACAGTTCGAGCCACGATGGGAGTGCTAATAGGCTGTCGCAGGGCTGCTGTCCAAACCTCTCCCTCAACCTCTCTGGTAGTCGTGTGTGGCCCGTTTACTCCATATGCGAGTCTGGTCGGCAAGCTATCGTCAGCCTAGGTCATCAACAGTCATGCCAGACATGTCCACATCATATCATCTAATCAAATGTACAAAAATCACAGTAAAACAATCAAACCCCAATAGCACACTCCCTGAATTGATCCAAAGTCCAAGGGTTTCGTCGATGCCTCTGCATCCTCAAGGTCCAAAACCCTACACACTCAGTAAAACTGAGTCAATAGAACCTGTCTATGTCAATGTAGTAAAACATGATGTCATCTATCATAACACATCATAATCAAGGAAAAATGTTTTAATATCATAATAGTCTGGATCACTTGCGAGCAAGTGCCCTCAAAGAATAAGTTTTCTCAGTGCGCCAAAGTGAGATGTTACAAAATCGTATAAATATCTGATAGCTGCAAGAATTAGTGATATCAATTAGTTTGTGAAAGTTTTTTTGGATCAATGGGTAATCAAGAGGAATCCCCTCCTCATTTTGGAAGAATATAATCACTTAAAAAGATAGCCAAGGGAAACAGTGCAACCATTTTAAGCCAGATTCAATCAAGTTTACAATTATGTGCCTGTTGATATAAGACCACCTCCTGGTTTATCTCTCTTACACTACCCAGATGCCTTTGATCTAGAGATGGAATTTCAGTTGAGGGAAGAAACACCACAAAACTAAAAGGAATACAAGATAGTGAAATAAGTGTGGAATCCCATTTGTTGATCAAAAGGTCAAAGTTGGAGGCATAAGACAAAAATAACAAAGAAAAGGATCACCTGGCATCCTCAAAGGTGAATCTATGCATTAGGGCAAGCACCATGGAAGAAGTGTTGCACAGGATTAGCGCAAGAGAAAAACTTGATGTTCAAAGACATCATGTGCCATTGATTACAGAGAAAGAAAGGGTCATTGTTCCCAAACACTTTGTACCTCACCCTTGGTATCATGGATTCGAAAATGATTATTTCATGTATTCAATTCAACTTGTAGAGGAACAACTAGTTGATATGATGTGCATTTTTTATGACATTTATTTCATGGATGATCTACCCAAGTATGATAAATATGATGATGATGACACCAAGGTTGAATCTTTAAATCAATCAACAACATGTTTTTGGGAGGAGGAAGCTCAATTACAAATCAAATATGAAAATCATCCTTTGCACAACAATCATGACAGCAATGAGGAAAAGGCAACAAATCTCAAAGTAAGTGAAATATCTATGCCTTTATGTTTCTCTTCATTTCAAATTCTAAGAGAAAATTATAAACAAGTTATCGATAGGAAAGATGAATAATGTTCTCATCACTCCATTAAATATGTAATTGATGATATGGAGGTTGTTCTAGACCCAAACTTGCATCCCCTAAGTTACATTGATCTTCAAACTGAAGATGAATTAATGCATTATAACTCTATACAATTAACCTTCAATTCATTTCAGCTTTTGAAGAAAAAGTTTAATCATGTCATGGAGGATAAAAACATAAGAGATCACTAATTTGTATTGGAACCAAAAAAATTGTCATCTCAATCCATGCAAGATCCAATATACGATGGGTTGGATGACTTGTGTTGTCAAAGTCATGGTTCATTTGCAAGTTATGAGGTTAAACACATTTATGATATAGACATGATTAGACTATCTCTTTCCTGGTCTGTTTCAACAAGAGTTTCATTTCAAAGTTCAGTAGAAAATTTGTAGCCATCTCAAGAACTGTATAATGATGTAAAAAGATTATGTGTCATACCCAATTATGACCATAAATTTGTTGAAAGTCAAGAAATAGGTCATGTCTTTCCTGATCCCATAGTAGACTACAAATATTTTTTCAGCATAACAGATCAATCATGTTTTCAGCAGTGGCCATTACATTTTGTAGTTTTGACTCTGTGCAGAAAAGGTAAAGTTATCATTTTGATTGTGCTGACAAGTAGTCAAGAAATCCACTTATTTTAGAAGCTACTTGACTGGATTCATTGGATTTTTTGTATTATTTGATTCAACATGATTTTCAGTAGTATAGAGTAAGTAGCAATGTGCAAATAAGCTCATCTCTCTGAGCATCCTTTTCAACATTTTTTCAATCTCAATTTTGAATTTCAGTCTTCGGTTTTATTTTGTTTCAGTTGAAAGATTAGAATAAGTACATATTGCAGGATAAAGTTTTGGGATCAACACAACGAATAAGGCATTGGTCTGCCTATTCATAGATATGTGGTTCTTGACACCTCCTAGGGAGATGTCATCCCCCATTAGAGCCTATTTTGGGGTCCTATAATCATAAGTGATTTGATCCTCCAGCTATCTATTTGGAATTTCTCTCGTGATGAATACATCTAGCTTGCCAGACTCGGTTGATTTCACTCCTCCCTCCATCCATTTTGCCTGATCCTTCATCACCCTATTGCACCCTTCATTCTCTCGCCCTTCATTTCTTCACCCCTCTACCAATTTCATCACCTACATGAATGAACAAACTTAGGATAAAAAACATTAGGTTAATAATAAATGGTTAGTGCCATTTTTTAATACTAATTAGCATAATAAAGTTAATTTAATTAGATTAGTGTAGTTAGATTAGTAAAACTAGTTTAGTGTTGTTAATAATAAATAAATTACTAATTAATTAAAAACTAATTAATAATTAGTAAGTAGGTTAGTATGTTTAGGTTAAAAATGAGGTCAATGTAATAATATATTATTAAAATAAAACAATATTATTAATTTTATATTAATAGTATAAAATTAAAATAAAACAATATAAAACAATAAAACAAATAAAAATACATATAATAAATAAAAACTATATAAAAAAATAGTTAAACATACAAATTAAAAAAAAAAAAATTAATACAAATAAAACAAAACTTAAA
>JZKD02S0269305.1:248962-296602 GCA_000966675.3 Picea glauca
AAAACCCCAAGTTACGCAACCCACTCTCCCTTTTTCGCTTTTCAGAAATTGTGGTATGTTGATGTTTGGGGCATTTGAAATCATGAAGCCGTGAACCCTGAAACCCCCATGTGTGGGTCCCACTTTCCTTTTTCACTTTTTGGAAGTTGTGGTGTGTTAGTGTTTGGCACTTCTAAACGTGAAATCCCTAACCCCGAAACTCCGACGTGTTGGTTCCACTCTCTTTTCACGATTCGGGAGTTCTTGTGCATTGAGATTTGGATTTTGAAATCGTGGGATCCTGAACCCCGAAACCCCAAAGTACTGGGTCCACAGTCTTCTTGGTTTTTTTTCGTGTATTTGGCAAACAGCGTGGCCCCTTTTTTTTGTCTTTTGTTCGTCTTTTATAATTGTCGAAACCCAATTGACCTCTACTTGTTTTTCACAAATTGTAGGAACCTAGAAGGAATTATTGCTATGGGAACAACTTTAATAGTGTAGTGAAAGGACTAGTAAAAGAATGTTGGAGAGTCTTCATCCCGGATAGATCTATGGAAGTAATAGACCATATTACAAGTCGTTTGTATTGCAAACATATGGTAATATTTGTATGTAGGGATTTGGCCATAAAATCCCAAAGTTGCTTGTATTGTTAATACTGTGGTAGTGTTATAGGTACAAACAGATAGAAAAGTAATTATAAATTATAGGATCTTAGATAAACATTGAAGTGATGAGTAAAAAAAATTTATATCGTCGATTAGGAAACATTAAGTTGAATGGTAAGGACAACCGACGACAGTAAGGATTCTAACAAACTTTCAGACTCAAGCCTTATAACAGAAATCTTACTTGCTTGAAATCTCAAAACTTTTCATGGATAAATGTACAAACAGTTTATTTTTTTGTGTGTGACAGTTTTTGAGGTACATTAAAAAAAGAGCATCTGGAATCCTAATAGGTGAATCTAGACATTATGGCAAGCACCATGGAATAAATGTTGCACAGGATTAGCATAAGAGAAAAAATTGATGTTCAAAGACATCATGTTCCATTGATTACAAAGAAAGAAAGGGTCACTGTTCAAAAACACTTTGCAACTCACCCTTGGTATCATGCATTCGAAAATGATTATTTCATGTATTCAATTCACAATATGGTCAAAGATGAGACTCAAACTCAACTTGCAGAGGAACAACCAGTTGATATGATGTGCATTTTTTATGACATTTCTTTCATGGATGGTCTACCCAAGTATGATAAATATGATGATGATGACACCAAGGTTGAATCTTTAAATCAATCAATGACATGTTGTTGGGAGGAGGAATCTCAATTACAAATCAAATATGACAATTAGCCTTTTCACAACAATTATGATAGCAATGAGGAAAATGCAACAAATCTCAGAGTAAGTGAAATATGTTTGCCTTTATGTTTCTCTTCATTTCAAATTCTGAGAGAAAATTATAAACAAGTTGTTGATAGTAAATATGAATAATGTTCTCATCACTCTGTTGAATGTGTAATTGATGATATGGAGGTTTTTCTAGACCAAAAATTGCATCCCATAAGTTACATTGATCATCAAACTAAAGATGAATTTATGCATTATAACTCTATACCATTAACCTTCAATTCATATCATTTTTTGAAGAAAACATTTAATCATGTCATGGAGGATAAACACATAGAAGATCACTAATTTGTATTGGAACCAAAAAAATAGTCATCTCAATCCATGAAAGATCCAATATCCGATGTGTTGGATGACTTGTGTTTTCAAAGTCATGGTTCATTTGCAAGTTATGAGCTTAAACACATTTATGATATAGACATGATTAGGCTATCTTTTTCCTGGTCAGTTTCAACGGGAGTTTCATTTCAAAGTTCAGCAGAAAATTTGTAGCCATCTCAAGAACTATATAATGATGTAAAAAGATTATGTGTCATACCCAATTATGACCATAAATTTGTTGAAAGTCAATAAATAGGTCGTGTCTTTCCTGATCCCATAGCAGACTACATCAGATATTTTTTCAGCATAAAAGATCAATCATGTTTTCAGCAGTGGCCATTACACTTTGCATTTTTGACTTTGTGGTGAAAAGGTAAACTTGTCATTTTGATTGTGCTGACAAGTAGTCAAACAATCCACTTGTTTCAACAACTACTTGACTGGATTCATCGTATTTTTTGTATTATTTGATTCAACATGATTTTCAGTAGTATAGAGTAGGTAGAAGTGTGCAAATAAGCTCAACTCTTTGAGCATCTGTTTCAACAATTTTTTAATCTCAATTTCAAATTTCAGTCTTTAGTTAGATTTGGTTTCAATTGAAACAATAGAGGAGGTACAAGTTGCAGAAAAACATTTTGGGATCATCCCAACGAATAAGGCATTGGTCTTCCTATTCAGAGCTCTGTGGTTCGTGACACCTCCTCGGGAAATTTCATCCCCATTGGAGCCTATTTTGGGGTCCTATAATCATAGGTGATTTGATCCTCCAAATATCTATTTGGAATTTCTCTCGTGATGAATACATATGGCTTGCTAGACTCGGTTTATTTCACTCCTCCCTCCATCCATTTCGTTTGATCCTTCATCACCCTATTGCACACTTCATTCTCTCACCCTTTGTTTATTCACCCCTCCACTAATTTCGTCCCTACACGAATAAAAAAACTTAGGATAAAAAACATTAGGTTAATAATAAATGGTTAGTGGCATTTTTTAATACTAATTAGCACAATAAAGTTAATTTAATTAGATTAGTGTAGTTAGATTAGTAAAACTAGATTAGGGTTGTTAATAATAAATAAATTACTAATTAACTAAAAATTAATTAATAATTGGTAAGTAGGTTAGTGTGTTTAGGTTAAAAATGAGGTTAGTGTAATAATATATTAATCAAACATTAATTAAAATTTAAATAAAACAATAAAACAAAAAAATATATATAGAATAAATAAAAACTATATAAAAAAATACTAGAACATACAAATTAAAAATTAAAACAAATTATAATTACAAAAAACAAAAAACAATTTAAAAATATAAAACATAATAAAAATACATAAAACTAAAATAAAAAAGATTAAAACATTATAAATAAAATAAAAAGTGAAATATTATAAAACAGAAAAACAAAACACTTAAACATAAATAATAATAACAAATAAAACAAAAAAGATAGTAATCAAAATGAATAAAAATATAAAAGAAAAATAAAAAATGTGCACCTTATCCACATATCCCTAAAAATTAAAATCTACGACCGTAATGTTTTCTGGACCCCCCTGACCATCCTAACTTTAACAGGGGGGGATCGTCGAAAGTAGTTTTCCCCTGGACACTTGTCACCACCATGTGAAATTGAACCACCCACACCGCCTAATACCACTTACCACCCTAGGGAGGTTCGAAAACCACTTTCCCTCCTCCAAAAACGCCTTCCGCAAAATAAAAATAAAAATATTTTCGCTAGTTTTGACCACCTGTTTTCCGAGAGTGATTATGGGAAAACCAAAAGGAATTTTGAAAAACAGATACAGGTTTTTCTTCGAAATGGGATTACTAAAAATAACCTATCTCTGTTTTTTCACAGGTATCAGGGATTGGGATAATGAAATCCATGTCTGAGAACCATTTTTCAGGTTTCCAATTTTCCTCATCTTGTCATTTTTTTGCAGTGGTTGTTTTGGAGAGATCGAAATGAATTTGGAAAAATCGAATGAGTTTTATTCTCAAGATAGGATCATATACAATAACCTCTTTCATTTTTTGAACAACTATCATATTTTGGCAGATACAAATGTCTGAGTTGATCCCTACATTTTATAGTTCGACCCACCTTTTATGGCAGACAATTCAAAATTTTCAGGGATTTGTTTCTATTTTTGGCCAGGTTGTTGATTTCGACCTCCTGATCCTGTAGGAGAGTATGTCCTATATATTTTTATAATTCAAATGTAAAAGGGTTGATTAGTTAGGACCTGTTAGAAAAAGAAACATTGTAGAGCAACTCATAGAGCCTCTTTTAATAAAATTTCAGTAATACAAGTCAAGCTTCTCAGGATTCCTATGGAATATCTTTTTGGTGAAGTGTCTCTTCTATAATATGTTTTCCCTATCACATATTGGTTTCTTTCTGAGTTATTCAATAGAATATTACGATCATAATTTCTTTTAAAATACACTATGTTTCTGCCTTTGGATAATTTTTTTGTTTTTGACTCTATGGTTAGTTTCAAAATTCTTAATTTCTCTGATAAAATCCTCTTTACTAACCTTTTATTTCACATCATTCAACAATTTCAAAGAATCCAACAAGGTTCCTATCTTGCACTGTGAGTTTTTCCTATAGAAATTGTCTTGATTAGATCAGGCCTCTTTGACTCCATTGCCCCATGGCCCTCCCTTCCTTTTCCAACCAACCAATTTTATAAACCAAACCTCTGTACATTAATAACTAGCCTAAAATCTATTATAAACAAAGATAGATCAAACAAAGAGAGACCTCTATGAGTCTTGGAGGGATAGATCCGGGACTACAAATGGTTTTATGTTACCTTAGTGATGTCCTCAATAGACTTGGGGAAATTACAAAGTGATAACATAGTGGCGACCATACTAGGGATTGTTCCTCAGAAATCATATCAAGTTCCATATCTAATTACTGATGGTTGACAATGAACAAACACAAGAAAGTTGAATTGTCCACCTGACGACTCCAATCAACCCCAGATCAGTTCCAATTCAAAGAATCCACTGGAGGAGGAACCTAAAACATGACTAGACCATCTCAAAAGATCAGGTATTCAAGCTGGAAGTTTATCTAAGATATGATAGGTTTTATTTTTAATTATTTCTTCCCCTCAAATGATCCTGATCTAGATCATACTACCAAAATTTATGAAGAGCATGTTCAACCTGATGAGCCTCTAGAAGTTACTCCTAGTGTTACAATCCATGTACATACTCATACACCTATAAAAATATGAGATATATACAAGCCTCTTGTCTTGCATCCCATACTCCATGATTTCCCTTCCAAGTACTTCAAATATATTCCCATATTTGGCGAAGAATATGGGTACATCACTGCTGAAAAACACATTCAAGGTTTTGGAAATTATCTTCATCTTTTTGAGGTGGAAAAATGTGATGTTAGTATTACGATTTTTTCTTTATCTTTGCAAAGTAGAGCTAAGAAATGGTATAAAGATCTTCCAGCTGCAAGAATCAATGATCTCAATGAGTTTGTGAAAGTTTTCTTGGATCAATGGGTGATCAAGAGTTATCCCTTCGTCATTTTGGAAGAATACAATCACTTGAAGAGATAGCCAAGAGAAACAATGCAACAATATTCAGCCAGATTCAATCAAGTTTACAATTCCATGCCTGTTGATATAAGACCACCTCTTGGCTTAGCTCTCTTACACTACCCAAATTCATTCTATATAAAGATGGAATTTTAGTTGAGGGAAATAAACACCACAACACTCAAAGAAATTCAAGATAGTGCAATAAGTGTGGAAGCCCATTTGTTGATCAAAAGGTCAAAGTTGGAGGCAAAAGACAGAAAGAACAAAGGAAAGGAGCATTTAACATCCTTAGAGGTTAAGTTAGATATTATAGCAAGAACCATGGAAGAAATGTTGCACAAGATTAGGATAAGAGAAAAACTTGATGTTGAAAGGCATCATGGTCCATTGATTACAAAGAAATAAAGGGTCATTATGGCCAAACAATTTGCAGCTCGCGCTTGGTATCATGTATTGGAAAATGATTATTTCATGTATTCAATTCACAATATGGTCAAATATGAGACTCAAACTCAACTTGCAGAGGAACAACCATTTGATATGATGTTCATATTTGATGACATTTCTTTCATGGATGATCTACCCAAGTATGATAAATATGATGATGATGAAACGAAGGTTGACTCTTCAAATCAATAAACAACATGTTGTTGGGAGGAGGAAGCTTAGTTAGAGATCAAATATGAAAATAAACCTTTGCACAACAATCATGAAAACAATGAGGAAAATGTAGAAAATCTCAGAGTATGTGAAAGATCTATTCCTTTATGTTTCTCTTCATTTCAAATTCTGAGAGAAAATTTTAAACATGTTGTCGATAGTAAAGATGAAGAATGTTCTGATAACTAAGTTTAAGATGTCATTGATGATGTGGAGGTTTTTCTAGACCCAAAATTGTAGCCCCTAAGTTATATTGATCTTTAAACAAAAGATGAATTAATTCGTTATAGCTCTATACCATTAACCTTCAATTCATTTCAGTTTTTGAAGAAAAATTTTAATCATGTCATGGAGGATAAACACATAGAAGATAAGGAATTTGTATTGGAACCAACAAAAAAGTCAACTCAGTACATGAAAGATCCAATAGTTGATGTGTTGGATGACTTGTGTTGTCAAAGTCATGGTTCATTTGCCAGTTATGAGCTTAAAAGAAGTTATGATATAGACATGATTAGCCAATCTCTTTCATGGTTTGTTTTAGTAGGAGTTTCATTTCAAATTTCAGAAGAACATTTGCATCCATCTCAAGAAATGTATAATGACGTAACAAGCTTCTGTGTCATACACAATTATGACCATAAATTTGTTGAAAGTCAAGAAATAGGTCGTGTCATTCTTGATCCCATAGCAGACTACATGGAATATTTTTTTAGCATAAAAGATCAATCATGTTTTCAGCAATGGCCATTACACTTTATAGTTTTTACTCTATGGACAAAAGGTCAAGTTGTCATTTTGATTGTGCTTAAAAGAAGTCAAGAAATCCACATCTTTCAGCAGCTACTTGACTGGCTTCATTGGAATTTTTGTATTATTTGATTCATCATTATTTTCAGTAGTATAGAGTAGGTAGCAGTGTGCAAATAATCTCATCTCTTTGAGCATCCTTTTCAAAAAAAATTCAATCTTAGTTTCAAATTCCAGTCTTCAGTTTGATTTGGTTTCAGTTGAAAGATCAGAAAAAGTACAGGTTGCAGAATAAAATTTTGGGATCATCCCAACGAATAAGGCACTGGTCTGCCTATTCAAATATATATGGTTCTTGACACCTCCTAGGGAGCTATCATCCCCCATTGGAGCCTATGTTGGGGTCTTATAATCATAGGTGATTTGATCCTTCAGCTATCTATTTGGCATTTCTATCATGATGAAGACATTTGGATTGCTAGACTCGGTTTATTTCACTCCTCCGTGCATCCATTTCACTCGATCCTTCATCACCCTACTACACCCTTTATTATCTCGCCCTTCATTTCTTCACCCCTCCACACATTTTGTCCCTACATGAATAAACAAGCTTAGGATAGAAAACATTAGGTTAATAATAAATGGTTAGTGGCATTTTTTAATACTAATTGGCATAATAAAGTTAATTTAATTAGATTTGTGTAGTTAGATTAGTAAAACTAGATTAGGGTTGTTAATAATAAATTAATTACTAATTAATTAATAATTAGTAAGTAGGTTAGTGTTCTTAGGTTAAAAATGTGGTTAGTAATAATATATTAATCAAACATTAATTAAAATTTAAAGAAAACAATATAAAACAAATAAAAATACATATAAAAAATAAAAACTATATAAAAAATAATAAAACATATAAATTAAAATAATAATAATAATAATACAAATAAAACAAAGCCTAAAAATTAAAACAAATAATAATAACAAAAAACAAAAAAAAATATAAAATATAAAACATAATAAAAATACATAAAACAAAAATAAAAAAGATTAAAACATTATAAATAAAATAAAAAGCGAAATAAATAATTATAACAAAAAAAATAATAAACAAAAAAATAAAAATATAAAACAAAAACAATAAACGTGCACCTTATGCACATATCCCTAAAAATTAAAATCTATGTCTGTAATGTTTTCTGGACCCCCCCGACCATCCTAACTTTAAATTTAAAGTGTTTTTCCCCTGAAAACTTGTCATCGCCATGTGAACTCGGAAATACCTCCCTAATACCACTTACCACTGCAGGGGGCCCTGAAAACCACTTTCCCTCCTCCAAAAACGCCTTCCCCAAAATAAAAATAAAATTGTTTTCGCCATTTTTGACCACTTGTTTTCCGAGAGTGATTATGGAAAAACCAAAAGGAATTTTGAAAAAATGAGATAATTTTTTCTCTGTGATGGGTTGAGGAATAATAACCTTTCTCAATTTCTGCATAGGTATCAAGGATTGGGAGAATCGAAGCCATCTCTGAGCACCAGTTTTCAGGTTTCCAGTTTTCCTGATCTTCTCATGTTTTTGCAGTGGTTGTTTTGGAGAGCTGGAGATGAATTTGGAAAAACTAAAAGAGATTTTTTCTCAATATAGTATCATATATAATAATCTCTTTCAGTTTTCTCCCAGCCATCATATTTTTGGAGATATGAATGTCTAAGTTAACCCCTATTTTCATCAGTTCAACCCACCTTTCATGGCAAACAATTCAAAAATTTAAGGGATTTGTTTCTATTTTTTGCCAGGTTGTTGATTTCAACTTCCTAATCCCGGGGGAGATTTTTTTGTATATAATTTTATAATTCAAATGTAAAAGGGTTGATTAGTTAGGACCTGTTAGAAAAAACAACATTGTAGAGCATCTCACAGAGCCTCTTTTAATCAAATTTCAGTAATACAAGTCAAGCCTCTCAGGATTCGTGTGGAATTTATTTTTGGTGAAGTGTCTATTTTTAAATATGTTTTCCCTGTCACATATTGGTTTATTTATTAATTATTCAATAGAATATTACGATCATAATTTCTTTTTAAATACACTATGTTTCTATGTTTGGATCATTTATGTTTTTTATACTAGATGGTTAGTTTTAAAATTCTTAATTGCTCTGATACAATCCTCTTTCCTCATCTTTTCTTTCATATCAACCAACAATTTCAAAGAATCCAACAAGCTGCCTATCCTTCCCTATGAGTTTTTCATGTAGAAATTGTCTTGATTAGATCATACCTCTTTGACTCCATTGCCCAATGGCCCTCCCTTGTTGTTCCAAGAAATCAATTTTATAAACCAAACCTCTGTACAATAATAACTAGCCTAAAATATATTATAAACAAATCTATATCAAACAAAGAGAGCCCTCTCTGAGTCTTGGAGGGCTACATCCAGGACTCCAAGTGGTTTGATGTTACCTTGGGAAAATTACAGAGTGCTAACATAGTGGAGACCATACTGGGGGTTGTTCCTCAGAAAGCATATCAAGTTATAGATCTGATTACTGATGGTGGACAGTGATCAGACACAAGAAGGATGAATCATCCACCTGAAAACTCGAATAAACTCCATATCAGTTCCAATTCAATGACTCCAATAGAGGAGGAACCTGAAACATGACCAAAACATCTCAAAAGATTAGGTATGCAAGGTGGAAGTTTTTCTAAGATATGATAGGTTTTATTTTTAATTATTTCTTCCCTTCTCATGATCCTGATCCAGATCACACTGCCAAAATTTATGAAGAGCATGTTCAACATGACGAGCCTCAAGAGGTGAAGCCTAGTGTTACAATCCTTGTACATACTCTTACACCTGTAAAAATTTGAGATATATACAACCCTCTTGTCTTGCCAACCATACTCCATGATTTCCCTGCTAGTTACTTCAAATATCTTCCAAGATTTGATGGAGAATATGGGTACATAACTATTGACAAACACATTCAAGGTTTTGAAAATTATCTTGACCTTTTTGAGGTGGAAAAAAGTGACGTTAGTATTAGGATTTTTGTTTTAAATTTTACAAGTAGAGCTAAGAAATGGTATAAATATCTGACAGCTACAAGCATCAATGATATCAACTAGTTTGTGAAAGTTTTTTTGGATCAATTTGTAATAAAGCGGAATCCCTCCCTCATTTTGGAAGAATATAATCACTTGAAAAGATAGCCGGTGGAAACAATGCAACAATTTTCAGCAAGATTCAATCAAGTTTACAATTAAGTGCATGTTGATATAATACCACCTCCTGGTTTATCTCTCTTACACTACCCAGATGCCTTTGATCTAGAGATCACATTTCTGTAACATCCCGCTCTGGCGCACTGAGAAAACGTATTATTTGAGGACACTTGCTCGCAAGTGATCTAGACTGTTATGATGTTAGACCATTTATACTTGATTATGATGTGATTGACAGATGACATGATGTGTTACTATTTGATGTAGATAGGTGCTATTGAATCATTTTTATTGAGTGTGCAGGGTTTTTGACCTTGAGGATGCAGAGGAAACGGTGGAACCCCCTTAGACTTCGGACTTAGTCAGGGAGTCTACTTTTGGGTTGATATGTTTGCTATGATGTTTCATTTGATTTGATGATTTGATGTTGACATTTCTGACATGATTGTTGATGATTCAAGCTGACGATAGCTTGCCGACCAGACTCACATATGGAGTAAAGGGGCCACACACAATTTGCAGAGAGGTTGAGGGAGAGGGGTGGACAACAGCCCTGCCACCGCCTGCTAGCACTCCTGCCATGGCCTGAACTATAGGTTAACGATTACCTAGTTCGAGAGGATCCATGATGCTATGAGGGCAGACTGCGACAGTCGCTCACAATGATTCTAAGGGGCGCGCAATAAGGCAGGGGCCTTATTCCTTAGAACCCTTAGTCTCCCACAAGTTCACCTGGAGGAGTATTGACTCCAGGGGTTATAGATACCAATCAGTCCAGTTGGCGAGTGGCACCCTTGGAGCACGTGGTGTATCCTGAAGGGCACGTCGCACAAAAGAAACTCAGTTGGCGAGTGGCACCCTTGGAGCACGTGGTGCATCCTGAAGGGCACCTAGCACAAAATAAATTCGAGAGGCGAGTGCCACCCTTGGAGCACATCGTGCATCCTGAAGGGCACGTCGCAAGAATGTGGAGAAAGGAGTCAGCCTAAATAGCCCTAAGACCTCAACACCTGAATAAATCCTTAAAACAATACCCCTAACCTGGCGTCGCCAGTTCAGAATTTTTGCCCTATGTAAAAAAAAAAACATAATTCAAGAGTACACATTAAATATTCATTACCCCTATGATGATTTGCAACCTCCACCTAATTCGAGGAGTTTCCTTCCTTAATTTAATACATAAAACAATTCCTCCATTAATTGAATTGCTAAAGTATTTTCTTACTCAATTGCGTACATAAGTCCTTTCCTCATTCCCAGTAATAAGCTTGATAATTCATCTTTTAGGAAGGTACTACTTCTCCCTAACATGTTAATCGAAGCTTAACCATCTCCTAATGACAATGCCAAGACATTCTAGCTGACAGTAGCTCTGCCATGCAAATAACATTAGAAATCTACTCCCTGCTAAGCTAGCTCTAACAATACAGGTGCTAATAATAATATTAAACAAACAAAAAAAAAACCCACTTAAGCTAATGTGAGTCTTCATAAAGTTTGTAGGGTAAAATAAAGAGACTAAATAAATTAATTCAATTAGGGGGGTTGTAAATTTGAAAAGAGGAAATTAATTAGTTAACTAAAGGGAGTTTAAAAGAACATATATATATATTATGAATTTAAAAAAAAATAATAATATGAAAAGATGCTTAGGCGCTTTTACCTTTTGAGTTCTCAAAAAAATAAATAAAAAAAGAAATAAATGAATAATAAAAGGGGGGGGGAACTTAAAAGAAAGGGGATTTAGGGTTTTTGGGGAAAACCTAATGGGATAAGGTCAAAAAAAGAGGATAAAAGAAGAAAGATGGGGGAAAATAAGGGGGGGATGCTAGGAGTATTGTTATGCTGCCAAAATGGCAAGCTGGACTGATTTCTTGTGGGATTTGGGGATTTCCTCAGCTGGATGAGAGTGGTAGCTCAGCCTTGGAGGCAAGTGGGGAAAGGATAGGTTACTGTCTGGACTGTGTGTGGACCCTTTGCGGATTGGGGGGCTAAGGGGGAAGTAGAGTACCCCTAGCATTTGGCTGGGAGGTACCGGTGAGTCCTCTATGGTCGGAACAGAGCAGGATTGCACAGAGCGCGCGAACAACCCTTCGGAGGAGGTGAACAGGCAAAGGTACGCCCTTCTGTAGAATGAAAGACAATGTAATTAGTTATCATTTACATTTTAGAATGTGGTAATGTTTTTATTTTATTTCCATTACTCAGGTCTGCATAATGTTTTTATTCTCATTCTGGAATGCATAAAATTTCTTCTGACTGTGTAAATTAGTGGTTAATACTCTGGACTGTGTAAATTAGGATGTTATTATTCGAGACTATGAAAATATTTTTGGTTCATTAATCTGGACGGTGTGCTTCAATTTATATTTCGCTGGCTTATAGTTTATCTCCTGGCGGCTGTCGTTGACGTTCTTTCAAGTAATAAACATAGGCGGTGTTTTGTTGTGTTTTTCCCTCATGTAAAGCATGAATAGGCGTTGGTTTCATGGTGGGATCTGCTCTTCTTAAGCCTTTCATGTGTGACTCTTCTGTCAAGATTTGCTCTGAGTTGAAGCTCTGACCAGGCGGCAGTTTATGATTTTGTTTTGATGGATCCACCCTAACTGTAGGTGTCGATTTTGCTGATCATCAGTGGAAGGTTTTCCGGCTCGCTTAGTGCCTAGTGTTTGGATTTTTTTTTTGGCGGAGGTCTTGAGCCCTAATTTTGGCCAAATCATTTTAAAACAGTTAGGTATCAAAACATTTCCTTCTTAACTGTGTTAATTTACCCGGAAAGTAATTGAGGACGAAGTCTTTCTCTCTGTGATTTTATATCAGTTTAAGGTAAAATATATTTCTCAGCATGTCCTTAGGTATATAACCCTACCTGACCAAATCCGATAGTTATAAACTCAGCGCTTGGTGGATGTTGAACTCTGTAGTTTTTTTTTCTACGTTTTGTGGTTTAATCGCGTTTCAAATGTCCAAATTTATCCGTGTCTTGTTGATTGTCTCAGCCATGGTGGGTTGGTTTTTTTTCTTGGGCATTGGGACGTTGATCCCAGTGATTGGAATGGCGCCCCAACAGTGGGCAATCCATTCGGGAAATTTTCAATGAAAACTTGTTGTTGTAATCGTAACCTGGGGGATTGGCACTTTACTATTACCATGAGTCTTTCACTGCTCGATCAAGCACTTAATTAGTTGTCCCAGGTATTATGATGTCGATGAGGTACTCGTTAAATTATATTCAACCTGTGAGTTAAATTTCTGGCGTTCTGTTGATTTTGCTGGGTTATGTTGGTTATGTTGAACATGTCAAATACTGTATGGTATAATTTAACTCTTTGATTGTTTCTTGATCCCTGTGAAGGACGAATTTCCCCTCATTAATCATAATGGATGAAATACAGTATGTCCAAGTATGGGATCTGTTTAGCCTTGGCGCAGTTTTAAATAATACCAGAATGTTTAGTGGATCACACCATAATCGAGTGACTGGGTATCCTTCCCTTGCTAAGTAATTATCATTTAACTAATATACAAGGGGGGCTAAAGGTGCCAATTTTTCTCCCCTGTTATTCTAGGAGTGTGAGTGTCCAATTGTCTTGAGAAGTTAACGGTACTACCGATACTATACCCTTATGAAAATGCCTTTCTGTCAGTAGTTTACTCCTTCCAGCGCACTGCACAAAAACCCTATTATTAGTCCCCAGCTTCCCTTCAGTCTGGTCGGTGGAGTGGGTGGGGCAGTAAAAAATTCTCGGGACGTGCGCCCTCGAGTTATGTAAATTTAGAACCCCTCCCTACTGCGTTAAATGCTCCTGACTTGAACATCTCATCGAAGACCCTGGTCGACACACGTACCGAATTTTTGGGAAAATCTTAACCACCACGCTGGTGGCGACTCCTGGTTTAAACGTGAAGAAAGACTTATGTAAAGCTGTAATAGTTTCGGTTGATAAAAATTTAACTTTTCCTGTTATAACCACTGTATCTATTCGATCCTTTAGTCATTGTTAAGGTTAACGCTTCTTTATACTCTTATGCATTGGGAATGGTGGGGAGATAAAGTCGTATTTGGTTTCAGTTGTTAAAATTTGAGCCTTTCCATTTACAACAAAAATGGCATTAAAGGATAAACAATGCCGGCAGGCAGCACCCAATTACATATAGTTTAAGCAGCTCGATGAGACCTATAGCAATAGCTATCCCAACTGCCTCCCTTCATTTCGCCTGTCTAATGCTTACTAAAGGAAAGCTTACGTCATATCCATCGTTCAACAATCGCTGCTAAACTTCTTCTCTTCTCACGCCTTCTCTCGCTGTTTTCCTCTTCACATTTTTGGTTGAATTTCAATTGGTCCCTCAATGAATCAACAGTGAGGTTAGAGGTTTTCTTATCTCCATCTTTTAAGCGTTAAAAATAAAATAAAACTTTAGGTTCACTGCCAAAATAAAATGACTGGAAGGTGCATTAAGCCGTAAAGATGAGGATGGATTCATACTTAAACATCTGTATATCATTTAGATCATTGGTTATTGTAAATGCTAGCGTTAATGTTGCTTTATCGAATATACATTTGGACCATTTAGAATTGTTGTTGTACATATGTGCTTGCAATGAAAGGATTTGAATTTGCATTAATTATGGAACTACAATCCTTGCGTTATGGAGACCTTATTGGCTCGTAACTATTGTCTTACTGAATTATAGTTTAGATCATTTGCATGTTAATGTTAATGTTAAGGTTGATTTATCAAAAATACATTTGGATCATTTAGAAATGTTGTTGTACATATGTGCTTGCGAAGGAAGGATGTATTTCTTTTATTTAATTATTAAAGTAAAGAAGGGAATGTCTTTAAAAGTTTCATTTCGGAAAAATAATGGTGTGTCCTAATTGTTGAGTTTTAAATTGTTTTAAGAAAGGATGTATTTCTGTTATTAAAGTAAAGAAGGGAATGTCCTTAAATGTATCATTTCAGAAAAAGAATGATGTGTCCTAATTGTTGAGTTTTAAATTATTTCAAGAAAGGATGTATTTATTTTATTAATTAGTAAGGAAGGGAATGTCTTAAAAAGTTGCATTTCAGAAAAGAATGATGGTTCCTAATTGTGAGTTTTGAATTGTTTAAAGGAATGATGTATTCCTTTTATTAAATTATTAAAGAAGAAATTTGCTTTATAATCCTGAAGGTAGGAAACAATTATGTATTAGATCGTTGTTGTAATGTACGAAGGTAATGTCTTCATAATATTTCGTCTAGAATGGTGTAAGAATAATGTTCTTGTAATACAAATTAAAAGGGTAGGGTTAGGGATTGATAACATATAAATGTAATGTTGTTGTTATCTTAAGTTGCAAGGTGTTTTCAATGAGAGGTAATGACCCTGGTACCCTACTGTAATTTATTGTTGTTGTAATGGGTAAGGAGTAATGTCATCGCAATACATCATTGAAATATGTGAGGGTGAGGTCATGTCATCATAAAATGAAATGCAATGTTAGGTAAGATATCATGTAAAAGGGTAATGACAGGGTTTTTATCATAAGGCTATTGAATTTGATTGTCAATGATGACTTATAAAATGTAAGGTACCTTGAACTAAGTACCATAAATTATCATGCCTTAGTAATGAGGAAAGTTGTTCATTTTTTTAATATTGAACTTGGTCGTTCATTATCGGAAACCTTGTCACACGCCTTCTGTAAAGGGCGTAGTGTTCATCTTACTAATGTTGTACTTGATTTTTATTAGTTGTTTGTGGTCTACTTGTGTCGGGCTGGACGTAGACACCTCCACTGTAGCCTAGTGTATAAGTCTGTGTGTGGGCTTATTTTGTGTAAAGAATCCTATGCCATATCAAGAGTCTCGGGCCCTTTAAAGGCGGGGGTTCCACTCTTGTGACACAACTGACGGAGGTCACTAGTTTCTGCCTGAGCAGTTGGCCAGGAGCCTATCTTACCTTCTCTCTCTCTGGAGCAGAGGACTAAGATTAAACGCCCTGCTTTCCTGTGCAGAAATAGTGAACTCTAATATTATGGATTCTTCCTTGTCTGTGTCATTTATTGCTTGCAGTTACTTTTTGTGCACCTTATGTCTTCTTGTGGTGTTCATCGTGGTTGCGTCTTTTTGTCATAGGGTGGCGACGTAGAGTCGAGTGTGTTGGTTTCCTCTTTACACGCACGTACACACCTTAAACAAAAAAAAATTGCACCTATTTTCAAAGTTGTGGTCGTAACAAGGAGGTTCGTTACATATGGTATCAGAGCCGGTTCGACTCGCGACTTGGGGTTCGCTACGACTTTCGTTGACATGAGTTGGTTTTATTATACTGTTGTTGATCGAGTTGATTGTGGGCGTGAAGGTAATCATGGTTAGAGAATGTCGAGGAGGCAGACGACGGGGTGCTAGGGGAGGAGGCGAGACACCTCCAGCAGCATCCTCGCCTGAGGGGTCTAACCCCCAGGGAAGTGAGCAGGTTCTCGGACAGGAACAGATCACAGTTGGTGATGTTATTGGGATGATGAGATCATTTCAGTGCATGTCTGAGGCACTGATCAACCGATTGGATAGAGACGAGGCCAGGGCGTTGGCACCTGTTGAGGTTCCGCCACGCGCACTGGCCGTTATAGGCAGCTTTCACTAGGAACTCGAGAAGGTCAAATTCCCGAGTTCTTGAGTGCCCCAGAAGGCGTGGCCACCAAGGCATGGTTGGAAAATATGGTGATGTGCTTCATACTTCACAATTATACCTCCAACATGAAGGTCTGCATGGCAATCTTTCAACTGAAGGGGAGCGCTCTTCTATGGTGGAAGATGCTCCCACCGCAGCTGAACTTGGTCGTTGAAGACGTGTCGTGGAAACTGTTCAAGGAACGATTCCGAGAGAGGTATCTTTCAGAGGAATTCATTGAGTGTCATCTCAATGAGTTCAACGCTTTACGACAGGGAGATCGTATGGTGCTTGAGTACAAGGCACGTTTTATGGCGCTGCTCTGGTAAGATCTGCACCTTAACTTTGAGAAGTTCGGGGTCATCAGGTCGTGTTGGGCCTTAACGGCAACTTGCGTGCAAGGGGTTAAATTTTTTGATGCCTCAAACCTTGCATGACACCGTCTTGAAAGCAGTCAAACAAGATGAGTTTAGCTTCGTGGAGATGGCTTCGGGAGCCAAACAGAAGGTTGGAGGAAAGGTTATGGGTTGTGCTTTTAACCTGGGAGAGTTTTTCACGAGAGTCAACTTGTACGTCACGATCTTAGGATCTTATGAAGTCGTGATCGGTATGGATTGGTTGGAAATGCATGAGGCGATTCTCAACTGTAAGACAAAACGGTTGAGCTTGGTTGATGACAAAGGACAGAGACGTGTGATTGTAGGAAGGAACCAGGGAGTTTCCATGTGGTTCGTCTCTTCCTTATAGTTACGAAGGAGTATGCGCAAGGGGTGCAAGATTATGGAATCCTCACGCTAAATGAAAAGGGAGTAGCGGAAGGTCTAGAACAACTTCTGGTGGTGAAGGAGTTTGCGGACGTATTTCTTGCGGAGTTGCCCGGGATGTCGTCGGAAGGAGAATTGGAGTCTACTATAGACTTGACACTGGGGACCGAAATGATAGCAAGAACACCTTATCGGATGTCAACCGTGGAGTTGCAAGAGTGAAAACGCAACTAAAGGAGTTGTTGGACCTGGGACTGATACGCTCTAGTGTGCCACCATGGGGTGCACCTGTTATTTTTACTCGAAAGAAGGATGGATCGTGGAGGCTTTGCATTGACTACCGTCAACTGAATAAGGCTACGATCAAGAATTAGTATCCCTTACCAAGAATTGATGATCTATTCGATCAAATGAAGGGTGTGATGGTGTTCTCCAAGATTGATTTGCGATCTGGATATCACCAGTTACGGATCAAGGAGGATGACATCCCTAAGACTGCCTTCAAGACAAGATTTGGACATTACGAGTTTACTGTTTTTCCATTTGGATTGAAAAATGCCCCAGGGGTATTCATGAGTTTAATGAATGGGGTGTTCCGCGAGTACTTGGACAAGTTCGTCCAAGTATTCATTGACGATATTTTGATCTAGTCTCGGATGACAGACGAACACTTGCGCTTGGTACTACAATGTTTACGAGAACACAAATTGTATGGGAAGTTGTCCAAATGCTCTTTTTACCAATCGAGGATTCACTACTTAGGGCATGTCATCTTCGGCAAGGGTATCGTCGTGGATCCAGCCAAGGTTGAGGCTATTATGGAATGGCCTGCACCGACGAATGTCACAGAAGTGCATAGTTTTATGGGATTAGCAGGATACTATCGATGGTTGTCGAGGGTTTTTCGAAGATAGCAAATCCAATCTCGGAATTGCAGAAGAAAAACAAGAAGTTTGTTTGGACAGATAAATGCGTGGAAGAATTTCGGAGGCTTAAAGAGTTGTTGATGACCGCGCTGATACTAAAGGTCCCTGACATGGACGTAGGCTTATTGGTATGCACTGACGTATCCAAGGAAGGTTTAGGCGGAGTCTTGATGCAGGATGGACGAGTGATTGCTTACATTTCGAGGACACTGAGAAGGCATGAGGAGAGCTACGCGACGCACGATTTGGAGTTATTAGCCATCGTATATTCCTTGAAGGTTTGGAGACACTACCTTGCTGGACGAAAATTTGAATTAAAGATTGATCATTGTGGACTACAAAACATTTTTACGCAAAGCGACCTGAACGCATGACAACGGCGTTGGTTGAAATTGCTTAGCGAATATGATTTTGAGATTACTTACATAAGGGGAACAGTGAACCCAGTGGTGGATGCCTTGAGTCGGAGGCCACACATCTTTTCGGTGTTACCTCTTCAAACAAATCTACGCGAGAAGATTCTCACCTTACAGTGTGATGATGACTGGTACACCGAAGTTAAGGACTTTATTGGACAAAACACGATGACGGTACCACGATATGAGGGATATTCATTTGATAGCGATGGTTTAATGAGGTTTAGAGGTTGGATTTACATACCACCAAACGATGAGTTGAGGATGTTGATCCTGAGAGAGTCTCATAGAGCAGTTTACATGGCTCACTCGGGAGTCACGAAGATGAGGGCAGACCTTAAACCCTTATTCTTTTGGAAAGAAATGAAGGCCGACATAGTCAACTTTGTGGCTAGATGTCTCAAGTGTCAGCAGGTAAAGGCTGAACATAGACACTCGATAGGATTACTTCAACCACATGCCATTCCGGAAATGAAATGGGAAGTTATTTCGATGGATTTCATTGTTGGATTGCCACTGACGGCTAGGAGACATGACTCGATTTTTGTAGTAGTAGACACTTTGACGAAGAGTGATCACTTTATTCCAGTGCGTACGACGTATCAGGCACCTGACATAGTGAGATTTTTCATCAGTGAGATTGTGAGGCTGCATGGTGTGCCTAAAAAGATTATATTTGATCGAGGATCGATGTTTACTGGACGATTTTGGACGAGTTTCCAAGAGGCCTTGGGAACCCAACTTAATCTTAGTACTGCGGGTCACCCAGAGACTGACGGGAAGACCGAGCGAACGAACCGAACCTTGGAAGACATGTTTCACATGTACGTGATGGACCAACAAAAGTGTGGGAGGAATTCTTGCCTCTAGTAGAGTTCGCTTACAACAACAGTTACCAGAGCACCATTAAAATGGCGCCTTTTGAGTTCCTTTATGGGCGACTATGTCAGATTCCCTTGAGTTGGGATCGGCTTGAGGATACAGTCCTGGTGGGACTGGAAGCGATCCAATAAATGGAAGAGTAGATGCAAACCATAAGACAAAGGATTAAAGAACCACAGGATCGACAAAAGAGTTATGCCAATGCGCACCGAGTCGACCGTAATTACGAGTTCGGCGATCGAGTCTTCTTGCGGTTTAAACTGCATAAGAGTTCAATCAAGTTTGGAAAGGGAGCTAAACTCTCTCCTAGTTTCATGGGACCTTTCGAGATTGTGGAGAGAAAGGGGCCCATGGCCTATCGACTAGCCTTGCCTGATTCTTTGAGGTGTATGCACGATGTTTTTCATGTATCTGTTTTGAGACATTATATTAGTGATCCTACACATGTGATTGACCTGAGTTCCTTGTAGGTATCGGATGAGGGAGCACTCATGGTTGAGCCGGTCCGCATCTTAGATCATTGCGTTCGACAGTTACGACGTCGAACGGTAGATCAGGTCAAGGTCTAGTGGGACAGTTATAGTCCACACTCGACGACCTGGGAGGATGCAGATGATATGCGTCAGCAGTTTCCATTTTTGTTTGATAGATAGACTTATGATACTATGATACTTTATTTTAGCATTTATACTGAGAAACTTCGGGACGAAGTTTAGACCAAGAGGGGGTGTATGTAATATCCCGCTCTGGTGCACTGAGAAAACTTATTATTTGAGGACACTTGCTTGCAAGTGATCTGGACTGTTATGATGTTAGACCATTTATACTTGATTATGATGTAATTGAGATATGACATGATGTGTTACTATTTGATGTAGACAGATGCTATTGACTCAATTTTATTGAGTGTGCAGGGTTTTTGACCTTGAGGATGTAGAGGCATCGGTGGAACCCCCTTGGACTCCGGACTGAGTCAAGGAGTCTGCTTTTGGGTTGATATGTTTGCTATTATGTTTCATTCGATTTGATGATTTGATGTTGACATTTCTGACATGATTGTTGATGATGCAGGCTGACGATAGCTTGCCGACCAGACTCACATATGGACTAAAGGGGCCACACACGATTTGTAGAGAGGTTGAGGGAAAGGGGTGGACAGCAGTCCTGCCACCTCCTGCTAGCACTCCTGCCGTGGCCCGAACTATAGGTTAACGAATACCTAGTTTGAGACGATCCATGATGTCGTGAGGGCAGACTGCGATAATCGCTCACGATGATTCTAAGGGGCGCACAATAAGGCGGGGACCTTATTCCTTAGAACCCTTAGTCTCCCACCAGTTCACCTGGTGGAGTATTGACTCCAGGGGTTATAGATGTCTACCAATCAATCCAGTTGGCAAGTTGCACCCTTGGAGCACGTGGTGCATCCTAAAGGGCACGTCGCACAAAAGAAACTCAGTTGGCGAGTGGAACCCTTGGAGAACATGGTGCATCCTGAAGGGCACGTCGCACAAAAGAAATTCAAGAGGTGAGTGGCACCCTTGGAGCACGTGGTGCGTCCTAAAGGTCACGTCGCAAGAATGTGGAGAAAGCAGTCAGCCTAAATAGCCCTAAGACCTCAACACCTGAATAAATCCTTAAAACAATACCCCTAACCTGGCGTTGCCAGTTCAAAATTTGAGGCCTATGTCGAAAAAAAAAACATAATTCAAGAGTACACATTAAATATTCATTACCCCTATGATGATTTGCAACCTCCACGTAATCCGAGGAGTTTCCTTCCTTAATTTAATACATAAAACAATTCCTCCATTAATTGAATTCATAAAGTATTTCCTTACTTAATTGCGTACATAAGGCCTTTCCTCATTCCCAGTAATAAGATTGATAATTCATCTTTTAGGAAGGTACTACTTCGCCCTAACATGATAATCGAAGCTTAACCATCTCCTAATGACAATGCTAGGACATTCTAGCTCACAGTAGCTCTGCCATGCAAATAACATTACAAATCTATTCCCTGTTAAGCTAGCTCTAACAATACAGGTGCTAATAATAATATTAAACAAACAAAAAAAAAAACCCACTTAAGCTAATGCGAGTCTTCATAAAGTTTGTACAGTAAAATAAAGAGATTAAATAAATTAATTCAATTAGGGGGGTTGTAAATTTGAAAAGAGGAAATTAATTAGTTAACTAAAGGGAGTTTAAAAGAACATATATATATATTATGAATTTAAAAAATAATAATAATATGAAAAGATGCTTAGGCGCTTTTACATTTTGAGTTCTCAAAAAAAGAAATAAAAAAGGAAATAAATGAATAATAAAAGGGGGGGGAAACTTAAAAGAAAGGGGATTTAGGGTTTTTGGGGAAAACCTAATGGGATAAGGTCAAAAAAAGAGGATAAAAGAAGAAAGATGGGGGAATAGAAGGGGGGGCTTCTAGGAGTATTGTTATGCTGCCAAAATGGCAAGCTGGACAGATTTCTTGTGGGAGTTGGAGATTTCCTCAACTGGATAAGAGTGGTAGCTCAACATTGGAGGCAAGCGGGGAAAGGCTAGGTTACTTTCTGGACTATGTGTGGCCCATTTGCGGCTCGGGGGACTAAGGGGGAAGAAGAGTACCCCTAGAGTTTGGCTGGGAGGTACCGGTGAGTCCTCTATGGTCGGCAAAAAGCAGGATTGCACAGAGCGCATGAACAACCCTTCGGAGGAGGCAAACAGGCAAAGGTACGCCCTTCTGTAGAATGAAAGACAATGTAATTAGTTATCGTTTACTTTCTAGACTGTGGTAATGTTTTTATTTTATTTCCATTACTCAGGTCTGCATAATGTTTTTATTCTCACTCTGGATGGCATAAAATTTATTTTGACTGTGTAAATTAGTGGTTAATACTCTGGACTGTGTAAATTACTATGTTATTATTTGGGACTATGAAAATATTTTTGGTTCATTAATATGGACGGTGTGCTTCAATTTATATTTCGTTGGCTTATAGTTTATCTCCTGGCGTCTGTCGTTGACGTTATTTCAAGTAATAAACATAGGCGGTGTTTTGTTGTGTTTTCCCTCATCTAAAGCGTGAATAGGCACTGGTTTCCTGGTGGGATATGCTCTTCTTAAGCCTTTCATGGGTGACTGTTCTATCAAGATTTTCTCTGAGTTGAAGCTCTGACCAGGCGGCAGTTTATTATTTTGTTTTGATGGATCCACCCTAAATGTAGGTGTTGATTTTGTTGATCATCAGTGGAAGGTTTTCCGGCTCACTTAGTGCCTGGTGTTTGGATTTTTTTTTTGTCGGAGGTCTTGAGCCCTAATTTTGGCCAAATCGTTTTAAAACAGTTAGTTATCAAAACATTTCCTTCTTAACTGTGTTAATTTACCCGGAAAGTAATTGAGGACGAAGTCCTTCTGTCTGTGCTTTTATATCGGTTTAAGGTAAAATATATTTCTCAGCGTGTCCTTAGGGATAAAACCCTAGCTGAACAAATCCGACAGTTATAAACTTAGCGCTTGGTGGATGTTGAACTCTACGTTTTTTTTTTCTACGTTTTGTGGTTTAATCGCGTTTCAAATGTCCAAATTTATCCGTGTTTTGTTGATTGTCTCAGCAATGGTGGGTTGGTTTTTTTCTTGGGCGTTGGGACATTGATCCCAGCGATTGGAATGGCACCCCAGCAGTGGGCAATCCGTTTGGGAAATTTTCAATGAAAACTTGTTGCTGTAATCATAACCTGGGGGATTGGAACTTTACTGTTACCATGACTCTTTTACTGTTCGGTCAAGTGCTTAGTTAGTTGTCCCAGGTATTATGATGCTAATGAGGTACTCGTTAAATTATATTCAACATGTGAGTTAAATTTCTGGCGTTCTGTTGATTTTGTTGCATTATGTTGGTTATGTTGAACATGTCAAATACCGTATGGTATAATTTGACTCTCTGATTGTGTCTTGATCCCTGTGAATGACGAATCTCCCCTCATTAATCATAATGGATGAAATACAGTATATCCAAGTATGGGATCTGTTTATCCTTGGCGCATTTTTAAATAATACCAGAATGTTTAGTGGATCACGCCACAATCGAGTGACTGGGTATCCTTCCCTTGCTAAGTAATTATCATTTAACTAATATACAAGGGGGGCTGAAGGTGCCAATTTTTCTCCCCTGTTATTCTGGGAGTGTGAGTGTTTGATTGTCTCGAGAAGTTAAAGGTACTACCGATACTATACCCTTACGAAAATTCCTTTCTGTCAGTAGTTTACTCCTTCCAGCGCACCGCACAAATACCTTATTATTAGTCCCCAGCTTCCCTTCAGTCTGGTCGGTGGAGTGGGTGGGGCAGTAAAGAATTCCTGGGATGCGCGCCCTCGAGTTCTGCAAATTTAGAACCCCTTCCTAACTTGAACAGCTCATTAAAGAACCTGGTTGACACACGTACCGAATTTTTGGGAAAATCTTAACCGCCACGCTGGTGGCGACTCCTGGTTTAAATGTGAAGAAAGACTTATGTAAAGTTGTAATAGTTTCGGTTGATAAAAATTTAACTTTTCCTGTTATAACCACTGTATCTATTTGATCCTTCAGTCATTGTTAGGATTAACGTTTCTTTATACTCTTATGCATTGGGAATGATGGGGAGATAAAGCCGTATTTGGTTTCGGTTGTTAAAATTTGAGCCTTTCCATTTACAATGAAAATTGCATTAAAGGATAAACAATGCCGGCAGGCAGCACCCAATTACATACAGTTTAAGCAGCTCGATGAGACCTATAGCGATAGCTATCCCAACTGCCTCCCTTCATTTCGCATGTCTAATGCTTACTAAAGGAAAGCTTACGTCATAGCCACCATTCAACAATCGCTCCTAAACTTCTTCTCTTCTCACGCCTTCTCTCACTGTTTTCCTCTTCACATTTTTGGTTGAATTTCAATTGGTCCCACAATGAATCAACAGTGAGGTTAGAGGTTTTCTTATCTCCATCTTTTTAGCGTTAAAAATAAAATAAAACTTTAGGTTCACTGCCAAAATAAAATGACTGGAAGGTGCGTCAAGCCGTAAAGATGAGGATGGATTCATACTTAAACATCTGTATATCATTTAGATCATTGGTTATTGTAAATGCTAGCATTAATGGTTCTTTATCGAATATACATTTGGACCATTTAAAATTGTTGTTGTACATATGTGCTTGCAATGAAAGGATTTGAATTTGCATTAATTATGGAACTACAATCCTTGTGTTATGGAGACCTTATTGGCTCGTAACTATTGTCTTATCGAATTATACGTTTAGATCATTTGCACGTTAATGTTAATGTTAAGGTTTCTTTATCGAAAATACATTTGGATCATTTAGAAATGTTGTTGTACATATGTGCTTGCGAAGGAAGGATGTATTTCTTTTATTTAATTATTAAAGTAAAGAAGGGAATGTCTTTAAAAGTATCATTTCAGAAAAAGAATGGTGTGTCCTAATTGTTGAGTTTTAAATTATTTTAAGAAAGGATGTATTTATATTATTAAAGTAAAGAAGGGAATGTCCTTAAAAGTATCATTTCAGAAAAAGAATGATGTGTCCTAATTGTTGAGTTTTAAATTATTTTAAGAAAGGATGTATTTCTTTTATTAATTAGTAAGGAAGGGAATGTCTTAAAAAGTTGCATTTCAGAAAAGAATGATGGTTCGTAATTGTGAGTTTTGAATTGTTTAAAGGAATGATGTATTCCTTTTATTAAATTATTAAAGAAGAATTTTTTTTTATAATCCTGAAGGTAGGAAAACAATTATGTATYAGATCGTTGTTGTAATGTACGAAGGTAATGTCTTCATAATATTTCRTCTAGAATGGTGTAAGAATAATGTTCTTGTAATACAAATTAAAAGGGTAGGGTTAGGGATTGATAACATATAAATGTAATGTTGTTGTTATCTTAAGTTGCAAGGTGTTTTCAATGAGAGGTAATGACCCTGGTACCCTACTGTAATTTATTKTTGTTGTAATGGGTAAGGAGTAATGTCATSGCAATACATCATTGAAATATGTGAGGGTGAGGTCATGTCATCRTAAAATGAAATGCAATGTTAGGTMAGATATCATGTAAAAGGGTAATGAYAGGGTTTTTATCATAAGGCTATTGAATTTGATTGTCAATGATGAMTTATAAAATGTAAGGTACCTTGAACTAAGTACCATAAATTATCATGCCTTAGTAATGAGGAAAGTTGTTCATTTTGTTAATATTGAACTTGGTCGTTCATTATCGGAAACCTTGTCTCGTGCCTTCTGTAAAGGGCATAGTGTTCATCTTACTAATGTTGTACTTGATTGTGATCAGTTATTTGCGTGGTCTACTTGTGTCGGGCTGGATGTAGACACCTCCACTGTAGCCTAGTGTATAAGTCTGTGTGTGGGCTTATTTTGTGTAAAGAATCATGTGCCATATCAAGAGTCTCGGGCCCTTTAAAGGCGGGGTTTCCACTCTTGTGACACACCTGACGGAGGTCACTAGTTTCTGCCTGAGAAGTTGGCCTGGAGCCTATCTGACCTTCTCTCTCTCTGGAGCAGAGGACTAAGATTAAATGCCCTACTTTCCTGTGCAGAAATAGTGAACTCTACTGTTATGGATTCTTCATTGTGTGTGTCGTTTATTGCTTGCAGTTATTTTTCATGCACCTTATGTCTTCTTGTGGTGTTCATCGTGGTTGTGTCTTGTTGTCGTCGGGTGGCGACGTAGATTGGAGTGTGTCAGTTTCCTCTCTACACGCACGCACACACCTTAAACAAAAAAAAATTGCACCTGTTTTCAGAGTTGTGGTCGTAACAAGGAGGTTCGTTACAATTTTAGTTGAGGGAAGAAACACCACAACACTCAAAGGAATACAAGATAGTGAAATAAGTGTGGAATCCAATTTGTTGATCAAAAGGTCAAAGTTGGAGGCAGAAGACAGAAAGAACAAAGAAAACGAGCATCTAGCATCCTCAGAGGTGAATCAAGACATTATGGAAAGCACCATGGAATAAATGTTGCACAGGATTAGCATAAGAGAAAAACTTGATGTTCAAAGACATCATGTTTTTGACATCCCCCAAAAATAAAATATTTTTATTTTTGAAATAGGATGGAAATTTATTTCCCTTTTTGGGAAATTCAAATCTGGAATGTTTTTTCCATTTATGGAAATTCCGAATTTCGAATTTAATAATTGTATTTAATTATTGTGACTGTTTGGCAGAGATCTATTTGGACTCAACTAACTATTTGACTATGACACTTGTATCACAACAGAATATTTATATTAATTGCAGCAGGACAAATGGAACAACCATGTTAAAATCAGCTAACCATGACTCCATGAGTGGGGAAACATGTCAGAACTACCCCTAGGCTAACTACGAGAAGTGGAAAATTAGATATTTTGCCACTAGTAGCCCATGAAAATCAGGGATTAAGAAAGCTATGAAAAATCCCCAAAGGAGGGAAAAAAGACCTAGGCAAAAACTGATAAATAGCATATGCAAGGAGGCAAGAAGCTGCCAAGTATGCTGGGAAAAGATTTATGAGCTCTCTTGCTGTTATGAACACTGTGGATTGAGTGTGGGGAAACATGATCTTTCTCAAATAGAATTTCCTTGCTATTATGGGCACTGTTGAGTAAGTGTGAGGCAAGAGGATAATTGTTGGAATTGAAAGACATTGTTGAGGAGGAGTTTCCAAGTTCTCCCTCATGGATTCATGGTTAGGCTAGGGGGTGAATCGGGCAAGTAGATTTGGATGCCCTATTCTACGGTTGGGAGGAACGTGGCTATTCCCTTTGTCTTCCCATGGATTGGATTCAGATATGTTAATTTTCCCCTCTCTATTATGAATGACTATGTATTTTGATGTTATGTATCTATTGAATCTGAACTGGAATAAGTTACATTCTCTCTCTGTGTGACCTTTTTTACATATAGTGTATTGTATCTGATTAAATCAGATCTGTTTCTTCCCACTTTCAGTTTGAATGTTTTTATCCGATGTTATGTATCTAACAATATGGTCTAACAGTATGCAAACAATATATTAGATGTGTATAGAATCACAAAATTTGGGGGTTAAAGAATTTTGGAAACCCCCTTTCTTTTTTTCGGATACTAAAACAATCTTGAGAATCGATGTCTTTCTGAGGTTTTTTCTTTTCTTGTTTCTTTTCAGAATGGGATACCCTTTCCTTAGTCAAGGTCTATGATGAATTTAGATATTTTTCCCTTATAGAAAACTTTATCCTTTTGTATCCTTCTGTGCGTGTAAAATTCTTAAGTCTTTATGCTTTCGAAATTCGAGGATTGTTGTGTGATGTGGTTTGACATTTGAAACCCTGAAACCTGAAATCCTGAAGTGTTGATTCCACACCATTTCACCTTCAAAATTCAAGAATTGTTGTGTGTCGTGGTTTGACATTTGAAACCCTGAAAACTTGAAATCCCAAAGTGTTGGTTCCACACCCTTTCACCTTCCAGAATTCGAGAACTGTTGAGTGTTGTGGTTCAACATTTGAAACCCCAAAACCCCAAAATCCGGAAATGTTAGTTCCACATTCTTTTGTCTTTGCAATTTTGGGAATTGTTTGTGGTTGATGTTTTGGCTTTTGAAGTCGCAGGATTCCAAACCCTGAAATCCCGAAATGTTAGTTCCATGTTCTTTTCTTTTCGCAATTTTGGGAATTGTTGTGTTCTATTGTTTGACATTTGAAACCTCGAAATCCCAAAATGTCAGTGCCCGTCTTTTTTTCAATTCTATAATAGTGGTATTTTGGATGTTTGGCTATGAAGACCGTGAAATCCCGAACCCTGAAAACCCAAAGTGCGGGTCTCACCCTTTCCTTTCTCACATTTTGGAAATTTGTGTATATCAAGGTTTGGACACTGGAACTCACGAAGTTCTGAATCCCAAAATCCCGAAGTGTGGAACCCACCTTCCTTTTTCTGCATTTCAGAGGTTTGTATATGTGGTTGTTTGGGCCCTTGCACTCGCAAAATCCCGAAGTCCAAATTCTCGAAGCACTAATCACCTTTTTCATTTTTGGGAGTTGTTGTGTTTTAATGATTGACTTTTGTGTTCATGAAAAACTTGAACCTCGAAACCCCAAAGTACTCGGCATCTTGTCGCAATTTCAAGAAATGTTGTGTAGTGATGTTCGGCTCTTGTACTCACAAAACCCCGAATCCCGAAACCCAAAATGTTGGCCCACAGACGTTCTGTATTTCAGATTTCGGAAAACAACAAGGTCCTTTGTTTTTTTCGGCACTTGTGATCACTGAACCCCGATTGACCTTTGTTTCTTCACAAAGTTGTAGGTACTTAGAAGAAACTTGTTGTTATGGGAACAACTCTATTAATGTAATGATTGGATCGATAAAGGAATGTTGGAGAATCTTCATCCTGAATAGAGGCATTGAAGTAATAGATCGTATTACAAGTTGATTGTATGGCGGACATAGGGTAATATTTTTTTATGTAGGTTTTTTCATAAAAACCCCAAAGTTGCTTATATTGTTAACACTGTGGTAGTGTTATAGGTACTAGCAGATAAGAAAGTAATTATAAATTTCAGGATCTTAATTAAACATTGAAGTGATGAGTAAATACTCACTATATCATCGATTAGAAAACTTAAGTTGAATGGTAAGGATAGTCGATGACAGTAAGGACTCTAACAAACCTTCATACTCAAGTCTTCTAACAGAAAGCTTACTTGCTTGAGATCTCGAAACGTTTCAATGATAAATGGACAAATAGAAAAAAGTAAATTTCTTTTATGGTGATTTTTTTTTGGTTCATTACATATGGTATCAGAGAAAAAGTTACAACACTGGGCCTGAACAGGGCTGCATTAATTTCTTAGTATATATTCTGATTTATGAAAAAACTAATAAATGTTGTGGATTACAAATAGAAAGCTTTTCTATTTTGTGTTGAATAATGGCAACCCAAGAAGGTGCAGAAATCAGGGTGGAAGAGAATCTGCAACAAGGACCTCCTGGAGATCCAAGACAGAACAGTGATGGAAGCTCACCCACAAAGGTGTTGAAAACAATGAGAAACCTTATTGTTGAACTACATTTTTTCAAGGCCGACAACGAAAAATTGAAGAATGCACAACATGAACAACAAGAGATAAATGAAGTCCTGCTACGTAGTATAGTAACCAAGAAAATCCCAAAAGATGATAACCCCGAGGAAGAAGTCAGGAAAAGGGCCTCCAAGAATTTTGGTGTGAAAACAGAAAAAGGAGACAATTCGTCTGAAGGGACACCTTCAGCTGAAGACAAAACCATACTAGACAAAAAAAGAAAACAAACAGACCACCTTGAAGGAGAATTTAAAAATATTAAACTAGCTACTTTTGATGGAGAGTCCAAGAAAGGAGAAGAAGTCGAGGCATGGTTGTTGGACATCAAAAAATACCTCCAAATCTACAATTAATCCAGCAACATGAAATTCAGAATGGCCATCTACAATCTGAAGGGGAAGGCCAACATTTGGTGGCAGGACCTGAAATTGGCCAAGAGCCTAAAGGAGAAACAGTTGGAATGGTCCAACTTCAAGAATTATTTTAAGAAACAATACCTTTCTAAAAGCTATTATGAAAGGAAGATGAAAGAATTATTTGAATTACGACTCGGAGAAAGGACGATGGATGACCTTATAAATAAATTTATGGAACTATTAAGGTTCGTACCATACATCCAAGAGGATAAGGTAAAAATCCAGCGATTCTTAAGCTATTTACCATAGTCCTACAGGGACAAAATTGAGTTTGACAACCCCAAATCCTTGAGTGAGACATTCGAAAGGAACGAATGTTCTATGACCAATATAAACGGTGGGTAGAGTTTTCGAAGACTTGGAAGGATAAGAAACAAGATGGAATGCACCAGCAGAAGCAGGGATACCAACCAGCTCCTTATTGGAATGTAGAAAAAAATTTCCCAAGGATTTTCACTCCAATCATCCGAATATGCAAGGTAGAGGTAAACCAGCAAACCTGGGAATGAAGAAGTTTGGGGACAACTCCCATGCACCATTAAAGTGTTGGGAGTGTGGAGAGCCTCACCCAAGGAGGAACTGTCCATGTTTAATTACAGCAAACAGAACTATTGTTCATAATTTATAGGAAGCCTTGACAGTGGGAGACATGGGTAGAAGTTTGCATCAGATAAATGGGCCATAGATGGTCGACAAGTTGACCACCAGTCCTTGGTGGTAGAGATCGAAGGTAAAATCCATGACACTCAAATTTTTATTTTAATTGACCCTGGAGCTACGTTAAGTTATATTACTCCCAATGTAGTAGAGTCGAATAAACTTAAGAAACAAAATCATGCAAAATCTTGGCTTGTACAACTAGCAACAGGGACAAAAATAAAAGTAGTTAACTTTATTTCTGATCTTGAGTTCATCTTAGATGGTCAAAATATAAGGACCAATCTGAACATCCTACCACTAGGATCTTATGATATGATTATCGGGATGGATTGGCTGGAACAACACAAAGCAGTACTAGACTGTTATACAAAGATACTTAGCTATAAAAATAATTTTGGCATTGTTAGAACAACCCAAGGTATACCAAAACCTGTGTCAGTCAGACAAGTTTCAACAATGCAATTCAAGAAATGTATTAGAAAGGGATGTCAATTTTACACCATCCAAGTGACGAATATATTAGAAACAGAACATAAGCCCAAGTTAGAAGACTTTGTTGTCCTACGAGAATTCAAAGACACGTTTGTTGATGAGATACCATAATTACCTCCTAGGAGAGAAATCGATTTCTCTATAGACTTACTACCCAGATCAACCCCTATTTCAAAAGCACCCTACCGAATGAGTCTACCAGAACTGATAGAATTAAAAATACAATTACAAGAATTATTGGAAAAAATATATATGAGACCAAGTGTTTGGCCATGGGGTGCACCAGTCCTCTTTGTGAAAAAAAAAGATGGTACTCTAAGACTATGTATCGATTATAGACAACTGAACAAAGTGACCATTAAGAATAAATACCCCATACCACGGATAAATGATCTATTCGATCAAGTTGGTGGGGCCAAGATCTTCTCAAAATTGGATTTACGATCCGATTATCATCAAGTTAGGATAAAGGACCAGGACATAAACAAAACAAATTTTCAAAAACGATATAGACACTAAGAGTTTGTAGTCATACCTTTTGGACTCACTAATGCACTAGCCACATTTATGTGCTTAATGAACAACATTTTCAACCAGTACTTAGAGAAGTTCGTAGTAGTATTTATCGACGATATTCTGGTCTATTCTAAAATGGAGGAGGAACATGATGAACACTTACGAATAGTTCTGCAGATACTAAGGAAACACAAACTATACGCAAAATTCGACAAATGTGATTTTTACCAAAAATAAATACAATATTTAGGACATGTCATTTCCTCGGAAGGTATTTCCGTAGACCCAGAAAAGATAAGAGCCATCATGGAATGGCCAGTGCCTAAGGATGTGGAAAATATTCAGTCATTCATGGGAATCACTGGATATTATCATAGATTTTTAGAAGTGTTCTCCAAGATAACCTACCCTATCATGTCATTACAAAAGAAAGGGACCAAGTTTAACTGGTGGAAAAAGTGTCAAGATAGTTTTAACAAGCTAAACGAATTATTGACATCGACACCCATATTGAAGGTAGTAGACCTAGATAAAGACTTCAGAGTATGCGTTGATGCAAGTAAAGAGGGACTAGGTGGTGTTCTAACATAGGAAGGGCACGTGATTTTTTATGAGTCTCGGAAATTAAAGGAACACGAGCGAAATTATGTCAGTCATGACTTAGAATTGGCAGCAGTAATACATGCCTTAAAAATGTGGTGACACTATATAATGGGGAAAAAATTCTTACTATTGACGGATAATAGCAGAGTGAAATATCTATTTAACCAACTAGACCTTAATGCATGACAAGCAAGGTGGCTAGCCTTCTTGAGTGAATTCGACTTCAAGGTCAGGCATATCAAGGGTAAGGAAAATAATGTAGCATATGCTTTAAGAAGAAGATTACATGGGTTATTTGAGATAAATATCAGCAGGGAAGAAAGTGATCTGGAACAAAGAATAAGAACGACAGGTATTAATGATGGGAATTACACTAAAATCATGGTAGAATCGCAAAATAGTATCACAAACTTAGATAAACTAGATATAAGTATTAACAAAAAGGGACTATTAAGATTTAAAAATAGACTTTACATACTAGATTCAGTAGAGCTAAAATTAAATATTTTAGACGAAGTGCATAATAAACCATATTATGGCCATCCAGGTTACCAGAAGACAATAACAACACTCAGAAAACTATTTTACTGGCCTAATATGAAGGGAGAAACAACAGAGTATTTGGCTAGGTGCCAAGATTGTCAGTAGGTTAAGTCTGAACACCGGCATCCATCCAGCCTATTATAGCCATTACCAGTACCAGAATGGAAATGGGAGACCATATCGCTGGACTTTATAATAGGTTTGCCTAAAACTCAGAAACAGAATGATTCAATCATGGTTGTAATCGATAAACTCAGTAAGTCTTCACACTTTATTCCTGTAAAGTCTACTTTTAAAGATACTAATATTGCTGAAATATTCATGAAAGAAATTTTTAGACTGCATGGTATTCCTAAAATGGTGGTTTCAAATAGAGATGTAAAATTCACATCCACCTTTTGGAAGAAATTGTTTGCAGGGCTAAATACTAATTTGAATTTCAGTATGAGTTATCATCCACAAACGGATGGACAGACTGAAAGAAAAAATCAAATCATAGAATATATGCTCTGCATGTATGTAAGAACAAAGCCAAACAAGTGGGAAGACTACCTACACTTGGTAGAATTTGCATATAACAATGGGTACCAAACTTCGGCTAAGTTGAGACCTTTTGAAATAATGTATGGCAAAAAGTGTATAACTCCAATTAGCTAGGATAACCTGACTAACAAACTCATGGTTGGGCCAGAGATGCTCCAATAAATGGAGAACATGGTAATAAAAGTACAACATAATTTGAAAGAAGCACATGATAGACAAAAGAGCTATGCAGATCAAAAAAGAAGACACGTGGAATTTCAAGTGGGAGACCATGTTTACTTGAAGGTCAAAGCCCGAAAAATCTCACTGAAGTTAGGTAACTGTGCTAAGATGACACCCAAGTTTTGTGGGCCCTTCGAGATACTGGCTTGAATTGGACCCGTAGAATATCATCTTGCACTTCTAGCTGATCTAAGAATTCATAATGTATTTAATGTTTCTTTGTTGAAAAAGTATATTCATGACCCTACTCATATGATTGATTGGAACTTGGTGCAGGTGGAACCCAAAGGTGAGTTCCAGGTGGAACCCCTACGCATTCTAGACCAGAGAGGAATAGCACTTCGGAACAGAGTCGTTGCTCAGGTAAAGGTGCAATGGAAGCACTTTAGTCGTGAGGAGGCCACTTGGGAATTGGAGGGAGATTTCTGGAAATCTCATCCAATCCTATTCCAGTAAAGGAATGAACACTGAGGACAGAGTTTTACTAAACGGGGAAAGGATGTGACATCCCCCAAAAATAAAATATTTTTATTTTTGAAATAGGATGGAAATTTATTTCCATTTTTGGCAAATTCGAATCTGGAATTTTTTTTCCATTTATGGCAATTCTGAATTTCAAATTTAATAATTGTATTTAATTATTGTGACTATTGGGAAGAGATCTATATAGACTCAACTAAATATTTGACTATGAAACTTGTATCACAACAGAATATTTATATTAATTGTAGGAGGACAAATGGAACAACCATGTAAAAATCAGCTTACCATGACTCCATGAGTGGGGAAACATGTTGGAACTGCCTCTAGGATGACTATGAGAAGTGGAAAATCAAAGATTTGGCCACTAGAAGTCCCTGAAAACTAGGGATTAAGAAAGCTGTGAAAAATCCCCAAAGGAGGGAAAAAAGACCAGAGAAAAAACTGATAAATAGCATATGCGAGGAGGCAGGATACTGCCAAGTATGCTGGGAAAAGATTTTTGAGCTCTCTTGTTGTTATGAACACTGTGGATTGAGTGTGAGGCAAGAGGAGCCTGCTGAAATAGAATTGCCTTGCTTTTATGAGCATTGTTGAGTAAGTGTGAGGCAAGAGGATAACTATTGGAATTGAAGGACATTGTTGAGGAGGAGTTTCCAAGTTCGCCCTCATGGATTCATGGTCAGGCTAGGGGGTNCCTTGACAGTGGGAGACATGGGTAGAAGTTTGCATCAGATAAATGGGCCATAGATGGTCGACAAGTTGACCACCAGTCCTTGGTGGTAGAGATCGAAGGTAAAATCCATGACACTTGAATTTTTATTTTAATTGACCCTGGAGCTACGTTAAGTTATATTACTCCCAATGTAGTAGAGTCGAATAAACTTAAGAAACAAAAGCATGCAAAATCTTGGCTTGTACAACTAGCAACATGGACAAAAAAAAAAGTAGTTAAATTTATTTTTGATCTTGAGTTCAGCTTAGATGGTCAAAATATAAGGACCAATCTGAACATCCTACCACTAGGATCTTATGATATGATTATCGGGATGGATTGGCTGGAACAACACAAAGCAATACTAGACTGTTATACAAAGATACTTAGCTATAAAAATAATTTTGGCATTGTTAGAACAACCCAAGGTATACCAAAACCTGTGTCAGTCAGACAAGTTTCAGCAATGCAATTCAAGAAATGTATTAGAAAGGGATGTCAATTTTACACCATCCAAGTGACGAATCTATTAGAAACAGAACATAAGCCCAAGTTAGAAGAATTTATTGTCCTACGAGAATTCAAAGACATGTTTGTTGATGAGATACCATAATTACCTCCTAGGACAGAAATCGATTTCTCTATAGACTTACTACCCAGATCAACCCCTATTTCAAAAGAACCCTATCGAATGAGTCTACCAGAACTGACAGAATTAAAAATACAATTACAGGAATTATTGGAAAAAATATATATGAGACCAAGTGTTTGGCCATGGGGTGCACCAGTCCTCTTTGTGAAAAAAAAAAATGGTACTCTAAGACTATGTATCGATTATAGACAACTGAACAAAGTGACCATTAAGAATAAATACCCCATACCACGGATAAATGATCTATTCGATCAAGTTGGTGGGGCCAAGATCTTCTCAAAATTGGATTTACGATCCGATTATCATCAAGTTAGGATAAAGGACCAGGACATAAACAAAACAAATTTTCAAAAACGATATAGACACTAAGAGTTTGTAGTCATACCTTTTGGACTCACTAATGCACTAGCCACATTTATGTGCTTAATGAACAACATTTTCAACCAGTACTTAGAGAAGTTCGTAGTAGTATTTATCGACGATATTCTGGTCTATTCTAAAATGGAGGAGGAACATGATGAACACTTACGAATAGTTCTGCAGATACTAAGGAAACACAAACTATACGCAAAATTCGACAAATGTGATTTTTACCAAAAATAAATACAATATTTAGGACATGTCATTTCCTCGGAAGGTATTTCCGTAGACCCAGAAAAGATAAGAGCCATCATGGAATGGCCAGTGCCTAAGGATGTGGAAAATATTCAGTCATTCATGGGAATCACTGGATATTATCATAGATTTTTAGAAGTGTTCTCCAAGATAACCTACCCTATCATGTCATTACAAAAGAAAGGGACCAAGTTTAACTGGTGGAAAAAGTGTCAAGATAGTTTTAACAAGCTAAACGAATTATTGACATCGACACCCATATTGAAGGTAGTAGACCTAGATAAAGACTTCAGAGTATGCGTTGATGCAAGTAAAGAGGGACTAGGTGGTGTTCTAACATAGGAAGGGCACGTGATTTTTTATGAGTCTCGGAAATTAAAGGAACACGAGCGAAATTATGTCAGTCATGACTTAGAATTGGCAGCAGTAATACATGCCTTAAAAATGTGGTGACACTATATAATGGGGAAAAAATTCTTACTATTGACGGATAATAGCAGAGTGAAATATCTATTTAACCAACTAGACCTTAATGCATGACAAGCAAGGTGGCTAGCCTTCTTGAGTGAATTCGACTTCAAGGTCAGGCATATCAAGGGTAAGGAAAATAATGTAGCATATGCTTTAAGAAGAAGATTACATGGGTTATTTGAGATAAATATCAGCAGGGAAGAAAGTGATCTGGAACAAAGAATAAGAACGACAGGTATTAATGATGGGAATTACACTAAAATCATGGTAGAATCGCAAAATAGTATCACAAACTTAGATAAACTAGATATAAGTATTAACAAAAAGGGACTATTAAGATTTAAAAATAGACTTTACATACTAGATTCAGTAGAGCTAAAATTAAATATTTTAGACGAAGTGCATAATAAACCATATTATGGCCATCCAGGTTACCAGAAGACAATAACAACACTCAGAAAACTATTTTACTGGCCTAATATGAAGGGCGAAACAACAGAGTATTTGGCTAGGTGCCAATATTGTCAGCAGGTTAAGGCTGAACACTGGCATCCATCCAGCCTATTATAGCCATTACCAGTACCAGAATGGAAATGGGAGACCATATCGCTGGAATTTATAATTGGTTTGCCTAAAACTCAGAAACAAAATGATTCAATCATGGTTGTAATCGATAAACTCAGTAAGTCTTCACACTTTATTCCTGTAAAGTCTACTTTTAAAGCTATTAATATTGCTGAAATATTCATGAAAGAAATTTTTAGACTGCATGGTATTCCTAAAATGGTGGTTTCAAATAGAGATGTAAAATTCACATCCGCCTTTTGGAAGAAATTGTTTGTAGGGCTAAATACTAATTTGAATTTCAGTATGAGTTATCATCCACAAACGGATGGACAGACTGAAAGGAAAAATCAAATCATATAATATATGCTATGCATGTATGTAAGAACAAAGCCAAACAAGTGGGAAGACTACCTACACTTGGTAGAATTTGCATATAACAATGGGTACCAAACTTCGGCTAAGTTGAGACCTTTTGAAATATTGTATGGCAAAAAGTGTATAACTCCAATTAGCTAGGATAACCTGACTAAAAAACTCATGGTTGGGCCAGAGATGCTCCAAGAAATGGAGAACATGGTAAGAAAAGTACAACATAATTTGAAAGAAGCACATGATAGACAAAAGAGCTATGCAGATCAGAAAAGAAGACACGTGGAATTTCAAGTGGGAGACCATGTTTACTTGAAGGTCAAAGCCCAAAAAATATCACTGAAGTTAGGTAACTGTGCTAATATGACACCCAAGTTTTGTGGGTCCTTCAAGATACTGGCTTGAATTGGACCCGTAGAATATTAGCTTGCACTTCTAGCTGATCTAAGAATTCATAATGTATTTAATGTTTCTTTGTTGAAAAAGTATATTCATGACCCTACTCATATGATTGATTGGAACTTGGTGCAGGTGGAACCAGAAGGTGAGTTCCAGGTGGAACCCCTACGCATTCTAGACCAGAGAGAAATAGCACTTCGGAACAGAGTCGTTGCTCAGGTAAAGGTGCAATGGAAGCACTTTAGTCTTGAGGAGGCCACTTGGGAATTGGAGGGAGATTTCTAGAAATCTCATCCAATCCTATTCCAGTAAAGGAATGAACACTGAGGACAGAGTTTTACTAAAGGGGGAAAGGATGTGACATCCCCCAAAAATAAAATATTTTTATTTTTGAAATAGGATGGAAATTTATTTCCGTTTTTGGCAAATTCGAATCTGGATTTTTTTTCCATTTATGGCAATTCTGAATTTCAAATTTAATAATTGTATTTAATTATTCTGACTATTGGGAAGAGATCTATCTAGAATCAACTAAATATTTGACTATGACACTTGTATCACAACAAAATATTTATATTAATTGTAGGAGGACAAATGGAACAACCATGTAAAAATCAGCTTACCATGACTCCATGAGTGGGGAAACATGTTGGAACTGCCTCTAGGATGACTATGAGAAGTCGAAAATCAAATATTTGGCCACTAGAAGTCCCTAAAAATTAGGGATTAAGAAAGCTGTGAAAAATCCCCAAAGGAGGGAAAAAAGACCAGAGAAAAAACTGATAAATAGCATATGCGAGGAGGCAGGATACTGCCAAGTATGCTGGGAAAAGATTTTTGAGCTCTCTTGTTGTTATGAACACTGTGGATTGAGTGTGAGGCAAGAGGAGCCTGCTGAAACAGAATTGCCTTGCTTTTATGAGCATTGTTGAGTAAGTGTGAGGCAAGAGGATAACTGTTGGAATTGAAGGACATTGTTGAGGAGGAGTTTCCAAGTTCGCCCTCATGGATTCATGGTCAGGCTAGGGGGTGAATCGGACAAGTAGATTTGGATGCCCTGTTCTACGGTTGGGAGGAACATGGTTGTTCCCTTTGTATTCCCATGGATTGGATTCAGATATGTTAATTTTCCCCTCTCTATTATGAATGGCTATGTCTTTTGATGTTATGTATCTATTGAATCTGAACTGGACTAAGTTACATTCTCTGTCTGTATGACCTTTTTTGCACCTAGTGTATTGTATCTGATTAAATCGGATATGTAATGATTTCTTCCTGCTTTTTGTTCAAATGTTTTTATTTGATGCTATTTATCTAACAATATGCTCTAAGAGTATGCAAATAATATATTAGATGTGTATAGAATGACAAAAATCGGGAGTTAAAGAATTTTGGAAACCCCTTTTGTTTTTTTTTTGGATGCTAAAACAATCTTGAGAATCGATGCCTTTAAGAGGCTTTTGCTTTCCTTTTTTCTTTTTAGAATGGGCTACCCTTTCCTTAGTCAAGGTCTATGATGAATTTAGAGATTTTTCACTTACATAAAACCTTTATCCTTTTGTATCCTTATGTGCGTGTAAAATTCTTAAGTCTTTATGCTTTCAGAATTTGGGGATTGTTTTGTGCTGTGGTTTGACATTTGAAACCCTGAAACCCTGAAACCTGAAATTCCGAAGTGTTGATGCCACACCCTTTCACTTTCAAAATTCGAGAATTGTTGTGTGTTGTGGTTTGACATTTGAAACCCTGAAACACCGAAAAGCTGAAATCCCAAAGTGTTGGTTCCACACCCTTTCACCTTTCGAAATTCAGGAATTGTTGTGTGCTCTGGTTCGACATTTGAAACCTCGAAACCCTGAAATCTCGAAATGTTAGTTCCACGTTCTTTTCTATTCATAATTTCGGGAATTGTTTGTGGTTGATGTTTTGGCTTTTGAATTCATGGGATTCCGAACCCCAAAATACTGAAATGCTAAATCCAGATTCTTTTCTTTTCACAATTTCAGGAATTGTTGTGTTCTGTTGTTTGACGTCTGAAACCCCGAAATCCCAAACCTCGAAATCTCGAAATGTTAGTGCTCGTCTTTTTCGCAATTCGAGAATTGTGGTATGTTGGATGTTTGGATATCAAAACTACGAAACCTCGAACCCTGAAATCCCGAAGTGTGGGTCTCACCTTTTCCTTTCTCACATTTCAGAAATTTGTGTATGTCAAGGTTTGGACACCGGAACTCACGAATTTTCGAATCCTGAAATCCCGAAGTGCAGGACCCACCTTCCTTTTTCTGCATTTAGGAGGTTTGTATATGTGGTTGTTTGGGCCCTTGCACTCACGAAATCCCAAACTCTGAATTCTCGAAGCACTAATCACCTTTCGCATTTTCAGGAGTTGTTGTGTGTTGATGATTGACTTTTTTGTTCACGAAAAACCCAAACCCAAAAACCCCGAAGTACTCTGCATCTTGTCACAATTTTGGGAAATGTTTTGTAGTGATGTTCGGCTCTTGTACTCATGAAACCACGAATCCCAAAACCCGAAATGTTGGACCACAGACATTTTGGATTTCGGATTTCGACAAACAACAGGGTCCTTTGTTTTGTTCGGCACTTGTGATCACCGAAACCTGATTGACCTATGTTTCTTCACAAAGCTATAGGTACTTAGAAGAAATTTATTGTTATGGGAACAACTCTATTAATGTAATGATTGGATTGGTAAAGGAACGTTGGAGAATCTTCATCCTAAATAGAGGCATGGGAGTAACATACAGTATTACAATTCAATTGTATTGCAAACATAGGGTAATATTTTTTTATGTAGGGCTTTTCATAAAAACCCCAAAGTTGCTTGTATTGTTAAGACTGTGGTAGTGTTATAGGTACTAGCAGATAAGAGAGTAATTATAAATTTCAGGATCTTAATTAAACATTGAAGTGATGAGTAAATACTCATTTTATCATTGATTAGAAAACTTAAGTTGAATGGTAAGGACATTCGATGACAGTAAGGACTCTAACAAACCTTCAGACTCAAGTCTTCTAATAGAAAGCTTACTTGCTTGAGATCTCAAAAATTTTCAAGGATAAATGTACAAATAGAAAAAAGGAAAAAAAAATTATGGTGATTGTTTTGAGGTTCATTACAATGTTCCATTGATTACAAAGAAACAAAGGGTCAATGTTCCCAAATACTTTGCAACTCACACTTGATATCATGGATTCGAAAAATTATTATTTCATGTATTCAATTCATAACTTGGTCAAAGATGAGACTCAAACTCAACTTGCAGAGGAACAACCAGTATGATTTTTTATGACATTTCTTCCATGGATGATCTACCCAAGTATGATAAATATGATGATGATGACACCAAGGTTGAATATATAAATCAATCAAAGACATGTTGTTGGGATGAGGAATCTCAATTACAAATCAAATATGACAATCAACCTTTGCACAACAATCATGACAGCAATGAGGAAAATGCAACAAATCTTATAGTAAGTGAAAGATCTATGCCTTTATGTTTCTCTTCATTTCAAATTCTGAGAGAAAATTATAAACAAGTTGTCGATAGTAAAGATGAATAATGTTCTCATCACTCCGTTGAATATGTCATTGATGATATTGAGGTTGTTCTAGACCCAAAATTGTGTCCCATAAGTTACATTGATCTTCAAACTGAGGATGAATTAATGCATTATAACTCTATACCATTACCCCTCAATTCATTTCAGTTTTTGAAGAAAAAGTTTAATCATGTCATGGAGGATAAACACATAGAAGATCACTAATTTGTATTGGAACCAAAAAAATAGTCATCTCAGTCCATGCAATATCCAATATCCGATGTGTTGGATGACTTGTGTTGTCAAAGTCATGGCTCATTTGCAATTTATGATCTTAAACATATTTATGATATAGACATGATTAGGCTATCTCTTTCCTGGTCAGTTTCAACAGGAGTTTCATTTCAAAGTTTAGCAAAAAAAATTTAGCCATCTAAAGAACTGTATAATGATGTAAAAAGCTTATGTGTCATACCCAATTATGACCATAAATTTGTTGAAAATCAAGAAATAGGTTGTGTCTTTCCTGATCCCATAGTAGACTACATCAAATATTTTTTCAGCATAAAATATCAATCATGTTTTTAGCAGTGAACATTACACTTTGCAATTTTGAATATGTGGAGAAAAGGTAAAGTTGTCATTTTGATTGCGCTGACAAGTAGTCAAGCAATTCACTTGTTTCAACAACTACTTGACTGGATTCATTGGAATTTTTGTTTTATTTGATTCAACATGATTTTTAGCAGTATAGAGTAGGTAGCAGTGTGCAAATAAGCTCATCCCTTTGAGCATCCATTTCAACAATTTTTTAATCTCAATTTCAAATTCCAGTCTTTAGTTAGATTTGGTTTCAATTGAAAGATTAGAACATGTACAGGTTGCAGAAAAACAATTTGGGATCAACCGAACGAATAAGGCATTGGTCTTCCTATTCAGATATCTGTGGTTCTTGACACCTCCTAGGGAGCTTTCATCCCCCATTGGAGCCTATTTTGGGGTCCTATAATCATAGTTGATTTGATCCTCCAAATATCTATTTAGAATTTCCCTCACAATGAATACATCTGGCTTGCTAGAATGAGTTAATTTCACTCCTCCCTCCATCCATTTCGCTCGATCCTTCATCACCCTCTTGCACCCTTCATTCTCTTGCCCTTCATTTCTTCACCCCTCCACCAATTTTGTCCCTACATGAATAAACAAGCTTAGGATAAAAAACATTAGGTTAATAATAAATGGTTAGTAGCATTTTTTAATACTAATTAGCACAATAAAGTTAATTTAATTAGATTAGTAAAACTAGATTAGGGTTGTTATTAATAAATTAATTACTAATTAATTAAAAACTAATTAATAATTAGTAAGTAGGTTAGTGTGTTTAGGTTAAAAATGAGGTTAGTGTAATAATATATTAATCAAACATTAATTAAAACTCTAAATAAAACAATATAAAACAATAAAACAAATAAAAATACATATAGTAAATAAAAACTATATCAAAAAATACAAATAAAACCAAACTTAAAAATTAAAACAAATTATAATAACAAAAAATGAAAAACAATTTAAAAATATAAAACATAATAAAAATACATAAAACTAAAATAAAAAGGATTAAAACATTATAAATAAAATTAAAAGTGAAATATTATAAAACGGAAAAAAAAAACACTTAAACATAAATAATAATAACAAATAAAACAAAAAACATAGTAATCGAAAAAAATAAAAATATAAAAGAAAAAGAAAAAATGTGCACCTTATGCACATATCCCTNCAAGTAGATTTGGATGCCCTGTTCTACGGTTGGGAGGAACATGGTTGTTCCCTTTGTATTCCCATGGATTGGATTCAGATATGTTAATTTTCCCCTCTCTATTATGAATGGCTATGTCTTTTGATGTTATGTATCTATTGAATCTGAACTGGACTAAGTTACATTCTCTGTCTGTATGACCTTTTTTGCACCTAGTGTATTGTATCTGATTAAATCGGATATGTAATGATTTCTTCCTGCTTTTTGTTCAAATGTTTTTATTTGATGCTATTTATCTAACAATATGCTCTAAGAGTATGCAAATAATATATTAGATGTGTATAGAATGACAAAAATCGGGAGTTAAAGAATTTTGGAAACCCCTTTTGTTTTTTTTTTGGATGCTAAAACAATCTTGAGAATCGATGCCTTTAAGAGGCTTTTGCTTTCCTTTTTTCTTTTCAGAATGGGCTACCCTTTCCTTAGTCAAGGTGTATGATGAATTTAGAGATTTTTCACTTACAGAAAACCTTTATCCTTTTGTATCCTTATGTGCGTGGAAAAATCTTAAGTCTTTATGCTTTCAGAATTTGGGGATTGTTTTGTGCTGTGGTTTGACATTTGAAACCCTAAAAACCCAAAACCTGAAATCCCGAAGTGTTGATGCCACACCCTTTCACTTTCGAAATTCGAGAATTGTTGTGTGTTGTGGTTTGACATTTGAAACCCTGAAACACCGAAAAGCTGAAATCCCAAAGTGTTGGTTCCACACCCTTTCACCTTTCGAAATTTAGGAATTGTTGTGTGCTCTGGTTCAACATTTGAAACCCCGAAACCCTGAAATCTCGAAATGTTAGTTCCACGTTCTTTTCTCTTCATAATTTTTGGAATTGTTTGTGGTTGATGTTTTGGCTTTTGAATTCATGGGATTCCGAACCCCAAAATACTGAAATGCTAAATCCACATTCTTTTCTTTTCACAATTTCAGGAATTGTTGTGTTCTGTTGTTTGACATCTGAAACCCCGAATCCCAAACCTCGAAATCTCGAAATCTTAGTGCTCATCTTTTTCGCAATTAGAGAATTGTGGTATGTTGGATGTTTGTCTATGAAAACTATGAAACCTCGAACCCTGAAATCCCGAAGTGTGGGTCTCACCTTTTCCTTTCTCACATTTCAGAAATTTGTGTATGTCAAGGTTTGGACACCGAAACTCACGAATTTTCGAATCCTGAAATCCCGAAGTGCAGGACCCACCTTCCTTTTTCTGCATTTAGGAGGTTTGTATATGTGGTTGTTTGGGCCCTTGCACTCGCAAAATCCCGAAATCTGAATTCTCGAAGCACTAATCACCTTTCGCATTTTCAGGAGTTGTTGTGTGTTGATGATTGACTTTTGTGTTCACGAAAAACCCAAACCCAAAAACCCTGAAGTACTCAGCATCTTGTCGCAATTTTGGGAAATGTTGTGTAGTGATGTTCGGCTCTTGTACTCATGAAACCATGAATCCCAAAACCCGAAATGTTGGACCACAGACGTTTTGGATTTTGGATTTCGACAAACAACAGGGTCCTTTGTTTTGTTCGGCACTTGTGATCACCGAAACCTGATTGACCTCTGTTTCTTCACAAAGCTATAGGTACTTAGAAGAAACTTATTGTTATGGGAACAACTCTATTAATGTAATGATTGGATTGGTAAAGGAATGTTGGAGAATCTTCATCCTAAATAGAGGCATGGGAGTAACAGACAGTATTACAAGTCAATTGTATTGCAAACATAGGGTAATATTTTTTTATGTAGGGCTTTTCATAAAAACCCCAAAGTTGCTTGTATTGTTAAGACTGTGGTAGTGTTATAGGTACTAGCAGATAAGAGAGTAATTATAAATTTCAGGATCTTAATTAAACATTGAAGTGATGAGTAAATACTCATTTTATCATTGATTAGAAAACTTAAGTTGAATGGTAAGGACATTCGATGACAGTAAGGACTCTAACAAACCTTCAGACTCAAGTCTTCTAATAGAAAGCTTACTTGCTTGAGATCTCAAAAATTTTCAAGGATAAATGTACAAATAGAAAAAAGGAAAAAAAAATTATGGTGATTGTTTTGAGGTTCATTACAATGTTCCATTGATTACAAAGAAACAAAGGGTCAATGTTCCCAAATACTTTGCAACTCACACTTGATATCATGGATTCGAAAAATTATTATTTCATGTATTCAATTCATAACTTGGTCAAAGATGAGACTCAAACTCAACTTGCAGAGGAACAACCAGTATGATTTTTTATGACATTTCTTCCATGGATGATCTACCCAAGTATGATAAATATGATGATGATGACACCAAGGTTGAATATATAAATCAATCAAAGACATGTTGTTGGGATGAGGAATCTCAATTACAAATCAAATATGACAATCAACCTTTGCACAACAATCATGACAGCAATGAGGAAAATGCAACAAATCTTATAGTAAGTGAAAGATCTATGCCTTTATGTTTCTCTTCATTTCAAATTCTGAGAGAAAATTATAAACAAGTTGTCGATAGTAAAGATGAATAATGTTCTCATCACTCCGTTGAATATGTCATTGATGATATTGAGGTTGTTCTAGACCCAAAATTGTGTCCCATAAGTTACATTGATCTTCAAACTGAGGATGAATTAATGCATTATAACTCTATACCATTACCCCTCAATTCATTTCAGTTTTTGAAGAAAAAGTTTAATCATGTCATGGAGGATAAACACATAGAAGATCACTAATTTGTATTGGAACCAAAAAAATAGTCATCTCAGTCCATGCAATATCCAATATCCGATGTGTTGGATGACTTGTGTTGTCAAAGTCATGGCTCATTTGCAATTTATGATCTTAAACATATTTATGATATAGACATGATTAGGCTATCTCTTTCCTGGTCAGTTTCAACAGGAGTTTCATTTCAAAGTTTAGCAAAAAAAATTTAGCCATCTAAAGAACTGTATAATGATGTAAAAAGCTTATGTGTCATACCCAATTATGACCATAAATTTGTTGAAAATCAAGAAATAGGTTGTGTCTTTCCTGATCCCATAGTAGACTACATCAAATATTTTTTCAGCATAAAATATCAATCATGTTTTTAGCAGTGAACATTACACTTTGCAATTTTGAATATGTGGAGAAAAGGTAAAGTTGTCATTTTGATTGCGCTGACAAGTAGTCAAGCAATTCACTTGTTTCAACAACTACTTGACTGGATTCATTGGAATTTTTGTTTTATTTGATTCAACATGATTTTTAGCAGTATAGAGTAGGTAGCAGTGTGCAAATAAGCTCATCCCTTTGAGCATCCATTTCAACAATTTTTTAATCTCAATTTCAAATTCCAGTCTTTAGTTAGATTTGGTTTCAATTGAAAGATTAGAACATGTACAGGTTGCAGAAAAACAATTTGGGATCAACCGAACGAATAAGGCATTGGTCTTCCTATTCAGATATCTGTGGTTCTTGACACCTCCTAGGGAGCTTTCATCCCCCATTGGAGCCTATTTTGGGGTCCTATAATCATAGTTGATTTGATCCTCCAAATATCTATTTAGAATTTCCCTCACAATGAATACATCTGGCTTGCTAGAATGAGTTAATTTCACTCCTCCCTCCATCCATTTCGCTCGATCCTTCATCACCCTCTTGCACCCTTCATTCTCTTGCCCTTCATTTCTTCACCCCTCCACCAATTTTGTCCCTACATGAATAAACAAGCTTAGGATAAAAAACATTAGGTTAATAATAAATGGTTAGTAGCATTTTTTAATACTAATTAGCACAATAAAGTTAATTTAATTAGATTAGTAAAACTAGATTAGGGTTGTTATTAATAAATTAATTACTAATTAATTAAAAACTAATTAATAATTAGTAAGTAGGTTAGTGTGTTTAGGTTAAAAATGAGGTTAGTGTAATAATATATTAATCAAACATTAATTAAAACTCTAAATAAAACAATATAAAACAATAAAACAAATAAAAATACATATAGTAAATAAAAACTATATCAAAAAATACAAATAAAACCAAACTTAAAAATTAAAACAAATTATAATAACAAAAAATGAAAAACAATTTAAAAATATAAAACATAATAAAAATACATAAAACTAAAATAAAAAGGATTAAAACATTATAAATAAAATTAAAAGTGAAATATTATAAAACGGAAAAAAAAAACACTTAAACATAAATAATAATAACAAATAAAACAAAAAACATAGTAATCGAAAAAAATAAAAATATAAAAGAAAAAGAAAAAATGTGCACCTTATGCACATATCCCT
>JZKD02S0269305.1:296612-321889 GCA_000966675.3 Picea glauca
TCATTTTCTATCCCTCTTTGTCTTCTATATATTCAACAAACTTATTTGAAGGATCATCTTATCATGTGCATTTCATATATTGTAATAGGAGATTGTCCCCTAAAAATGTTTTCTTATTCATTAACTATTTCACTTGAATTAGGTGTGGCATTATTGGATTGCTTATTTTTAATGTTTATTTGGCTATTTTTTTCGTGAGTATCAATGTATGGGTCCTTGGGTTAATACCTTCAAATGAATCATCTTACCATCTTGGATCTATATTGATTTTTAGGTATTTGAATTTGTATGGAGATTCGACATAGAGGAAAGAGTGAAGCACATTTGGTAAACATTTTAGAATATGATTCACTCAATATTTAGAGTTACATGTTATACAAGTTAGTTTTTTTTAGTCCTTAAATTGTGCTTATACATGTGGTTTTAGTAAATTAGTTACATATGAATATTGTAAGGTCCAAATTTAGTGTCCCTTGTGCCATTGTATTGAATAAGGATGAGGGTGTTTCAGGTTCAAATTTTAGGCCCATTTTACATAAATATTGGTAAGATTGTATTTTATACAATATTTATCCCTTGAAATGAATCAACAACAATAGGTTTTGGTATCTTGGACTTCACTTCTTCTTGAAGACATGAAAATTAATGAAACTTGTAGGTCTTTTAAGCATGAATGACAAGCTATCCTAGTAAGAAATTTTAGTCTCATAATTATATTGAAATCACATATACATTATGTGAAATATTGGTGAGTAGATTAAACCAAAACTTAGGGCTTTGCAAGGTATTTGAGAAGACCACAATTCCAGAACTTTTTCTCTATTTCAAAAAAAATAGATTTTTTAGGCTAGAAATGTGTAACAATGTATTTAAATACAAAGATCTATCATTCACAAGATAAAACTATTACTAGGAAGAATACACACATAGAATATAGTTAGATCATAGGATACCATAATATATCTTAGTTGGTACCCATTGACTAGTATCATATGATATATAATCTATTTATGAGTTTGATATTTCATGTACCCTAAGGAATATTTCCTTTTTTATTTTTTATCTTTGATAGATCATGCATAACACTTGGGGAGAGCACTCCAATGTTCCTAGGAATTAATGTCTAAGGGTGTGGTCCATCCTAAGGGTGTGGTACATTCTATTTAGTTAACATTGTGAAAGAGACATTAATTATAATTGTTGGAAACTCAAATATATATTAAACAAATATAAATCTTAACACTCTTTTACCCATAAGAGCTTGCAAAACGCCTTACCATCACATCTTTACATAGTAATACAAATAATAATATTGAAAAGGATTTTGAATGTTCATCTTTGATGTAAGAAGATAATGAATATGTGTAATTTATGGTTTCCAAGTTGGAAGAGAAAAAAAGAGGATGGAAAATAAGGTTAACATCATATATATATATATATGGTAACTAAAATATAATTATAAAATTTTAAAGATGATATCAAGTTAATATGGAAATAAAAGATGATCTTAAAGAGATGTGAATAAAATATGATATGAAAGATATAGAAATAAGAGATGATCTCAAAGACATGAACCATGGCTTTGTGAAGGAGATAAAAATCCTATTTATCTTAAATTCTCCTCCTTGAGATAATAATAACAAGAGGATTGAGTCCTTATCACATATGAAGAACATTTTAACACATCTATATTTTGGAAAACAAAAGGAATGAGTCCTAGAAACCTAAACCCAATGATTTATTGTTTCAATATCCATATCTTTATGGTTTTGACTAAAATGAAGGACTTATTTTGTTCCCAATATTTATATGAGAAAGTTTGATGCTAATGATCCCATGGCCTAGATATTTTAAATGGAGTAATTATTTGATCCAAAAATATCCAAGTCTATAAAAGGTAATTATTGCATCACTATATTTAGAACCTAATCAATTTGTGTGGCATTGATGGGTTTGTGAATGTGAAAAGGACTCTATTATCTCTTGGTCCATTTTTATGGAAATATTGAAAGGACATTATGAATATAGTATGAGAAACAAAACCTTTATTTAATTGACAAATCTTAGTAGATCTAGTTATAAAGCACATTTAATAGTTTCAAAAGTGATGTATTAGCGCGAAGGACGTTTTAGAGGATAGTTGTTGGATCTCTTTATAAGTAGTTTAAAGGAGAGAATTGAACATGAGGTGAACATATTTGAGCCTAAATATTAGATAAGAATTTTAGTTTGGAAAGGAGATTTGAATGAAAAAATATGGCTACCAAAAGGGTTTTCACTAACACCTACAATGAGTGCAATGGTTTTTCTCCTAACCTCACATGACTTGCAAGGTTGAAGCCTAAACGATTGGATGGAAGAAGAGAAAAGGGACTATTTTTCAACTGTAAAATAAAGAATAATAAAGAGCATATGTATGGTGAAAACAAATTATTCTTGATAGAATGTGAAGAGATATAAGAACAATATATAGAAAATTCTTAAGATCTAAAACTAGATGAGACTACTCCAACCATATCTTGTCATGCCTTGAATAACAATATCTCTCCCAAAACTATTAAGATTGAAGGATATATAAAGAAATAAAGTTAACAATGATGATTGATTGTGGTAGTACTCACAATTTCATTAACAATAAATTAATGAAACTTCTCAATTGATTTATATATACAACATCAAGTAAATGCCATAGCATTAAGCTCACTACGAGGTATTATTTTTTGGATAACCTGATGATTGTGACCAACATGGGTGGTAGTGATTTGGATTTAGGGATCCAATGATTAAACCATTGGTAATGGTGGCTATGAATTTTCAAGAATGTTTCATGATATTTTTCTTTAAAGGAAAGGAAATTGAAATCAAATATATGTAAGGAAACCATCTAAAGTGATAAAATACAAAATCAAGAAAAAGTATTAAAAAATAGACACCTAGGATTAATTTCACAATTGTGCTCAATAGATAGTCAAACATATAATCCATTTTTTCCCTTTGGATCTCCAAAGAGTTATCAAAAACCATTCTAAGGTATTTTCTAAGATGTACAAAGGTATTCATCTTTCTTGAGAAAATGATCCTGGTATTCAACAAATCGAAGAAATCCTAATTCCTCCTAACATTTGATGCTATATATGTCCTAATGGCCAAAAGAGTTAGCCTAAGTATATGGCTCAAGAACTGATAAAGACTAGATGCATTTGCACTAGGTAAAAAAATTTCTATTCAATAATGATGATTTTTAAGAAAAATAATTTTTGATGGCGTATATGTCCATATTATCAAGAGATCAACCAAATAACCATTAATGATTATTTTTATATTATTTCCATTGATGAATTATCAAATGAACTATAGGGAGAAATTTTATTTACTAAATTGGATATCCATTAAAGATATAATTAGATTAGAACGAGGGAAGAAGGAATCCCTAGAAAAAACTTTAGAACACATGAAGGTAATTATGTATTTTTGGTGATTCCTTTTGGGCTTACTGATTCACCTTCAACATTTCAAAGCTTGTCAAAATTTTTTTCAAGTCCTTAGAAATTTTGTGTTGTTTTTTTTTAACGATATAATAATTTACAAAAATTGTTGCAAAGAGAATGTACAACATTTTGACATGGTATTAAAATTGTTGGAGGAGAAACACATATATGAAAAATATTCCAAGTGTTCGTTTGGGGTGAAGAAAGTGGAATATTTGGGGCATATTGTATCTCATGAGGGCGTGAATGTGAACGCTTATAAAATTAAATCTATGTGAGAAGAAACAATTCCTAGAATCTTGAAGAATATTAGGGGATTCTTAGTATTGATATTCTCTTATCACAAGTTTCTTACGAACTATGGTTGAATAATGGATCATCTAACAAATTTACATAAAAAACAATGTTTTTTTTTGTATGGAAGAAACAAGTTGCCCAAGTTTTTTAGAAACATAATATGGCCATGTGTAGCACTCTATATTGGACATGCTTGATTTATTATCAACCTTTATTGCAGAGTGTGATGCCTCAGTGCATGCCATTGGTGCAATTTTAATGCAACATGGAAGGTCCATTTCCTTTCAAAGCTACCAAATTAAAGCACATAACTTACTAGAACCCATTTATGAGAAGGAAACGTTGTCCATACTTCATGAATTTAAGAAATAATATACCTCCATAATAGGAAAACACTTCATGGTAAAAATATATCATGTGGTATTTTTAAGAACTTGTTATAACAATGTTTATCTTTAGAAGAGAAACAAAAATGGGTTAGAAATATGATAAGTTCTACTTTAAATTAACTCAAGAAAATGTAAGGATAATGTGGTGGTGAATATACTTTCAATGAAATAAGAGGATGATAAGGCCTTACTTTGCATTTTTTCCATTGTATAAGTTTATTGGGTGAAATAAGCAATGATAAAATGCTTATAATACCATACTATATGGAAGCTCATTAAACAACTACAACATGAACCTAGTGAATTAGATAAATTTGGGTGAAATAAATATTTATTGTGGTACAAGGACCATCTAGATTAATGTAAGAAATCCGAACTCAAATATAACGTTGATTCTAAATTGCACATTTCTCTAATATGTAGACACTCAATATGTCTAAAAACTTATCATGTGATCAATAATGATTTTTTTTTTGGAAGGCATGACAACTAATGTTTWAAATTTTGTGGTTGAGCATTGAGTTTCCAAATAGACAAAATGAGAGATGATCAATACCCTGGGTCGTCTCGAGCTGTTATCAATGCCAAGTCAACATTAGGAACAAGTCTTAATGTATTTGATCATAGGTCTACCAAAATTTGAAGGGAAGAATATCATCATGGTGGTAGTGTGTTGACTACAAACTATTCCCATTTATTTTGTTTTTCATCCTTTTAAAGTAATTACTATAACCACAACATTCATATAAATAGTTCAAAAGATACATCGAAACCATAATATTATTGTAAGTGATTGTTGATCAAAAATTTGATCACCTCGATTTTCCAGTCTTTGGAATAAAAAAATGACATAAGAAGGAGGAATTCATGCATGCTCATTATCTCATGGTGTATCCCTTAGTCTCATATTCATCATTCATTTTATGGAATCAAAATTTGAGTCCATATGCCCGAGTAGGTATATTATGATTTTTTTATGGATCGTTGACTTGTTTCGTTGATGGATGTAGGTTGGCATTTTATTTCTAGTCAGAATCACATTAGGAGTAAAGGGGCCATGCACAAAAACTGGATATTGAGGGAGAGGTGTGGTAGCAACCCTGCCACAACCTACTAAAATTCTTTCCCTGGATTGAATTGTAGGTTAACAACTACCTATTTCGAGAGATCCACGATGTCTTGAGGGAAGACTAAGATGGTCGCTCACAAATATTCTAAGGGGTGAGAAATAAGGCACGATCCTTATTCCTTATAGGCCCTTAGTATCTCACAAGGTCTCCTGATGGAGTATTGACTCGAAGGGTTGGAAAACTACCAAAATCATTCAAAGGTGAGTGTCACCCTTGGAGCACATAGTGCATCTTGAAGGCCATGTCGCATCAATAAAACATGAATAAAGGTGAGTGGCACCCTTGGAACACTTAGTGCATCTTGAAGGACACGTCATGATTTTTTAATAAAGGTGAGTCAATGAACCTAGGTGCCTAGAAAATGATATTTTTTTTGACATGGTGAGCGTTAAAATAAATGTTAAATGAGTAAATTTTTATTAATTATAAAATTCCCTTAAAAAATATAATAATTTCTAAGCCTAGTTGAAAATTAAGCTTTGGTCTAAATAGGGTAAGAAGACTAAAAAAAAACAAAAATAAATGATCAATTAATAAAAGGGGGGATGAAGAAAAATCAAGTTAAGAATTTAAAAGAGAAATATTTATCTAAATATTTAATTATTGATTATGTGCTAGACATGCTAAATTGGAACTGAGACAAAAAGGGGAAATGAATGTAAAAAATAATGTGGAAACATAGAAGGGAATCTAGTCTAGTCTAACTAAATATCTGTCCTAAATAAAACACAACTAAGTTTTAGAAAGGATTTAGTCATTAAAAGGAAATAGAGGGAATAAATGGACAAAAAGATAATTTTTAGGAGCGCTTTTAGGATGGGTGAGGGAAAATGAAATGAAATGAAATTAAATAAATCAATTTTTGGTGCAACTAAGTGATCATGTGACAAGTGTATGGGGGAGAGTATTTCATAATAAAATTTTAATAAAACAAATTTAACGTGCAATTGAAAAATGGTCACTAAGAAGAACTCTATAAAAGTAATGGCAGAGATGGGAAATGGATCACGACCGATATGCGTAAGTTTATGTCGTCAGAATTTCCTTGACTATGTTTTCTTGTGAGAGTTGGGATACCCATCTCGAAAAGAGAGTGGTATCTCGACCTTCGATGCGTGATGGGAGCTAGAGTTTCTAGTTGTGTTGTGGATAGCCCCTTTGCGGCTCGGGGGGCTAAGAGGTAAGAAGAGTATCCCTAGTGTTGGTTGGGAGGTACCGATGAGGTCTTCATATTTATCAAGTGGGAGAAAGGAGCTGAATAACATCAACACGTCCATCAACCGGTTATGGTACACATGATTAAAATTTGCAATTGTAAATTAGTTAAAAGTTTGTGTATATGGATTTATGTTGATGGAATTTGTAATGGATTCTGATATTAGTTGGGAAAGTTTTCTTGATGTGGTTATCTTGGAATAAATTTAGATGGATTGTCATCCTTGATTATTATAATTTTCAATCACTATCTCCCTTCCCCAACCCCTGCTCTTAATTTAAAGGATTGGTTCTCTAACCTTTTTATTTTCCAATTCTCTGTGTTGATGAAAGGGGCATTGCTCTGCACCCTCTTTCTTGCTCAACTTTTAAATATTGTCTTTATATCCACGCTTTGGTGTTTTTATCTCTTCACTTGGGTGTTTTTATCTTTGGGCTTTGATCAAGTTTTAAATCTCGTTTTTATCTCTGCACTATGGTGTTTTTATCTCGTCGCTTGGGTGTTTTTATCTCTGTGCTTTTCTCAGCTCTTAAATATTGTCATTATCTCTGTGCTTTGGTGTTTTTATCTCTGTGCTTGGGTGTTTTTATCTTTTCACTTTTCTATCAACTCTTTTAATGCTAAATTCATTGATGCTACATTCAGAGTCTTTAATGCTATATTCTCTCCTTTATGCTAAATTCGTTGATGCTATATTCAATGTCTTTAATGATATGTGCTCTCCTTTATTCTATATTCATTGATGTTATTTTTGGATTCTTTAATTCTATAAGATTTTATTTAATGGTATATTCCTTATTGCTATATTCATTGATGCTATGTTCTGAGTCTTTAATGCTATGAGATCTTCTTTAATGCTATATTCCTTAATGCTATATTTAGAGTCCTTACATGTTATATGATCTCCTTTAATGGTATTGAAAATTGTTGTCTCACTGCGCCTTAAGAATACTGTGGATGGATAAAATATTTAGTCATAAGTTTACTCGTGCCATGATATATATAGCTAGGTGTGGATAGTCATGTGTGTAGATTATTCTTCCACCATTAATTGAGTTGACACATAGTTGTTGAAAGGATATCTTGTTGCGCACTGAGTTAAATGGATGATACTATTGTGCCTAAACGTAATATGATGTATGTTGAATTTATGACTTATATTTCCTTGTGCAATACATATTGATGGTGATATTAATTAGAACTTATATTTATCGCACGTGTAAATTATAGTGTAAGTAAATGATTTTGTGGACCTTAGAATTTTGTGCAAATAGAATGTGATGATGGGAATGTTGTTCTAGATAATTAATTTCTCGTGTGCATAAAAGATAATGTATTGAAGGATTTTTTTAGTTACTTAGACGCCACAACAATTTAATGAATATTTACCTCATGCCATTGATTTGCAGTGTTATAATAATAGAATTACATGCACGAGTTAATTTAAGTGGGTGTGTGATTGATTCTTCATTTTTTTCTTGCACCTTGATTTTAATGTTAATTAATCATGCGTCTTGAATTATTTGATTTATGAATTATTTAGTGGCTAGTTTCTCTTATGCCTTTACTTAAGTCAACGTGTGACTATTCTTGAATTGTTACTCTCGTGTAAAATGAATATTTAATATGGGTGTATGATGTATGGTGATATAGATTACCATTGAGTTATGATGATTGATGAATAGGATTGATGGATTGATCTATATGGAGAATGAAATTGTTGTTAGTGGGATGTAGACACCTCCTTGTTCCTCAGAATAGTCACTAGCCTTGATACCTTAAATGGTTAAAATCAATTGGAACCTGATCTTGAGCATTGCTTATGTGTCCTGGAAATCCTAACCTTCTAGGGTAGGTTGGGAGGGTAGTATCTTATGTCATTATTATGATTATATTTATGATCCTTAAGTTAGTTTTATGTTATCTCATGTTATCATGGTGTTATCTGATGATTATCCTAATGAGAGGGGTTGATAACTTTATGATTTGTACTGTCTATGGGTCATTATTTATTTCTATGAATGCAATGATTATGGGATCCTATTTATTTGTGTTAATGCATCAATATGTGTATCATTATTAATTGCAATGATGTGTCATATTTATGTCCTGAATTATTGATAATGTGTTAGTATTATTTCATTAATATATTGGATGATGTGTCAATGATGTTGTTATTAATTGTGACGTATAATTCCTAACACACAAAAACAATTGCCTGTTGTATGTTGATTTTGTTTTCGTAACAGTGAGGTCGTTACATATGTTATCAGAGCAGGTTCAACCCAACGACTTGGGATCATTATGCCTTCCACTGTATAAAAAATTTATTAATAATTTATCACTAATTAATTTGAATTGTATTCGTGCAAGTAATCATGGTTAGAGGACGTCGCGAAGGAAGAAAACGTTGTGATACAGGAGGAGACACGAAGCCTCTGATATCATCCACACCGGAGACATCTAACCTTGAAGGAGAAGAACAAGTTATTGGACATGAACAGATTGTTGTGGGGGATGTGGTTGGGTTGATGAGGTCCTTTCAGAGGATGCCATAGTCATTTATTATCCATCTAGATAGAGATGAGGCCAAGGCATCGGTACCCCTTGAGGGTCCACCACGCATGCCAACCGGTACTGGTAGCATTCACCGATAACTCAAGAAGGTCAACTTTCTTGAGTTCTTGGGTGCCACAGATGGTGTATCCATTGAGTCTTGGTTGAAGAAAATGGAGATGTGATTTTCACTTTGAAACTACACCTCCAACATGAAGGTCCATATGGTGGTCTTTAAGCTGAAGGGGAGTATTCTTTTATGCTGGAAGATGCTCCTACCACAACTATGCATGGCTGTCGAATACGTGTCATGGGAATTGTTCGAGGAGCAGTTCTGGGAGAGGTATATTTCTGAGGAATTCATTGAGCTTCAACTCAATGAGTTCAACACCTTACGATAGGGTGGTTGCACTGTGCTCGAGTATGAGGCTCATTTCATGGAGTTTCTTAGGTATGATGCATATCTGAACACCGAGAATATAAAGGTCAACAAGATTTTGTTTAGCCTTAAATTCAAAATTCATGGTAAAGTGAGGATCATAATTCCTTAAACATTTCACGATGTTGTCCAGAAGGCCCTCATAGCTGAGGAAGAGCTAATCAACAGGAGTCAGAGTAGGAATTCTACAAGACTAACAGGACATGCAACATCTAATGCACAATAACATCGAACACCATCTAGACATCCATCAGGGTATCAAGGCACTCTGAGAGGATCCACGTTCATGACACCATGACAACTGGCACCTCAACAATGAATTCCCTACAAAGGACCAAAATACCAACAAAAATGTCGACCACAATAACAACAATTTAGGCCTCTTCAATAGAATATACTAGGGTTCCAAGTTGGTGGACCATCAACTTGTACTTCAGGGACCAAGAGTAATGATTTGAAGATGAGATGTTGGACATGTAGAAAGACACATTACTAGCATGACTTCCCAGTCGAGAGGGCCAGAGCATCCAGGTCAGCCGAGCATACTACAGTAGGATATTTGGGCAAGGCCCACCGAATTCATGTAGGGGTGAATAATCACTAGGCTGAGCATTAGTGTACTATGCTTGAGACGTAAAGTACCATCACTGACCAGAACTTTAGTGTTTTGATAGATCCAGGTTCTACAAAGAGATTTATTTCTGGTGCAGTGCTAAAACGAATTAAGGTAAAGGTAGTCAAACAATATGAGTTTAGCTATGTGGAAATGGCTTCAGGAGCCAAGCAGAAGGTTGGAGGAAAGGTTAAGGACTGTATCGTTAACCTGGGAGAATTGGTCACAAAGGATAAACTGTATGTCATGATTTTAGGATCTTATGAAGTCATGATCAGTATGAGCTAGTTGGAATCACATGATGCAACACTCAATTGCAAGACAAAGTGGTTGAGTTTGATAGATGGCGAGGGACAACGACAAGTGATTGTAGGAAGGAACCAGGGAGTCTCCCTAATGTTCATTTCTTCCCTACAACTATTGAAGAGCATGCATAAGGGATGAAATCTTTATGCAATCCTTGTGTTGAATGAAAAGGGCATGGCAGAAGGAATAAAAAACCTTATGGTAATACGAGAGTTTGCTAACATATTCCCATAGGATTTACCATGTTTTTCACCTGAGAGGGAATTGGAATTTACCATCGACCTACAACTTGGAACTGAAATGATAGCAGGAATGCTTTATCATATGTCGACCCTTGAGTTATAGGAGTTGAAAATGCAGCTGAAAGAGTTAGTTGACCTAGGGCTTATACATCCAAGTGTGTCGCCTTGGGGTGCACCTGTTATTTTCATACGGAAGAAGGATGGGTCATGGAGACTCTGCAATTAATACGATCAATTGAACATGGAAATGATCAAGAACCAATATCTTTTGCCAAGAATAAATGATTTGTTTGATCAAATGAAGAGCGTAACAGTGGTTTCGAAGATTGACTTGAGATTAGGGTATCACTAGTTACAGATCAAGGAGGAAGAAATTCCTAATATCCCATTCAAGATGAGGTTTGGACATTATGAGTTTACCGTATTACCTTTTGGACTGACAAACGCCTCGTGGGTATCCATGAGCTTGATGAACGATGTGTTCCACTAATACTTGGACAAGTTTTTTCAAGTATTCATTGGCGATATTTTGATATATTCTCGGATGATGTAAGAACATGAAGAACATTTGCGCTTGGAAATACAGTGCTTACAAGAGACAAACTTATATGGGAAACTGTCGAAATGCTCTTTTTATCAATCAAGGATTCATTATTTAGGGCATGTCGTCTCCAAAAAAGATATATTTGTGGATCCAGTGAAGGTAGAGGCTATAATGCAATGGCCTGTATCGGTGAATGTAACCGAAGTACACAACTTCATGGGTTTAGCAGGATATTATCGATGGTTTGTTGAAGGTTTTTTGAAGATAGAAAATCTGATTACAGAATTACAGAGGAAGAACAAGAAGTTTGTATGGACTGAGAAATGTGTTGAAGCATTTCAAAGGCTCAAGGAGTTATTGACAACAACACCGATACTAAAATTTGACATGGATGAGGATTTCTTGGTATGCAAAGATGCATCCAAGGATGGATTAGGAAGATTATTGATGCAATATAGTTGAGTGATTGCTCACATCTCAAGGAAGTTAAGAAATCATGAGGAGAACTACACGACACTTGATTTGGAGTTATTATCCATTGTGTATTCCCTGAGAGTGTGGAGACACTACCTAGTTGGAAAAAACTTGGAACTGAAAACAGACCACTATGGTTTGTATAACATTTTTACGCAAAGTGACTTGAACACATGATAAAGGAATTGGTCAGAATTTATTAGCAAGTACAATTTCAAGATTACCTATGTAAAAGGAAAAATGAAGAGAGTGGTTGTTGCATTGAGTAGGAAAACACACATATTTTCGGTGATACCTCTACGAATGAATATTCATGAGAATATTCTAACTCTATAATGCGATGATGACTGGTATAAATATGTTAAGAAAAATATCAGACAAGAAACCATGTTGGTACGAAAATTTTATGGATTTACTGTGGACAATGATGAATTAATGAGGTATGATGACAATATTTATGTACCCACCCATTGACGAGTTGAGAAGTTTGATCTTAAATGAAGCTCATAGATAAGTGTACATGGATCATCCAGGAGTCATGAAGATGAGGGTAGGACTTAAACCGTTAATCTTCTGGAAAGGAATGAAGGCAGACATAGTCAAATACATGGCAAGATGTCTAGAATGTCAGCAAGTGAAGGCTGGACATAGACATCTTGTAGGATTATTGTAGCCACATGCTATTTGATAATCTAAATGGGAGGTCATTTCAATGGACTTCATTGTTGTATTAGAATTGATGGAAAGGAGGCACGACTCAATTTTCATGGTAGTTGAAACTATGATGAAGGGTGCACATTTTATCCATGTGTGTACAACGTATTAGGCACTAGACATAGCTATAGTTTTTATCATCATGATAGTGATTTTTCATGGCGTGCCTAAGAGGATCATATCCGATCAAGTATCAATGTTCATAGGATGATTTTGGAGGAGTTTCCAAGAGGCCTTTGGAACCCAACTTAAATTTAGTACTGCATATCACCTAGAGACAGATGGGCAGACAGAAAGAACAAACCAAATATTGGAATAGATGTTGCATATGTACATGATGGAACAACAAAGGCGTTGGGAGGAGTTATTTCCATTGCTACATTTTTCATACAACAACAACTATCAAAGCACCATTAATATGACATCGTTTGAGTTTCTTTACAGGTGACTGTGTCAGATTCCTTTGATTTGGGATTGTCTTGAGGATAGGGTCTTGGTAAGACTAGAAGCGATCCATGAAATGGAAGAGAAAATGAAAATGATAAGACAAAGGATTAGGGAAGCACAGGATCGACATAAGAGTTATGTCGATGCACATCGCGTTGACCATAGTTATGAAGTTGGTACAATTTGCATACAACAAGAACTATCAAAGCACCATTAATATGACATCATTTGAGTTTCTTTACAGGTGACCATGTCAAATGCCTTTGAGTTGGGATTGTCTTGAGGATAGCGTCTTGGTAGGACCATAAGTGATCCAAGAAATGGAAGAACAAATAAAAATGATAAGATAAAGGATTGAGGAAGCGCAGGATCAACATAAGAGTTATGTCGATGTGCATCGCGTTGACCGTAGTTATGAAGTTGGTGATCAAGTTTTCTTGCGAGTGAAGCCACACAAGAGTTCGATCAAGTTTGGAAAGGGTTCTAAACTCTCTCCCTGGTTTGTGGGACCTTTCGAAGCTGTGGAAAAGAAAGGGCACATGGAGTATTGGCTAGCCTTTCCTAATTCTTTGATGGTATGCACAATGTTTTCATGTATCAGTTTTGAGATATTATGTTAGCGATCCTACACATGTGATTGACATGAGTTCTTTGTAGGTATTGGAATAGGGTGTGCTCACGGCGGAGCCAAAACATATTTTGGACCATCACATTCGATAGCTATGGAATTGAACAATCGATCAAGTCAAGTTCTAGTGGGACAATTATAGTCCATACTCAGATACCTAGGAGAACACATATGATATGCACCAATAGTTTCCATTTTTGTTTGATAGTTAGACATTTGGATCTTGCAAGATACTTTATTTTCTACACTTATATACTGTGAAACTTTGGGAGGAATATTAAAACGAGAGGGGGTGTATGTAACATATCGATCTTGCACGCACATGATTTGACTTATTCCTTGACAACACTTGCATGCAAGTGATTCGATTCATTATATGATTGTCTGCTTCACTTATGGATTCTGATGGTGATTCTTATGGATTATGACATTATGTTATTTGATTATCTATGTATAGACAGGTGCTATTGACAGGTTTCTCTTGAGTGTGCAGGACACTTCATAGATTGGGGATGTTAATGGAATCAGTGGACCTCCTTGGACTCTAGATCAAGTCCGGGAGTGGACTATATATGGTTTGGGTACTTTGGTTTTTTCATATGTGACATATGAGCAGGTATATTATGATGTTGTTATGGATCATTGACGTTTTTAGTTGATGTATGAATGCTGACATTTTCTTGCTAATCAGATTCACATTAGGAGTAAAGGGGGCATTCTCAACAACCAAATATTGAGGGAGAGGTGTGGCAACATCCCTGCAACAACCTACTAGAACTCTTATCATGGCTCGAATTCTAGGTAAATGATTACTTAGTTTGAGAGATCCACGATGTTGTGAGGCCAGATGGATACAATTGCTCACAAATATTCTAAGTGGCACATGATAAGGTAGGGTCCTTATTCCTTAGAGGCCCTTAGTCTCTCACAAGGTCACCTGATGGAGTATTGACTCCAAGGTTTGGAAAACTACCGAAATCAATCAAAGTAATGTGGCTCCCTTTGAGCTCGTAGTGCATATTTAAGGGAAGGTCTCATCAATACAACATGAATAAAGACGAGTGGCACCCTTGGAGCACATAGTGCATCTTGAAGGGCACGTCATGATTTTTTAATAAAGGCGAGTCAATGAACCTAGGTGACTAGAAAACAATATTTTTTTTTGACATGGTCAGCCTTAAAATAAATGTTAAATGAGTAAATTTTTATTAATTATAAAATTATCTTAAAAGAAATAATTTCTAAACCTAGTTGAAAATTAATCCTAGGTATAAATAGGGTAAGAAGACAGAAAAATAAAATGATCAATTAATAAAAGTGGGGATGATTAAAAATTAAGTTAAGAATTTAGAAGAGTAATATTTATCTAAAGATTTCATTACTGATTATGTTCTAGACATGATAAATTGGAACCTAGAGAAAAAGGCGAAATGAATGTAAAAAGGAATGTGGAAACATTGAACAGAATCTAGTCTAGTATAACTAAAGAAATTTTCTAAATAAAACACAACTAAGTTTTAGAAAGGCATCATTCATTAAAAGGAAATAGAGGGAATAAAGGGACAACACAGAGCATTTTTTCGGAGTGCTTTTAGTCTAGGTGAGAGAAAATGACATTTAATTAAGTTAAATAAATGAATTTTTGGTGGAACTAAGGGATCGGGTGACAAGTGTATGAGGGAGAGTATTTCCTAATAAAATTTTAATAAAACGAATTTAACATGCAATTGGAAAGTGGTCACTAAGAAGAAATTTATAAAATTAATGGTAGAGAAGGGGAATGGATCACGACTGGTATGCATAAGGTTATGCTACCAAGATTTCCTTGAATTTTTTTTCTTATGAGAGTTGGGATACCCATACTGAAAAGAGAGTGGTAGCTCGACCTTGCGAGGAGAGTCGTGAGCTAGTCTTTCTAGCTGTGTTGTGTGTGGCCCCTTTGCGTCTCGGGGGGATAAGTGGAAAAATGAGTACCCCTAGCGTTGGCTGGGAGGTATCGGTGAGGTATTCACAGTTAGAAAGAAGGAGCAGGGAGGATGGCTAGCAGTCGAACAACATCAACAAGTCCATAAACTGATTATGGTACACATGTTTAAAATTTACATTTCTAAATTAGTTAAAAGTTCGTGTATATGGATTTATATGTTGATGGAATTTGTAATGGAATTTGATATTATTTGAGAAATTTTTCTTGATGTGGTTAGCTTGAAATAAATTTAGGTGGATTTCTATCCTTGATTATTATAATTTTCAATCACTGTCTCCCTTCCCCAACCCCTGCTCTTAATTTAAAGGATTGGTTCTCTGACCTTTTTATTTTCCAATTCTCTGTGTTGATGAAAGGGGCATGGCTCTGCACCCTCTTTCTTGCTCATATTTTAAATCTCATTTTTATCTCTGAGATTTGGTGTTTTTATTTATGTGCTTGGTTTTTTTTTATCTCTACACTTTGCTAAGATTTTAAATCTCATTTTTATCTATGCACTTTGCTTAACTTTTAAATCTCGTTTTTATCCATGTGATGTGGTGTTTTTATCTCTGCACTTTTCTCAACTTTTAAATATCTTTTTGTCTCTGCGCTTTGGTGTTTTCATCTATGTGCTTGGGTATTTATATCTGCGCTTTGTTATCATCTCTTTTTAAGATAAATTCATTGATGCTATATTCAAAGTCTTTAATGCTATATACTCTCCTTTATGCTAAATTCATTGATGCTATATTCAGAGTCTTTAATGATATATTCTCTCCTTTATGCTATATTCTTTGATGTTATGTTCAGAGTCTTTAATTCTATAGGCTCTTCCTTAATGCTATATTCCTTGATGCTATATTCAGAGGCCTTAAATGTTATATTCTCTCCTTTAATGGTAGTGTAAATTGTTGTCTTTGTGTGCCTTAAGAATACTATGGATGGATAAAATATTTACTCATAAGTTTACTCATGCCATGATATATATAGCTAGGTGTGGATAGTCATGTGTCTAATTTATTCTTCCGCCATTAATTGAGTTGACACATAGTTGTTGAAAGGAGGAGATATCCTTGCGCACTAAGTTAAATGGATGATACTATTGCACCTAAATGTAATATGATGTATGTTGAATTTACGGTTTATATTTCCTTGCACAATACATATTGATGATGAGATTAATTAGAAGTTAGATTTATTGCGCGTGTAAAGTATAGTGTAAGTAAGTGATTTTGTGGACCTTAGATTTTTGTGCAAATGGAATGTGATGAAGGGAATGATGTTCTAGATAATAAATATCTCGCACACGTAAACGATGATTTATTGAAGGATTTTTTTAGTTACTTAGGAGCCACAAAAATTTAATGAATATTTACCTTGCACTGTTGATTTGTAGTTGTATAATAATAGAAATACATGCGCAACTTAATTTAAGTGGGTGTGTGATTGCTTCTTCATTTTTTCTTGCACCTTGATTTTAATATTAATTAATCTTGTGGCTTGAATTATTTGATTTATGACTGATTTAGTGGCTAGTTTATCTTGCGTCGTTACTTAAGTTCACATGTGACTGTTCTAGAATTGTTACTCTCCCATGCAACACATATTTAATATGGATGTATGATTGATGGTGATACGGATTACCATTGCACTATGATGATTGATGAATAAGATTGATGGATTGATCTAGATGATGATTGGACTTGTTTTTTGTGGGATGTAGACACCTCCTTGTTCCTTAGAATAGTCACTAACCTTGAGACCTTAGATGGTTAAAATCAATTGGAACCTGGGCTTGAGCGTTGTTTATGTTTCCTGGAGGTCCTAACCTTGCAGGGTAGGTTGGGTGGGTAGTATATTATGTAATTATTATGATTATATTTATGATCCTTAAGTTACTGCTATGTTATCTCATGTTATCATGGTGTTATCTGATGATTATCCTAATGAGAGGAGTTGAGCGCTTTATGATTCGTACTGTCTATGCACCATTAATTATTTGTATGAATGCAATGATTATGGGCTTCTATTTATTTGTGTTAATGCGATGATATGTGTATCATTATTCATTTCAATGATGTGTCGGCTTTATGTCATGAATGATTGATAATGTGTTAATGTTGTTTCATTAATTTATTGGATGATGTGTCAATGATGTTGTTATTAGTTGTGATGTATAATTCCTAACCCAATTTTTTTTTACCTGATGTATGTCGCTTTTGTTGTCGTAATGGCGGGGTCATTACAACTACTTTAGGATGTAAATTTAATGATTTCTCATGCTTTGGGATTTCTAAACATAATATTTTTGGACTATGCCCATCAAATTCTTTTCAGTTTTGAATGTCGAACTCATTTAAAGTTCTTTAAAATGATCAACATCATTTAATTCTTTCTCTTATGATAATATATGGTTTCATATTCTGTTTGCATGCATTTCAAAGGGTTTTAATAATGAATATGAAAACAAATTTATTTTTGTATTTAATCCTTTCATTATTGTTTTATTGTAAAGAAGTTGCTTGTTCCATTTCCAACAAAATGTTGCACTCAAAGAGCATCTAGTTATCAAGAACCATTTCATATAAAAATTAAAGAAATAAATATTTGGGGTTCAATGTCTATCATTCTCTCATTTGAAATCCCAATCCATGAACATCAAGCTACATTTTTCATATTATAACAGAGCAGTGCCACCTATATAAAAACACATGAGGATTTTATGATCTTGAGGTTGCTTTTGGGATTGTGACCAATCAGAACATCAACATTTTTGGCGACTCCACTGGGGACCAATTTGTTTTCAATAAATATTATACTTTTTAGGATAATATATTATTGGAAAACTAGAAGTTTTTTGGTTGAATTTTTGAAAGAAGATCTAGAGATTGATTCAAGATGAACTCGGTTCTTAAAAACCTTCTTCAAGGAGCACTAAATGGCCTTGAAGATATATTTTTTAAATTTCAGTCAAAAATCACTTGTGATAGCTTCTATAGAACCAAAGAATCATCCAATATTTAGGAGGATGATCTCCCTTATGAATCCATCATATAAACTCTATATTTTTATGAAAAATGTCCTGGTGAGTTCACCAAAAATATTTCATAATTTCAAGAAGATATATTTGAAGATTCCCTCGAGGAGTTTCTTTTATGTTTTGATGATATTTTTCCTGCCCCATAAAGCCCAAAAAATGTGGTACCACCTATAATAAAGGGAGAAGTTACCCAAAGAAACAAATAGTTTCATAGAATTCCACTCAATTTTCAAGGAAAAGTTCATCCTTTGGCAGATATTTCCATGGAAAAATTCCCATGTTTTTTGGAAATACTTCAGATGATGCAGATAAAAATTTGATTAAATTTGAAAGTTATCGTGAGATTTATAATGTGGCTGAAGATGAAATTGCATGCCAATTATTTATCCTAACTCTAAAGAAATATGCTAGTGAACATTGCTGCCCAGAACCATCACTAGTTGGTATCTACTAGAAAATTTATTTGTCAAGAAATATTTCCCAAGGAAAGATCGATATTCTCTTTTCTTGAAGTTGGTGGAAATATAGATGAATGAGGAAGATACAGTCAAAGATTTTACTTTCATATTTATGAAAGTTCTTCATTAAATTCCTTAAGAATTATTTCCATATAATGTCATCATTTTTAGTTATTATGAAAATGCCTTGCCCATGTGATGCAAGATGCGCCACCCGGCATGCCTGCTACTACCAGGACCTTCTTCTTCAATGGCTCGATGAGTCAAAATACTCTTCAAACCCATGTTCGGGAGTTCTCAATGCCCACAGGTTCCCTTTGTGATCTCCTTCTTCAAATCGGGAAATAAGAACTCACTTGATCGCGAGTTCTGCGCTCATGGATTCGGGTCTCACAAATCCCCGAAACCCGATGGAGTATCCACTTCGCGCCTTCCTCGTCTCCTGTTAGGAATCTTCCTATCGGGAAATTAGATTTTCCGTTGTCAAGAGTTTCTCCCCTCATGAGTTCTCAATTCCCGATTCCCGATGGAGCCCTAGCTCTGGCGTTAGCCCCTCCGGCTACTCCTTTCGCACTTAACCTACCAGTCCACGTGACCACGTCCTTCACCTTTATCGGGATTTCAGAATTCACGAGTTCGAACAGCGTAGAACTCACACCTTTGGGACCTCCGATCCCCAAATTCCAATGCCACCTGTCCTTTACTCCCGGACGCCTGGACCCCATGCTTCCATAGTGATCTCACTCCATGTGTCCCCGTGATGATCAACGACTCTAGCTATGTCGGGAAATTGCTAATCGTGATTTCAGTAGGCACAAAGTTCTTTTCTCCACAAACCCCGATCCCCCGATGAGCCAAATCCTGATGACTCTTGGACTCCTCCTCAGCACGCTTAGGGCTAACCCGTGTGCATCTCCTCGAGATCTAATGGCTAGCGAGATTTCATGAGGCTCCTCTGCGAAACCTGACCGTTGATTCCTCCTCTTTGAACTTTCTCTGAAATGACTAAGTGTTTCTGTTGGCGACTTTATCTCCAAGCTCGCGCCTGCGAATACTACTTGACTCTTTTCGATCAAACTTCCTGTGTCCCTTTTCAACAATATTACAAAGGAATTATCCCTCTTGAGCTTGCTCACCCTGCTTACACCCAGCCTTCAACACTTTCCAAGTATTTAACCTTTCAGACTCTACGCTCTCTCTTCAGCAGCAGTCATCAATACCCTTGCTCAGAATCGCAACTCTAAGACTTCGTCTAGCCTATGCATGCCTTGCATGGCTCTGGTGCCAAATCTGCACTTCTGGGAACTTAGAACAAAGTTTCCTCTATTTGAACCCTTCTGTCAACGCACTCCTTGCGGACAATTCAACTTCACTCCTTGCAGGAATTCTCTAGTTCAAGATAGAGAAACAATTGAAACTAATTCCTTGGTTCCCCAGATTTCAATTCAACCATGAAATCACATACACAACATATAAAAGAAATGTATGACATGAAGCAAAACATCCATGAGCAGAATATCAAAACACAGAGAAACAACACAAACCATGAAATTGAATTAAATCTTTCTTCTATTAACTCAACATCTGTACATGGGTGTTCTTCATACAATTATCTGTTTACTCTTCTCATCTGAATGCTTCTGAATAATATTACAATGTACAAGTGAGGGTGTCTATATCCATTTTCCCTCTCAAACTCTAAAACTGTATAATATGGAAATTAAAATCCTATCTACCAGCATTAAATCTATTAATTGCCTCATCTACCTAAGGACGAGAACTTAAAGGCTCAAGGTCCACTAAAATATACAAAGGCAATTTTCATAAATTGATCATTTATACATTGGCGCATCATCTTGAATGAAATTAAAAAAAAATTGGCTAGACTTGTCCAGCTGTTCATTGTCTTCTATGTTGGCTCGCTTGTCGTGGGCGACGTTCCTTGATGAGTTGGCGATGCTCCTGCATCATACTCGTCGGCTTGAAAACTTTCATGGGCTCCTATCCATGAGCTCTTGCATGGTCTGTCCATGCTTCTGTATCATTAATTCATTCTCCCAACTAGCATCTTCCACTGGGTGATTTTTCCACTTGACCAGATACTCGAAATACTGCTTTTGCCTGGTCTTCTTTCCCGCTCGCTTGTCCAGTATGCACTCCATCTGCGACTTCTCTGCAATCGACATCTACTTTCGCCACTAGACTTCTAGCTGCTCATCACTTCCAGCCTCTACTTCTTGGCCTTGTATGGGTATAAATCCGAAACATTGAATATCAGAGATATCCCGATGCCATATGGCAACTCAATTTCATAAGCATTCTTCCCAAATTTCTTCAGGACTCTGCATGGCCCGATTTTTTTCATTTTCATCTTGTTGTATGTTCCCCTTGGGAACCTTTCCTTCCTCAAATGTGCCAGAACTAGATCACCAACTTCAAAATGAAGTTGTCTCCGATGCTGATCTGCTCTGCGCTTGTACTCCTGATTTGAGTCTATCAATCTCTGCTTCACCCTATTGTGAAGTTCCTTCATCGCCTCAACAAACTCTTCTGCACTAGCACTGCTAGTAGCAGTCTATTCTGATTCCCTGAGTTCAGAAACTCCCCTCGGCTGCATCCCATACATAATCTGAAATGGAGTCTTCCCTGTGCTCCTGTTCACAGAATCGTTGTATGCGAATTCTGCCTATGGTAATATGTTATCCCAACTACTATGGTGTTTTGTCACCAAGCTTCTCAATAAATCTCCCAGACTCCTATTGACGACTTTCGTCTGTCCGTCTGTCTGCGGATGATAAGACAAACTAAATTCCAAGTTCCTAGATTATTCCATAGCGTCCTCCAAAAATGCCCTATGAATTTAGTATCCCTGTCTGAAACTATGATTCTCGGCAATCCATGGAGTCTAACAATTTATTTGAAAAACAAGTTCACGATGTGCGTCGCATCGCTGGTCTTTTGGCATGGAATGAAGTGTGCCATCTTTGAAAACCGTTCCACCACCACAAATATGGAATCAACTCCTCTTTGCGTCCTTGGCATACCCAATAAAAAATCCATGCTAATTGCCTCCCATGGCCTCTCGGGTATGGGCAATGGATGATACAACCCTGCATTTTTCTTTCTCCCCTTCAAATGCTGACAAATTCGACACTTGTCAACGAACTTCTTAACATCTGCTTGCATCCCTGGCCAAAAATATGACTTTCTCAGCTTCACAAATGTTTTGTCATGGCCAAAATGACCTACCAAGCCTCCACTTTGCTTTTCTTTCATCAAGTTCTCCCTCATGGAGCAATTCAGAATGCACAATTGATTGCCTCTGAACAACAATCCCTCCTGGATCATGTAGTCTATCCATGGGCTCCGATCCCTGAGAACAAGATTCTCAACTTCTTCATATGCTTCTCCAAAGTTTGCATCTCCTGCGTACATGTCCTTTAGATTCTCAAAACCCAATGTTTTGACTCAGAATTCTTGCAGCAACAAACATTTCCTTCTCAAAGAATCAGCCACTTTGTTAGCAGTACCCGAAATGTGTTTGATCACAAACGTGAAATTCTTCATGTACTCTACCCATTTTGCATGTTTCTGATTCATCTTCTCTTGCTGAGTCACAAACTGCAATGCATGATTATCGCTATACAATACAAACTCCTTTGGGATCAAGTAATGTCTCCACTTTTTCAACATCTGGATGATAACATAAAATTCCTTATCATACGTGGAGTACTTCAGTTTTTCCTCATCCAGTTTCTCACTGTAATATGCAATTGGTCTATCCTCCTGGATCAAGACCACTCCTATGGAAAAGCCACTTGCATCACATTTCACCTGAAACGTCTTCCGAAAATCTGGCAACACCAACACTGGTTGCTCTGTGATCTTTCGCTTCAACAGATTGAAGCTCTTTTTAGCCTCTGTTGTCCAGTGAAAAGTCTTATGCCACTTCTTCAGTGTATCCATCATTGCTGCGCTAATTCCACTAAAATTCCTAATGAATTTTCTGTAGAAACTAGCCAAACCATGGAAACTCCTTACCTCAAAAACATTTCTGGGCGATGGCCAATTTTTTATCACTTCCACCTTCTCTGGGTCCATCTTCAACTCATTCGCTGAAATAACAAAACCCAAATAAATGAGCTCTGTCTGCATAAATGAAGACTTCTTCATATTAATCAACAACTTCTCCTGCTGTAGCTTTCTCATCACAATGGCCAAATGCCTCGAATGTTCAGCCTTCGTCTTGCTGAAAATCAGTGTATCATCCAGATATATGACAACAAATTTCCCAATGAATTCCTTTAGGGCTTCATTCATCAATCTCATGAATGTGCTAGGTGCATTTGTCAAACCAAACGACATGACCAACCATTCGTACAAACCTTCATTTGTCTTGAATGCTATCTTCCATTCATCATCTTCCCTCATGCGAATCTGATGATATCCTCTTTTCAGATCAATCTTGGAAAAATAATTTTCCCCACTCAGGAAATCCATCAGATCATCCATTCTCGGCAGTGGGAACTTGTACCTAATGGTAATCTTGTTGATCACTCTTGAGTCGGTGCACATTCTCCAGCCTCCATATTTCTTTGGACTAAGCGCGGTTGGAACAATGCACAGACTTAGGCTTTCTCTGACTAATCCCTTGTCCAACAACTCCTGGACTTGCTTTTTGACCTCCTCATTCTCCTGTGGCGTCAACCTGTATGTATCCTTGTTCGGTAAACTGGCTCCTGGTATGAGGTCTATGTGATGGCTTATGCTCCTCATCGGTGGCAATGAATGAGGTAATTCATCTACCACAATGTCACCGAACTCTTTCAGCAGTTCCTGAATTTCCTCTAACAGATCATCCACTCTTGTGCTAGTTAGAACAATTATCGGCTTTCTGACAAGAACGAATTGTGGATCTTCTTTCTTCTCCATCTCTGTAAGAAGCTATTTCCCACTCATGAGAAGTATTGTGTTGCTTACTTCCGAATTCACCTCCTTATCCTTTATTGGAAGTAATCTATGGGTTCTCCCATTTTTTCCAGGGTATATGTGTTCATTCTCCCATCGTGAGCTACATTTCTGTCATATTGCCATGGTCTACCCAGTAATAAATGTCATACATCCATGGGAATAACATCACAAAAGATTTTATCATTATATCCTCCTATTTTGAATTCAACGAAGCATTGTTTCGTAACACTCACCTGATGTCCCTTCTGTAGCCATGAAACCTTGTATGGACTCGGGTGATCAGTTGTCTCCAACTCTAGTTTCTCCACCATCTCAGTTGAAACGAGATTATCTGTGCTTCCACTGTCCACGATAAATTTGCATACCCTATCCTTGGTCTTGCAAGTTGTTCTGAACAGTCTGGTCCTTTGGACTGAGTTTTCCACCTCCTTCTTAGGTGTCAAAAGGACTTTATGCATTCCAAGTGATTTTCTGTCTTCAACATCCTCATTTATCTCAGCATCACGCTTCTGAGTTTCAGTGATGTTAGCTTCTCCGTTGTCCTTCTTTTTCTCTGGACACTCAGACGACTTGTGCACAGTTTTCCCACATGTGAAACATGTGATAATTCCTCCTCGACCTCTTCCTCTATATCGAGTACGAGGAAAAGTGTTTGCGTCAGCATAACCGCCACCCTGCTTGTTATGTTGCGCCCTCTGTTCAGCATATTGCTGTCCTCGCTGTGAGGTTCCACCTCTCTCAACCTTACCCTGAGGTTTCTTCCATTCCTCCTTTGGATTCTGGTATCTCTCTTGGGAAACTACCTTGCCTCTAAGATGACTCCTACCTCACCCTCGCTGTCCTTTCTTATGGCTCAGCTTCTCCTGGGCTTTCAGAGCCATCTGGTAAGCATCCTCTACCATTCGGATGGTTGCCAAACTTAATTCATCCTAAATTTCATACCTCAGACCATTCAGGTATCTAGCAACCTTTTCATCATCGCTCTCCCGATGACCTACTCTGATATTGATCTTGTAAAACTCTTCGGTGTTTCCTTCACCGTCATCAACTTCTGCCTCAGGTTCTGCATTCTCCTGAATAGATTTATCTAGTAGTCTCTCAGGATTAATTTTGCCTTCATCTTCGCGATCATTCGATTCCAACTTTTGATCTTTTGCTTACCTTTGGAATGCCTATCTACTTGTAGCTCGTCCCACCACAATGCTGCATTCCCCTTTAACTTAGTGACAACATGCCTTACCTTTTTGTCCTCTTCGATGTCTTCATAATCGAAGTAGGTGTCAAGAGCTCGAATCCAATCAAATAACTCTTCTGCATCTAGACTTCCTGTTTGCACTCTTTTCGTCGCTGTGTGAG
>JZKD02S0269317.1:0-12209 GCA_000966675.3 Picea glauca
CTTTTAAATGAAAAATATTATTTTATTATACTAAAATATTATTATTTTATTGTTTTCCATGTATTATTTTATTATTACCTCTTATTATTTTTGATATATTATTTTATTATTACCTTGATAAATAAATGGTGTTTAGATGTATTAATTTATTATTATGTTGATCACGGTTTGTTAGGACAAGTGTTTTTTAGCTCATAGTATTGAGATGGAACATGGTTTGTAAAGTTCCCCCATTATCTCCACAAATATACTACATACTTGGCGGGAGTGTGAAGCCCATCAACGCAAAGAAAGAATTATATATTCACAAGGTTTGATCACATATTGTATCTTTTCCCTTTCTAAAGGAAGAATATTATTTTATTATACAAACACATTTTTTATGTATTATTTTATTATTACCTTGATCATGGTAAGTTAATTTTATTACTACCTTTATCATGATAGGTTAAGGTAAGTGGTTTTTAGATGTATTATTTTATTATTATCTTGATCATGGTCGGTTAACTTAAGTGGTTTTTAAATATATTAATTTATTATTATTTTGATCATGGTTTGGTTTGTTAGGACAAGTGGTTTTTATCTCATGAAACATGATTTGTAAAAATACCCCATTATCTCCATAAATACATTACATATTTGGTGGGACTCTTGGACCCGGTAAGAAATTCATGAGACGATCAACCCAAAGAATGAAATATAAATATAATTTGAATTACAAATGGGCACAATAGTATACTATATATACAGTGGAAATATATAACAAAAGCCAATTCAATCGATCTATTCACCGGGTTTGATTACATATTCTGATATATTAGGATATATACATATTCTGATATATTCAGAGGGTTTGATTACATATAATTGGCAATGAGAGGATTGAGATACGATCAGAAGGTCTTAGGAATGAGAGCTGGGAGAAGCGGTCTGAATGAAAGCCGCGGTGAGAATCACAACAATGAGAAAGTATTAGGAATTGTAACATCCCACTCTGGCGCACTGAGAAAACTTATTTTTTGAGGACACTTGCTCGCAAGTGATCTGGACTTTTATGATGTTAAAACATTTATCCTTTATTATGATGCGTTATGATAGATGACTTGATGTTTTACTAACTTGACATAGACAGGTGCTATTGACTCGGTTTTACTGAGTGTGTAGGGTTTTCGACCTTGAGGATTCCGAGGCATCGATGGAACCCATTGGACTCCAGATTGAGTTAGGGAGTGTGCTATTTGGGTTGATGTATTTACTATGATATTTCATTGATTTGATGATATGATATGGACATGTCCTGACATGTTTGTTGATGATGCAGGCTGACGATAACTTTCCGACTAGACTCACATATGGAATAAAGGGGCCACACACGATTTCCAGAGAGATTGAGGGAGAGGTGTGGACAACATCCCTGCCACAGCCTACTAGCACTCTCGCCATGGCTCGAACTGTAGGTTAACGATTACCTAGTTCGAGAGGAACCACGATGTCGTGAGGGCAGACTGCGACAGTCGCTCACGATGATTCTAAGGGGCGCACAATAAGGTGGGGGCCTTATTCCTTAGAGCCCTTAGTCTCCCACAAGTTCACCTGGCCAAGTATTGACTCTAGGGGTTATAGATGTCTACCAATCAGTCAAGTTGGTGAGTGGCACCCTTGTAGCACGTAGTGCATCCTGAAGGGCACGTTGCGCAAAGAAACGAACGAGGTGAGTGGCACCCTTGGAGTACGTAGTGCGTCCTGAAGGGAATGTTGTGTTGATGATGATGAGGAAATAAACCTAGATGGCCCTAAGATATTAATGCCTTACAAAATTCTTAAAACGACTCCCCTAAACAATTGTCGTCCAACTCAAAATCTAAACCTAAGTCTAAAAATTTCTCTAAGATAAAAAGTTATGAATTTAAAAATAAAATGAAAAGATTAATTAGCGCATTTACCTTTTGGGTTTTAAAAAAAAAGAAGGGATTAATAAAAATAGGGAAACAAAGTAATAAAGGAAACATATACAATTAATAAGTAATAAAATTATTTAACGTGCGGGAGTATAAAAAGTTATGAATTTAAAAATAAAATGAAAAGATTAAATAGCGCATTTACCTTTTTGGTTTAAAAAAAAAGGAAGGGATTAATAAAAATAGGGAAACAAAGTAATAAAGGAAACATAGACAATTAATAAGTAATAAAATTATTTAACGTGCGAGAGTATAAAAAGTTATGAATTTAAAAATAAAATGAAAGGATTAATTAGCGCATTTACCTTTTTGGTTTTAAAAAAAGAAGAAGGGATAAATAAAAATAGGGAAATTAAGTAATAAATGAAACATAGATAATTAATAAGTTAAAGAAAATGATTTTGGAGAAACATGGGGGATGAATGACACTTGTACGACAGAGAAATTTTGGAGGGTTTTCTTTAAAACTTAAAAATAAATGTGATTAGGAAAGATGGTGGGGCTCAAAACTCTATAAAAGAAAGGGGAATGAGGGGAAAAGGGGATGGGGCGGTTAGGTATTGTTATGCTGCCAAATTGAGACTGGACTAATTGCTTGTGAGGAGTTGGGAATTTCTCAGCTTGTATTGGAGTGGTAGCTCAACCTTGTGAGGTGAGCTCGGAAGCTAGGCATACCTTTTGCATTTGTGTGGCCCCTTTGTGTCTCGGGGGGCTAAGGGAGAAGCATAGTACCCCTAGCGATTGGCTGGGAGGTACCAGTGAGGTCTCGACGGTCGGCCAACAAGATTGCACGGAGCGCGCGGACAAACCTTCGGAGGAGGCGAATAGGCAAAGGTACGCCCTTCGGTAGAATGAAAGACAGTGTAGAATGTATGCTTAAATCTGTAGGTGTTTTATGAGTGGATGTAAATGGATTAGTTAACATGTCCGAGCAATCTCCTAAATTTTTGCATCTAGAAATTTTCTTATGACCGAAATTTTATGTTGAATTTATAACTAATTTGTTGTTTGTTCAATTTCTGGAATTTTATGACTAAAATGACTGAATCTTACCCATCGGAATGCATGTCTTGTTAGAATTTGCATGACTTAAAAAGTACTAAGGGTTTATGTAGATCTGCGCTCATTTTGGGAAGAAAAAGAAAAAAAATAGATGTTAAGTTGTATAACTCTCTGCTACAGTCTTGATTTCTAGTTTTTTTTTCTGTCCTTGTATCTGGTCAACGCAAATATGTGTTCGCCATCACCCCACTCATTTTACCCTTGTTGACAGTAAGGCTTCCTTGACAGCCACAACCCTTGCTTGATTTTTACCTAGTTTAGCCATCGAAATAACCTCGTCCTCAACCCTTCAGCTGTGCTTTGGTCTTAGGGGTGAATCGCACAACCAACCTCATATTGACTTTTTGGTCAGTTGATCGATTCCCGGTGTTGGCTCAACCACAAGTCCATCGACCCAGACTGCCAGAATGCTAATTTAGAATGTGATACGTCCCGGTGGTTTACTGTATTATGTGTTGAGTAGATCTCTCACGACTCCTGTAGAAGCGTTTTCTTTTTACCTTAGATTCCCCTTTGATTAAAGAAATTAAGACACAACGCCCTCTGATCACAAAAACATTCTTCCACCTTGGCGCCGCTAAACCATGACCTGACTGTGTGATGACCTCCCTACGTATAGTAAGACTGGTTGACTGTGTGTTGGGTTGCCTACGACTGTGACGGGGCAGTGTTGTGTGATCCCCTTGTGCTGCATGTGGGGTTGGCTCCCAATCGAATGCCCTCTGCCTGCTGCCCACGTCCTGCCTTCAGTCTATGTAATGTTGCTGCAAATTCCTGACAGTGTGTTATTGTCCCTCCTTTTTGCTTATAAAATTTTTGACAGCGTTGATTTTCCTCTGCATTGGTAGTTGTGTATGTATTGGGGGTGGAAGTCCAGGGGTCAAACCCACAGGCTTCTCCTCCCATGCACATTTTTGGGGTGATTTGTTATATCATATACGGATATATGGCTTGGATTATTACAGTTTGGTTGGTGCATGATTTGGTGTAATATATATATATATATATATATATATGATATATGTATTAAATACGTCTCAAGCAGTGGCGCGTTGGTAGCTGTGTTTGGGAGGGACGTGTTCTGCATTGGAAATTTTTCTTTTTATTATTTTTAAGACTCGAACCTAACCTTCCAATCAGAAATAGTTTTAGAACAGTGACTTCACTGAGTTTACACCAGTGAGGGTACACACTGTTACCTCCTGTAATCATGCCGATCCCACAATGATAATTCTGGCCACCTGGTGATGCGCACCGACTCCTGATAACTACCAGGCAACGACCGTCATTTACTGCCTAGATGTGATTTTATTTATTTATCAGTTTTCTTTGGAGAGAAACCTTAGTAGATCGCCCTTTTTCTCATACCATGTGGATGCCCTCGTGGGCTCTCCTTCCCCAAGTTTCCCTTTGATTCCAATCTTTATGATTCCTCATCGATTGATTCAATTTGCAATGATTTTGTTGAAAAGTATTTTTTTTAGTTAAGTACAATACTAATTTATCATATGGTAAACGAATTATGATCTTCAGGCATAGTTAAATGATTATGATTCCAGTGAAAATAAATGACATGATTTGCAATAAAAAGTAATTTCTGCTACCATCCAGTTTACAATATGTTCCCTTGATTTTAATTTTTATGGCAAGCATCGACTATTCTAATTCCAATGTTCTGTAATAAAATTCCCTTATTTAGTTCAATTACATTGTTATGAAATTTATTACAATCCAACTACATTATGTAATTCATTTGATTTAAATTATTAAGTTAAACATCAACTATTTTTCCAATGTTCTGTAATAAAAAGCCTTATTTAGTTCAATTTACATTGTTATGAAATTCACTACAATCCGACTACATTATGTATTTCATTTGATTTTAAATTATTATGTTAAACATCGATTTTTATTTATTTACAATGTTTTGTAAGGAAAAGCCATTCTTAGTTTTAATTACAATACCATTCTATTTATAAAAGTAAGTACATGGTTATTTATGGTTAGGTTTTTGGTTTTCGTGTTGTTATTAATATTAAACAAAAGGAAGGGTCATCATTATTTTAATTGCAATGATATTGTGATGGAGAAGGCGATGTTATGGTTATGTTATGGTGATGTGATGGTAATTTCATTATGATTTAGTAACCGGGTTTTGCAATTAATTAGTGTACATTATTTAAGACTGGGTTGGTGACTCAGGGATTAATGAATGTTAAATGAAGTAGTTGGTCTGTGATTATGTCCTTAAGTCTTAATCATGGACGGTCAATGTCAGAGTCCTTCTTACTTGTACCTCCCTAGAGGATGGGTTGTTCATATACCTTGTGTTGTGCGAGGTCGTAATCATTTTATTGCTTGGTCAGTTTGTCGAGCGGGATGTAGCCACCTCCATGTAGCCTTAGTCCATAAGTCTGTGTGTGTGATTTTTTTTCTGTGTCAAGAATCCAGTGCAGTATCAAGAGTATTGGGCCCTTTAAAGGTAGGGTTTCTACTCTTGCAACACACCTGACGGAATTTACTAGTTTGTGCCTGAGCAGTCGGCCAGGAGCCTATCTGACCTTCTCTCTCTTCGGAGAAGAGAACTAAGATTAAACACCATGCTTTCCTATGCAGAAATGGTAAAATCTACTACTATGGATTCTTCCTTCTGTGTTCGTACTGTGCATAACCCAGTGTGACATCACACATTTGCAGTTACTTGTTGTGCACCTTATGTCTTCTTGTTGTGATCATCGTGGTTGTGTCTTGTTATTTGTTGGGTGGCGACGTAGAGTCAAGTGTGTCTATTCCTTTTTACATGTGTGCACACACCTTAAACAAAAAAAAAAATTGCACCTGTTATCAGAGTTGTTGTAGTAACGAGGAGGTATGTTACAGGAATGAGAGTTGGGAGAAGGGGCCGGAATGAAAGCCGTGGTGAGAATCAGAACATAGTAAAAATGGGAGGATCGGGAGGCCACCGTGTGGGTCAGAAGCAAAGCCATCGAGAGGATGAGAAATTATTATTGATGACAGGATCAAGGAATCGGATTAAAAGCGTCGAGGATGACCAACTAGTTGAAGAGAAGGAAGAAGTGCAGGGGGAGATGGTGCAATTAGATGAGGAGGCAGGATCAAGGAATCTGATTAAAAGCATCGAGGACGACCAACTAGTTGAAGAGAAGGAAGAAGTGCAGGGGGAGATGGTGCAATTGGATGAGGAGGTGCCTATGGCTGATGTCATCACTCTATATCAGGAAGCTATAGACTAGAAGCAGAAATACAAAGAGGGGAGGTGCCGCCCCTAAAACAATCACATCCTGGAGAAGAAGTGCAGGTGGAGGTGGTGCAATTGGATGAGGAGCGACTGAAATTTGAAAGAGAACGCACAGACCAGGCTCGGTCTCATTTCCCTCTCACTCACCGCGGCCCTAGTCGCAGAAAGCGACCGAGATGCTTTTGGCCCTAGTCACGCCCCGTGCTGTGTCTGATGCAGGTTATTTGAATATCTTTACTAATAGTTTTCTTGCCCAATTTTTGTCTCGTAGGCTTTGAAAGTTTTTTCTAGTAGGTTTTTTAGAGCTTAAAGCATATGCTTTAGACGTTTTACATGGACCTCTAGTGTTCTGTATTCAATAAATTGGGTGTAGTTAAAAGATTTTGCTAGTATTAATATTGCAGTGTTTTAATCATATGCTTTTCAGGTTTTACACGGATTTCCAATATTCTGTGTTCAAGAGATTGAGTGTCGTTAAGCTTGTCAATCTTGTGGAAGTTTAGCATTTTAATTTTTTTTCTATAAATTGAGTATGTTTTCAGAAGTTGAAAAAAGGGTTCTGTTTGTTTTTTATTTCATTTATTTTTATATTTTCATTTTTATTTATTACAACCTAGTGGATCTATATTGTCTTTATCATGGAGATTTATATTGTTTATGTTTTTTTTATTCTTCATGTAACTAAGTTGATCGAAAATATTTATGATGATAGAGTGTCACACAGAAGGTATGTAAAAAATAATTAATCTGATCTCTGCTATTATAAATTTTCTCAAAATCAAATGATCATCAAATAATAGTTAATCTGATCTCTTTTATTATAAATTTTCTCAAAATAAAATGATCATCAAATATATGGGACATAACTATATGTTCTTTGGTAGGTTTATTTATAAAATTACACACCTTGCAAACAATCCTTAGTTCTAGAAACTTACATTTAAATCAAGCATGGAGAATAGCATACATAGTTATATCAACACCATTACAGTGTCAAACATAATCACACATATTTTTATTTTTTAAAAGTCCATTTACTAGCTACAACCTAGGACTGTCCTCTCAGTTGTATACCTTACTCTTTCACTTTTTCAGGGGCTATGATTCTATCAGGGAACCAATGTCCCCCAAAACAATGCAGGTGTTCTCTAGCCAAGGTACCCAACTCTAACAACAATTCCAACCTAGAGTCTCTCATTCCCCATAAACATGCACAAACCAATGAAGTGTATCCCCTTCTGAACACTGCAATTCCTTGGTCTATCCCACCTTCCTTCCCAAGGTTCCAACATAGGTCGGCCAAGAATTCTCACAGAACTATCTCTCTAGGAATGGCTCGAGAAAGTCTCAGAGAACTATGACTCTGGAAATTCTGGATGTAGTCAAGAGTGCCCTCTATGATTTACACCTTGAAAACCACCCAAGCAATTCTCATTCGAGGGCTCCTACCCTTTACAAGGCAACTCAATCGCAATTGTGCATTTAATCCCCCAATAGAACTCATCAAGGTTACAAATATTTCCTAGTTGACCCTCTACATACCTTCTATCTTATTACAAATCTTCAATACAAACTTCAAGGGTTAGATGTAAAGAGCATTAAAATTAAGCAAGCAGTGGTGAAACAAAACAATCAATGCAACACAAAACTTCCATGTTCTTAGAGCTTGTTTATCTAGATTCATGCACATATTTGGTGTTTTAGTCCACCATTATATTGTAACTCCATGCTTTACTAGTACTTCAAAAACATTTTCATGATGATCATTAGTCTACACCAACATGTGGAAGGAACATTTCATCAAGTAACCATTTTTTGAGTAACATAAGGTTCTTGTGCATTTCTTTCCTTTCAAGTAGATCACACCCAATTATGAAACATAGTAATTGGAGTCTACATAGTAATTGAAGTCTTTCTTAAGTCACCATTCCCCAAGAACAAATTCATATCTGAATCATCTCACCTAATAGAGGTAAGAAGTGAGGAAAGAAACCTGATAACAATCACAAAGGATCAAAAGAGACAAGCATAGGATCAATCCGTAATATTATTCATCGGAGCTGTATGACTACAACACACTTTGAAAAATTCAATTATTATTGTTTTTTAATTAGGACAAATCACAATGTCACTCCCAAATACCCTAAATTCCTAACAAGAAGAATCCTCATTAGAAGATAGGGAGAGGATCTCTAGTTGCAATTATGTGACTCTGAACCTTTGAGATAAAAGGGTAGATAAGCCAAGGACACAAAGGGAATTCATATCTGCCCAAAACTAATTTCATAACCTATATGTTAGCTCTTCAACATGAATAAATGAAATATGTAAATTACGACTCATTAGGTAACCCGATTCATAATATAGGCCAACAACCAATAAAAATTATACCCTCGTGCCACTGTCACTTCTTCTTAGAATTCGGATCAGATAATGGAACTATATGTATGCAAGGTATCACAAGATTTTAAAGAAACCATTCCACAATAGCAATTTAATGGGAGGCAAGAAATTTCTAATGCAACGTACACATATTTCCTTCAAAGAGTGGAAGTGCATGCATGTATGTGAATAGTTGCATTGTATGATTTTAGTAGTAAGCTCAAATAGCATTTAACATAAATGTATAGCATGTGATGCCATAAGAAATATAATATTTTAAACCCCAAGGCATGTATCCCATGATAACATGTATTACGACCTTTACAATTACAACGCATAAACCCTTATATTTCACTGTTGTAGCCAACTCCTGCAACAAGTTGGTATTATTCAATGCACGTGTGTTGTAATATAATCTGATTGTATTATGACTGTGGTATCTAATTCAGATCCATAATTCAAAAGTGGTTCTTGTTTATATTGAAATGTAGTGATTATGTCAAGCCAAATGCATTGATATTACCCTATTTATATCAAATTCAACCATACAATAAGCCATTGATATAGTACGGTTTATAAGTTCTGAAAAACAATCCAAAATTTATTAAATCGTCACCACATAAATATGATTCTTCCCCAAGAATGATTCTAGAGGAGTTGTTCTACCAAAAATACCTTTCATAAACTGGTACCAAAATATCTTTCTTGGTTATTGTTTTTCTTGTAATAATTTTGGTCATAAAGAAATAGATTATAGAGATTATGCAAGAAGTTATCATGTGAGAGAGATAAATATATATTCTTATAGAACCAAAAAGAATGATTATGTGAGGAACAAAACCAAGAGTTTTCATGGGTTTGTTGATAGAAACAACCATTCATTTTCTCCTCTACTTGATTACAATACTAAAAGTTACAAGTGAAGTAACTATGGGCACATAGAATGTGACTATATAAGCAGCATAATAAAGTATCCTGAACAAAATAGGAAAGAAGATGTTCTTACCAAGCATAGAGAAGAATACACCAGGGTGTGGGAAAGTAATCAAGAAGAAGCAAATAAGGAATAATGTGGACTTATACTTTATGCTAAAAATAAAGGTAACCAATAGTATATGCTAGTGGATGTTCAAAACACATTACATGAAACCAGACCAAGTTTCTCACCTTGAAGGAAGAAAAAGGAGACAATGTTACTTTTGGAGATAATTCTACAAGAATAGTTGGAAACAATATTTTTAATATTGATAATGGAAAGACTAAGACACGTAATGTCTTGTATTTTGAAGGATTAAAGAATAATATTCTATGTGTCATTCAAATTCACGAGAAATGTTACAACCTCACATTTAATTACAAAGGGTGTGAAATAATGAAAACAACTTCAAGAAGATTAGTGGAAAATGAAAACATAACCTCAAATGATGTATACATACTTGATGAAGACAAAGGATAAAAATGTTGTATGGGAGTGATATATATTTCATATCATCAATAAATGGAAGCACAAGCTCAAGGGGAGAAATCATTTTCCATTGATGTAAAAGGGAGAGAAGTTGTATATAGATGAAGAATTGCGAACACAAAGAAAGTGGTAGATAGGGGGAGTATCAGAATTGACTAAGGGTTACCATCAATGACAAAGGGGAATAATGTTGGAAATATTGTTGTCATTTATGTCAAGTACAAGGGGAGAATATTTATGTCCAAGATAAATAATTCAATATGGAGATTGATGGAAACATTGTTTTTGAATTTTTGATGCTCAATTTGGATACCCTATCTTTGAAGAAACTTTTACCCTATATACTTAGCTCAAATGGGAGGACATGTTATATGGTTGGAAATGTTATTTTGACACCTTTCCAATGGTATATGGAATTCCTTATAACTCCATGAGAATGAGAAGATATGAATTTTTTCATCCAACAACTGAGCTAGAAAATGTAGGTCAACTCAGCTACTCTTTACAAAGGTCAGGAAAAAAATACTATAAATATAGGATAGATGTGGGAATTTCAAGAGAATAAAATAAATATATCAATTCTGAGGTGGACATAAGACATATAATGTGTTCTAAAGTATCTATGGTGTATTTTTGGAATCTAAAGGTGTGCAAGAGATTTTTTAGGGGTTTTCTTGGGTTTTTCTTGTTCTTAAGGTGTCCTATGAAAGACCGAAGGTATGTGATGATGAACAATGCATTATTTTGAAGTTGTGATGTTGCAATCATGGATTATAATCTCATAATGATTCTATGAGGTTCACTAGGGAAATAATGTTAAATGTGACTAGGGTTTGAAGTTATATCTGAAGTATGAAGCATGCAGATGAAGTCAGAAGTACTTTGTGTCTCCAGTAGGTTGGTTCCTACAATATTTGTAATAGTATGTTCGTTCCGACACACATTTATCAAGACAATTTTTATGGTTTTCTCCCAATTGGGTTTCCATGTTAAACTATGTGCATTATGATTTGAGTTTATATGTGATTATTGTTTATAATATAATGAATGATTGATGCATGTTTAAATAAAATAAAAAAGTATCTTATAGTGATTCAACCCGCCCTGCTCAGTATAAACATAAGTTCAACATGGAGGAAGTTTTGGACATAGTTAATAAGATAGTTTGAACTAACCATATAATTATGTAATAGTTGTTATGATCACATTTCATTATATAGGGAACAATTTGTACAATAGTAACACACATGAATGATTGTTTAATAAAATTTCCCCTTGAAGGGTTTGGGAGTTTATTTCCCGATGTTCTTACTTTGTAAAACATAGTGTATGTGAGTGCATTTTTATTCTTCATAATCTCTAAGGTTCATCACTCCTTATAGACACTCATCTTGGTTGGCCAACCTCGTCATATATTATTGGGGCAAGTACATTGTCAATGTTTCATGGATTTTTCAAGGTACAATCAAATTCTAGTTAGAAAAGAAGAAATAAGTAAGATTGCATGTGTCGCACCTTATGGAAGCAATAACTTCCTTTGTTTTCTAGCTACAAATCGAAGGAGGCTCCAACCCCCTAGTTTCTCAGACTACAACCTAAAGGAAGCTCCAACTTCCCAATTCCCTTACTACAATGAGAAGAAGGCTACAAACCCCTAGTTTCTTAGGCTACAACCTAAGGGAAGCTCTATCTCCCCAATTCTATGGCTACAACCAAAAGGAGGCTACAACTCGCTATCTTCTCCGGATACAACCAGAGGGTGGCTAAAACCACCTGTCCTTGCCCCATCCAACCGCCCTGACGTAGAAGTAGAATGATGGAACCACTGTCACACTATCACTACGAGATATAGTAATATAAACTTGTATCAATCAACCTGTAATCAACCTCTAACAACCTGTAACAATAACATGTGCCAACATGTACCATACATGAACTTGTACCTCAACCTTTACCATAAAAAAGTGCATCAACCATGCACCAAACCTGTACAAATAACCTATCCAAACAACCTGTAATAAACATGTACCATAAACAAGTGCATCAACCATGCACCAACCTGTACCTCAATTTGTACCATCAA
>JZKD02S0269339.1:0-20629 GCA_000966675.3 Picea glauca
GTAAGTGAGTACATCAACTTCCTGGGGTCGTAACTTTTGCATACGATCTTCATTTTAGGCATGTGATAGCTCGTTGGAAAGGTATATTCAAGGATATTAATTTTGGGGACTCAATAATACCTTTTTCTATCAGTGAAAACCTCGATCTCGAAAAACTTTCATTCGGGTCCTCAAAATGGCCCCGGAAGTTAAAAACTGCTAAAAATAGTAAATTTCCATATTTGCCAGAAAACTATTTTGAGACAGTTGGAAAAGGTGGGTGGCCACCGATATCCACCTGGATCAATCCTCCCTCCTTAGGAATCAATGGTATCCATTGCGTTGAGTTCCCGTGGGAGACGGAAAAGCGTTTGTTGAATCTGAATCTTGGTGAGTTGCTTGCCTTGTTGGAGACATCGCGCTGCTCAATTTTTGGAAGTTTGTCATGAATCTGTTGAGGCTAAGTTCGTTCAAAAACTCAGGCTACATGAGAGGATGATGCGAAGAATGAATCTTTGTGCTTTGTTACAATCTTGTGGACTTGCTTCTGTTTGATAGAAGGTGCTTGGGGCGAGGCTGTAGTGGTTGTAGTGTCCTTCTGTTCTCCTTTTGAACAGATTGTGAAGAAGCTAAATTTTGTCGTATGAGATACTACCTTGTGACACCTTTTAGGTGGAATAATAGTTGGAACTACCTCTGGTATTCTGTAGAGATGACCCCCCAGAGAAACAATGAAACTACGGGGTCGAGACTCATAAACAGCATGGCGCTTCCACATATATGGTTGGCCCAAGAGAACATCACAGACATCCAATGGGGAAACATAACATAATACCTCATCCTTGAAGGGTTGGATGTCATATGAAAATTGACATTGTTGGCTGACATAGAGATCTCGTCCTTGGCGAAGCCACCCGATGTTGTATGGCTGCAGGTGTGGCGTTGTCAACAATCCCAACTGTTTGACAACCTCTGCTGAGATGAGGTTCTTTTGGCTTCTGCTATCAACAATAAAATGCAACGGGGTCCCCTTCACCCACATCTATGAATGAAAAAGGCACTCCCCCTGTTCAGGATCTGTTGGTTCTTCTGGTTGAATTGTTGCGTCCACAACAATAGCAGTGGGGTCCACGTCAATGATCTGTCCTTTAATATTATTTTCATAATCAGATTATGAATCAGGGTTCGGCTCCTTGTCTTTGATCTCGGCCACCAATGATTGTTTTGAGTGACATTCATCGGTGTTGTGCCAGGGGATTTTGTGGAACTCGCACCATTTTCCGGTGTCCTTCTTTATCTTCACGTGACCCTTCTTTTGCTATGTCTTGGAATAGTTTTCGGGAGACTATTTTTTAGGGTCGTCTTTGTCATACTTTGGTTGTTGCAGATTTGTAGACCTGAACTCCTATTTGTTCTGGTACTTAAATTTCTGCTCGATTTTAATAGCATATCTATAGGCAACACAGAGTGATGAGATGTCCAGAAAATCCATTTCATTCTGGATGTATCTGTGTAGAGCTCCATGGTATTTCAGACCCAAATGTCGCTCAGAGTCTTTGATACCCAGCTTGGTGCACAAGGTATGGAAGGTATTGGTCAATTCTGGAACTGCTTGGCCCCTCTCTTGCCGCGGTGTGGTCCATCTCATGTACTGGTCCTCATAGTTGCCAACGGGATAATACTGTTCTTTTATCGCATCCACAAAAAAATCCCAAGTGGGATCAGCCCCGTATATTCCAGACTCCTTTGTGGAACTTTTCTCCCAGTAAGTTTCTCACCAATGTTTGACATGAGGGAGAGATTCAAGGAGTGCGAAGGTGATCTTTTCTTTGTCAGAAAAATTGTGAATAGAGAAATAACCTTCTAGCAGAGTTAACCATTTTTCTAGGGCTTATGCATCTATCTGTCCTTCAAATACANGAAGTTAAAAACTGCTAAAAATAGTAAATTTCCATATTTGCCAGAAAACTATTTTGAGACAGTTGGAAAAGGTGGGTGGCCACCGATATCCACCTGGATCAATCCTCCCTCCTTAGGAATCAATGGTATCCATTGCGTTGAGTTCCCGTGGGAGACGGAAAAGCGTTTGTTGAATCTGAATCTTGGTGAGTTGCTTGCCTTGTTGGAGACATCGCGCTGCTCAATTTTTGGAAGTTTGTCATGAATCTGTTGAGGCTAAGTTCGTTCAAAAACTCAGGCTACATGAGAGGATGATGCGAAGAATGAATCTTTGTGCTTTGTTACAATCTTGTGGACTTGCTTCTGTTTGATAGAAGGTGCTTGGGGCGAGGCTGTAGTGGTTGTAGTGTCCTTCTGTTCTCCTTTTGAACAGATTGTGAAGAAGCTAAATTTTGTCGTATGAGATACTACCTTGTGACACCTTTTAGGTGGAATAATAGTTGGAACTACCTCTGGTATTCTGTAGAGATGACCCCCCAGAGAAACAATGAAACTACGGGGTCGAGACTCATAAACAGCATGGCGCTTCCACATATATGGTTGGCCCAAGAGAACATCATAGACATCCAATGGGGAAACATCACATAATACCTCATCCTTGAAGGGTTGGATGTCATATGAAAATCGACATTGTTGGCTGACACAGAGATCTCGTCCTTGGCAAAGCCACCCGATGTTGTATGGTTGTAGGTGTGGCGTTGTCAACAATCCCAACTGTTTGACGACCTCTGCTGAGATGAGGTTCTTTTGGCTTCTGCTATCAACAATAAAATGCAGCGGGGTCCCCTTCACCCAAATCTATGAATGAAAAAGGCACTCCCCCTGTTCAGGATCTGTTGGTTCTTCTGGTTGAATTGTTGCGGCCGCAACAATAGCAGTGGGGTCCACGTCAATGATCTATCCTTTAATATTATTTTCATAATCAGATTATGAATCAGGGTTCGGCTCCTTGTCTTTGATCTCGGCCACCAATGATTGTTTTGAGTGACATTCATCGGTGTTGTGCCAGGGGATTTTGTGGAACTCGCACCATTTTCCGGTGTCCTTCTTTATCTTCACGTGACCCTTCTTTTGCTATGTCTTGGAATAGTTTTCGGGAGACTATTTTTTAGGGTCGTCTTTGTCATACTTTGGTTGTTGCAGATTTGTAGACCTGAACTCCTATTTGTTCTGGTACTTAAATTTCTGCTCGATTTTAATAGCATATCTATAGGCAACACAGAGTGATGAGATGTCCAGAAAATCCATTTCATTCTGGATGTATCTGTGTAGAGCTCCATGGTATTTCAGACCCAAATGTCGCTCAGAGTCTTTGATACCCAGCTTGGTGCACAAGGTATGGAAGGTATTGGTCAATTCTGGAACTGCTTGGCCCCTCTCTTGCCGCGGTGTGGTCCATCTCATGTACTGGTCCTCATAGTTGCCAACGGGATAATACTGTTCTTTTATCGCATCCACAAAAAAATCCCAAGTGGGATCAGCCCCGTATATTCCAGACTCCTTTGTGGAACTTTTCTCCCAGTAAGTTTCTCACCAATGTTTGACATGAGGGAGAGATTCAAGGAGTGCGAAGGTGATCTTTTCTTTGTCAGAAAAATTGTGAATAGAGAAATAACCTTCTAGCAGAGTTAACCATTTTTCTAGGGCTTATGCATCTATCTGTCCTTCAAATACAAGAATATCAAAATTCACTTGTACCTTGAAAGGCAAGGTGCCTCCAAAGTGGCCTCTTGATGAAGATGCACCTATTGTTATCGACAGGTGTTGAGGGATGTGGGAAAAATTCTCCATCATTTCGTCCCTCTTTCACGTGAGAGCTTGCTCAAGCAACAAACTGATAGGATCGTCTGCTCCATTGTTTTTATTTTCTTCCACCATTGAGGGTTTCTTGGTCGTGCGAGAGAGATTGTCTTCAAGAGAGACAAGATCAAGACCCAAATTCCTATGCTCAAACCTCATCGGGGACATGCACTGAAAAAAACGATCAAGAACAGCCTGCTCTCATACCACTGATCCAGATTATTTTCGGCACAAAATGAGATCGAAGATATAATAAAGAAATGTACAGAGATATCATAGATATTCAATAATATAAAAGAAATATATCAAAGATGCAACCACAAACATAGATATACAGTAATACACGATTTCTAATAATGAAATAAATGTACAGAGACTGTAAAATACAAAGTGAAAGACTCGATAGAATGGTGAAAGCTTATCTCTGAGAAGAGATGTGACAGCTACTCACATTCGCAAGAAGATGATTACAATGAGGCTCTAAAGGCCTTTTTAAAATAAACCGAAATGCAAAAAACCCTAGACATCCAAAAACCTAACCCTAGGAGATGAAGTGCCAAAAGTCATGTGGGCCCCATTTGGGTAAGTGAGTACATCAACTTCCCGGGGTCGTAACTTTTGCATACGATCTCCGTTTTAGGCATGTGATAGCTCGTTGGAAAGGTATCATAAAGGAGATTAATTTTGGGGGATCAATCATGCTTTAAACTATCATTTAGAACCTCAATCTCTAAAAACCTTCATTCGGGCCCTTAAAATGGCCTCGAAAGTTAAAAATTGCTAAGAATAGCAAATTTCCAAATTTGCTAGAAAACTATTTTGAGCTAGTTGGAAAAGGTGGGTGGCCATCGATATCCACCTGGATCAATCCTCCCTCCTTAGGAAGTAATTGTATCCATTGCGTTGAGTTCCCAGGGGAGAGGGAAAAGTGTTTGCTGAATCTGCATCTTGGTGAGCTGCTTGCCTTGTTAGAGACGTCGCGTTGCTCATTTTGTGGAAGTTTGTCACGAACCTGTTGAGGTTGAGGCCATTCAACAAGTTGGGATACATGAGAGGACGATGTGCAGAAGGAATCTTTTCACTTTGCTGCAACCTTGTCGACTTGCTTATGTTTGATAGAAGGTGCTTGGGGCGAGGCTGTAGTGGTTGTAGTGTCCTTCTGTTCTCCTNAAGGAGTGCGAAGGTGATCTTTTCTTTGTCAGAAAAATTGTGAATAGAGAAATAACCTTCTAGCAGAGTTAACCATTTTTCTAGGGCTTATGCATCTATCTGTCCTTCAAATACAAGAATATCAAAATTCACTTGTACCTTGAAAGGCAAGGTGCCTCCAAAGTGGCCTCTTGATGAAGATGCACCTATTGTTATCGACAGGTGTTGAGGGATGTGGGAAAAATTCTCCATCATTTCGTCCCTCTTTCACGTGAGAGCTTGCTCAAGCAACAAACTGATAGGATCGTCTGCTCCATTGTTTTTATTTTCTTCCACCATTGAGGGTTTCTTGGTCGTGCGAGAGAGATTGTCTTCAAGAGAGACAAGATCAAGACCCAAATTCCTATGCTCAAACCTCATCGGGGACATGCACTGAAAAAAACGATCAAGAACAGCCTGCTCTCATACCACTGATCCAGATTATTTTCGGCACGAAATGAGATCGAAGATATAATAAATAAATGTACAGAGATATCATATATATTCAATAATATAAAAGAAATATATCAAAGATGCAGCCAAAAACATAGATATACAGTAATACACGATTTCTAATAATGAAATAAATGTACAGAGACTGTAAAATACAGAGTGAAAGACTCGATAGAATGGTGACAGCTTATCTCTGAGAAGAGATGTGACAGCTACTCGCATTCGCAAGAAGATGATTACAATGAGGCTCTAAAGGAATTTTTAAAATAAACCGAAATGCCAAAAACCCTAGACATCCAAAAACCTAACCCTAGGAGATGAAGTGCCAAAAGTCATGTGGGCCCCATTTGGGTAAGTGAGTACATCAACTTCCCGGGGTCGTAACTTTTGNGCTGCAACCTTGTCGACTTGCTTATGTTTGATAGAAGGTGCTTGGGGCGAGGCTGTAGTGGTTGTAGTGTCCTTCTGTTCTCCTTTTGAACAGATTGTGAAGAAGCTAAATTTTGTCGTATGAGATACTACCTTGTGGCACTTTTTAGGTGGAACAATAGTTGGAACTACCTTTGTTATTCTATAGAGATGACCTCCCATATAAACAATGACACTTCGGGGTCTAGACTCATAAACAACATGGCGCTTCCACATATATGGTTGGCCCAAGAGAAAATCACAGACATCCAGTGGGGAAACATCACATAATACCTCATCCTTGAAGGGTTGGATGTTGTATGACAATTGACATTGTTGCCTGACACAAAGATCTCATCCTTGGCGAAGCCACCCGATGTTGTATGGTTGCGGGTGTGGTGTTGTCGACAATCCCAATTGTTTGACGACCTCTGCTGAGATGAGGTTCTTCTGGCTTCCACTATCAACAATAAAATGCAGCGGGGTCCCCTTCACCCACATCTATGAATGAAAAAGACGATCCCCCTCTTCAAGATCTGTTGGTTCTTCTGGTTGAATTGTTGCAATAGCGACAATAGCAGTGGGTTCCGCGTCAAAGATCTGTCCTTTACCATTATGTTTAGAATCAGATTTTGAATCAGGGTTTGACACTTTGTCTTTGATCTCGGTCACCAGTGACTGTTTTGAGCGACATTCATCGGTGTTGTGCCAGGGGATTTTGTGGAACTCGCACCATTTTTTGGTGTCCTTCTTTGTCTTCCCGTGACCCTTCTTTTCCTGTGTCTTGGACTAGTTTTCGAGAGACTGTTTGTTAGGGTTGTCTTTGTCATACTTCAGTTGTTGCGGATTTGCAGACCCGAACTCATGTTTGTTCTGATGCTTAAATTTATGCTCGATTTTAACAGCATATCGATAAGCAACACCGAGTGATGAAATGTCTAGAAAATCCATTTCAGTCTGGATGTATCTGTGTGGAGCCCCAGGATATTTCAGAACCAAATGTCACTTGGAGTCTTTGATACCCATCTTGGTGTGCAAGGTATGGAAGTTATTGGTGAAATCCGTAACTGCTTAGCCCCTCTCTTGCCACAGTGTGGTCCATCTCATGTACTGGTCCTCATAGTTGCCTATAGGGTAATACTGTTCTTTTACCGCATCCACAAAAAAATCCCAAGTGGGATCAACCCCGTATATTCCAGACTCCTCTGTGGAACTTTTCTCCCAGTAAGTTTCCCACCAATGTTTGACATGAGGGAGAGATTTAAGGAGTGTGAAGGCGATCTTTTATTCATCAAAAAATTTGTGAACAGAGAAATAACCTTCTAGTAGAGTTAACCATTTTTCTAGGGCTTATGTATCTATCTGTCCTTCAAATACAGGAATATCAAAATTAACTTGTACCTTGAAAGGAAAGGTGCCTCCAAAGTGGCCTCTTGATGAAGATGCGCCTGCTGTTATCGACAGGCGTTGAAGGATATGCGAAAAATTCTCCATCATTTCGTCTCTTTGTCGCGTGAGAGCTTGCTCAAGTAACAGACTGATAGGATCGTTTGCTCCGTCATTTTTCTTTTGTTCCACTATTGAGGGTTTCTTGGGCATGCGAGAGCGATTTTATTCAAGAGAGACAAGATTGAGACCCAACTTTATATACTTAGACCTCGTTGGGAAAATGCACTGAAAAAAATGATCAAGAGCGGCCTGCTCTGATACCACTGATCTGAATTATTCTCGGCACGAAATGAGATCGGAGATATAATAAAGAAATGCACAGAGATATCATAGATATTCAATAATATAGCATAAATATATCATAGATGCAACCATAAACACAAATATACAGTAATACACGATTTCTATTAATGAAATAAATGTATAGAGACTGTGAAATACAGAGTGAAAGACTTAATAGAATGGTGGCAGCTTATCTCTGAGAAGAGATGTGACAGCGACTCGCATTCGCAAGAAAATGATTACAATGAGGCTTTGAAGACCTTTTTAAAATAAATCGGAATGCCAAAAATCCTATACATCCAAAAACCTAACCCTAGGAGATGAAGCGTCAAAAGTCATGTGGACCTGTTTGGGTAAGTGAGTACATCAACTTCCCGGGGTCATAACTTTTGCATATGATCTCTGTTTTATGTGTGTGATAGCTCGTTGGAAATGTATCATCGAGGATATTAATTTTGGGTGCTCAATAATTCCTTCAAATATCATTGAGAACCTCGATCTTGAAAAAATTCCATTCGGGCCCTCAAAATGGCCCCCGAAGTTAAAAACTACTAAAAATAGTAAATTTCCAAATTTGCCAGAAAACTGTTTTGAGCTAGTTGGAAAAGGTGGGTGGCCACCGATATCCACCTGGTTCAATCCTCCTTCCTTAGGAATCAATGGTCTCCATTGCGTTGAGTTCCCGGGGGAGAGGGAAAAGCGTTTGTTGAATCTACATCTTGGTGAGTTGCTTGCCTTGTTGGAGACGTCACGCTCCTCATTTTGTGGAAGTTTGTCACGAACCTATTGAGGCTGAGGCCGTTCAACAAGTTGGGCTACATGAGAGGATGATGCACAGAAGGAATCTTTGTGCTTTTCTACAACCTTGTCGACTTGCTTCTGTTTGATAGAAGGTGCTTGGGATGAGGCTGTAGTGGTTGCAGTGTCCTTCTGTTCTCCTTTTGAACAGATTGTGAAGAAGCTAAATTTTGTCATATGAGATACTATTTTGTGGAACTTTTTAGGTAGAACAATAGTTGGAACTTCCTCTGGTATTCTGTAGATATGACCCCTGAGAGAAACAATGACACTGCGGGGTCGAGACTCATAAATAGCATGGCGCTTCCACATATATGGTTATCCTAAGAGAACATCACAGACATCCAGGGAAACATCACATAATACCTCATCCTTGAAGGGTTGGATGTCGTATGACAATAGACATTGTTGGCTGACATGGATATCTCGTCCTTGATGAAGCCACCTGATGTTGTATGGTTGCGGGTGTGGTGTTGTCAAAAATCCCAACTATTTGAGGACCTCTGCTGAGATGATGTTCTTTTGGCTTCCGCTATCAACAATAAAATGCAGCAGGGTCCCCTTCACCCACATCTGTGAATGAAAAAGGTGTTCCCCCTCTTCAGGATCTATTGATTCTTCTGGTTGAATTGTTGCGGTCGCGACAATAGCAGTGGGGTTCACATCAATGATCTATCCTTTACCATTATTTTCAGAATCAGATTCTAAATTAGGGTTCGGCTCTTTGTCTTTGATCTCGACCACCAATGACTCTTTTGAAAGACATTCATCGGTGTTGTGCCAGGGGTTTTTGTGAAACTCACACCATTTTCCGGTGTCCTTCTTTGTCTTCCTGTGACCCTTATTTACCTATTTATTGGACTGGTTTTCGGGAGACTGTTTGTTAGGTTCGTCTTTGTCATACTTCAGTTGTTGCGGATTTTTAGACCCGGACTCCTGTTTTTTCTGGTGCTTAAATTTCTGCTCGATTTTAACAACATATCAATAAGCAGCACCGAGTGATGAGATGTCCAGAAAATCCATTTCAGACTGGATGTATCTATGTAGAGCCCCATCGTATTTCATAACCAAATGTCGAAAGGAGTCTTTGATACCCATCTTGGTGCGCAAGGTATGGAAGGTATTGGTGAAATCTGGAACTGCTTGGCCCCTCTCTTGCTGTAGCGTGGTCCATCTCATGTACTGGTCCTCATAGTTGCCAACAGGGTAATACTTTTCTTTTACCGCATCCAAAAAAATATCCCAAGTGGGATCGACCCCGTATATTCCGGACTCCTCTGTGGAACTTTGCGCCTAGTAAGTTTCCCACCAATGTTTGACATGAGGGAGAGCTTTAAGGAGTGGGAAGGTGATCTTCTCTTTGTCGGAAAAATTGTGAACATAGAATATCAAAATTAACTTGAACCTTGAAAGGTGAGGTGCCTCCAAAGTTCCCTCTTGATGAATATGTGTCTGCTGTTATCAACAGACGTTGATGGATGTGGGAAAAATTCTCCATCATTTCGTCCCTCTGTCGCGTGAGAGATTTCTCAAGCAACAGACTGATAGGATCGTTTGCTCCATCGTTTTTCTTTTCTTCCGCCATTGAGAGTTTCTTGGATGTGTGAGAGTGATTGTCTTCAAGAGAGACGAGCTTGAGACCCAACTTTCTATACTCGGACCTCGTCGGGGAAATGCACTAAAAAAAATGATCAAGAGCAACCTACTCTGATACCACTGATCCAGATTATTTTCGACACGAAATGAGATCAGAGATATAATAAATAAATGCACAGAGATATCGCAGATATTCAATAATATAACAAAAATATATCAGAGATGCAACCATAAACACAGATACACAGTAATACATGATTTCTATTAATGAAATAAATGTACAGAGACTGTAAAATACAGAGTGAAAGACTCGATAGAATGGTGGCAGCTTATCTCTGAGAAGAGATGTGATGGCTACCCGCATTCACAAGAAGATGATTACAATGAGGCTCTGAAGGCCTTTTTAAAATAAACCAGAATGCCAAAAACCCTAGACATCCAAAAACCTAACCCTAGGAGATGAAGCGCCAAAAGTCATGTGGGCCCCATTTGGGTAAGTGAGTACATCAACTTCCCAGGGTCATAATGTTTGCATACGATCTTTGTTTTAGGCATGTGATAGCTCGTTGGAAAGGTATCGTCGAGGAGATTCATTTTGGGTGCTCAATCATGCATTTGGCTAACATTGAGAATCTCGATCTCAAAAAACATTCATTCGGGCCCTCAAAATGGCCACCGATATCCACCTGGATCAATCCTCCCTCCTTGGGAAGCAATGGTCTCCATTGCGTTGAGTTACCGAGGGAGAGGAAAAAGTGTTTGTTGAATCTACATCTTGGTGAGTTGCCTGCCTTGCTGGAGACGTCGCGCTGCTCAGTTTGTGGAAGTTTGTCACAAACTTGTTGAGGCTGAGGCCATTCAACAAGTCGAGCTACATGAGAGGACGATGCACAGAAGGAATCTTTGCGCTTTGCGACAACCTTGTCGACTTGCTTCTGTTTGATAAAAGGTGCTTTGGGCGAGGCTGTAGTGGTTGCAGTGTCCTTCTGTTCTCCTTTTGAACAAATTGTGAAGAAGCTAAATTTTGTTGTATGAGATACTACCTTGCGGCACTTTTTAGGCAGAACAATAGTTGGAACTACCTCTGGTATTTTGTAGAGATGACCCCCCAAACAAACAATGACACTGCGGGGTCGAGACTCATAAACAACATGGCGCTTCCACATATATGGTTGGCCCAAAAGAACATCACAGACATCCAGTGGGGAAACATCACATAATACCTCATCTTTGAAGGGTTGGATGCGGTATGACAATCGACATTGTTGGTTGACACAGAGATCTCGTCCTCGGTGAAGCCACCTGATCTTGTATGGTTGCGGGTGTGGTGTTGTCGACAATCCCAACTGTTTGACGACCTCTGCTGAGATGAGGTTCTTATAGCTTCCACTATCATCAATAAAATGCAATGAGGTCCCCTTCACCCACATCTATGAATGAAAAAGGCACTCCCCTTCTTCAGGATATGTTGGTTCTTCTAGTTGAATTGTTGCGGTCGCGACAATAGCAGTGGGGTATGCGTCAATGATCTGTCCTTTACCATTATTTTCATAATCATATTCTTAATCAGGGTTCGGCTCTTTNAATCCCAATTGTTTGACGACCTCTGCTGAGATGAGGTTCTTCTGGCTTCCACTATCAACAATAAAATGCAGCGGGGTCCCCTTCACCCACATCTATGAATGAAAAAGACGATCCCCCTCTTCAAGATCTGTTGGTTCTTCTGGTTGAATTGTTGCAATAGCGACAATAGCAGTGGGTTCCGCGTCAAAGATCTGTCCTTTACCATTATGTTTAGAATCAGATTTTGAATCAGGGTTTGACACTTTGTCTTTGATCTCGGTCACCAGTGACTGTTTTGAGCGACATTCATCGGTGTTGTGCCAGGGGATTTTGTGGAACTCGCACCATTTTTTGGTGTCCTTCTTTGTCTTCCCGTGACCCTTCTTTTCCTGTGTCTTGGACTAGTTTTCGAGAGACTGTTTGTTAGGGTTGTCTTTGTCATACTTCAGTTGTTGCGGATTTGCAGACCCGAACTCATGTTTGTTCTGATGCTTAAATTTATGCTCGATTTTAACAGCATATCGATAAGCAACACCGAGTGATGAAATGTCTAGAAAATCCATTTCAGTCTGGATGTATCTGTGTGGAGCCCCAGGATATTTCAGAACCAAATGTCACTTGGAGTCTTTGATACCCATCTTGGTGTGCAAGGTATGGAAGTTATTGGTGAAATCCGTAACTGCTTAGCCCCTCTCTTGCCACAGTGTGGTCCATCTCATGTACTGGTCCTCATAGTTGCCTATAGGGTAATACTGTTCTTTTACCGCATCCACAAAAAAATCCCAAGTGGGATCAACCCCGTATATTCCAGACTCCTCTGTGGAACTTTTCTCCCAGTAAGTTTCCCACCAATGTTTGACATGAGGGAGAGATTTAAGGAGTGTGAAGGCGATCTTTTATTCATCAAAAAATTTGTGAACAGAGAAATAACCTTCTAGTAGAGTTAACCATTTTTCTAGGGCTTATGTATCTATCTGTCCTTCAAATACAGGAATATCAAAATTAACTTGTACCTTGAAAGGAAAGGTGCCTCCAAAGTGGCCTCTTGATGAAGATGCGCCTGCTGTTATCGACAGGCGTTGAAGGATATGCGAAAAATTCTCCATCATTTCGTCTCTTTGTCGCGTGAGAGCTTGCTCAAGTAACAGACTGATAGGATCGTTTGCTCCGTCATTTTTCTTTTGTTCCACTATTGAGGGTTTCTTGGGCATGCGAGAGCGATTTTATTCAAGAGAGACAAGATTGAGACCCAACTTTATATACTTAGACCTCGTTGGGAAAATGCACTGAAAAAAATGATCAAGAGCGGCCTGCTCTGATACCACTGATCTGAATTATTCTCGGCACGAAATGAGATCGGAGATATAATAAAGAAATGCACAGAGATATCATAGATATTCAATAATATAGCATAAATATATCATAGATGCAACCATAAACACAAATATACAGTAATACACGATTTCTATTAATGAAATAAATGTATAGAGACTGTGAAATACAGAGTGAAAGACTTAATAGAATGGTGGCAGCTTATCTCTGAGAAGAGATGTGACAGCGACTCGCATTCGCAAGAAAATGATTACAATGAGGCTTTGAAGACCTTTTTAAAATAAATCGGAATGCCAAAAATCCTATACATCCAAAAACCTAACCCTAGGAGATGAAGCGTCAAAAGTCATGTGGACCTGTTTGGGTAAGTGAGTACATCAACTTCCCGGGGTCATAACTTTTGCATATGATCTCTGTTTTATGTGTGTGATAGCTCGTTGGAAATGTATCATCGAGGATATTAATTTTGGGTGCTCAATAATTCCTTCAAATATCATTGAGAACCTCGATCTTGAAAAAATTCCATTCGGGCCCTCAAAATGGCCCCCGAAGTTAAAAACTACTAAAAATAGTAAATTTCCAAATTTGCCAGAAAACTGTTTTGAGCTAGTTGGAAAAGGTGGGTGGCCACCGATATCCACCTGGTTCAATCCTCCTTCCTTAGGAATCAATGGTCTCCATTGCGTTGAGTTCCCGGGGGAGAGGGAAAAGCGTTTGTTGAATCTACATCTTGGTGAGTTGCTTGCCTTGTTGGAGACGTCACGCTCCTCATTTTGTGGAAGTTTGTCACGAACCTATTGAGGCTGAGGCCGTTCAACAAGTTGGGCTACATGAGAGGATGATGCACAGAAGGAATCTTTGTGCTTTTCTACAACCTTGTCGACTTGCTTCTGTTTGATAGAAGGTGCTTGGGATGAGGCTGTAGTGGTTGCAGTGTCCTTCTGTTCTCCTTTTGAACAGATTGTGAAGAAGCTAAATTTTGTCATATGAGATACTATTTTGTGGAACTTTTTAGGTAGAACAATAGTTGGAACTTCCTCTGGTATTCTGTAGATATGACCCCTGAGAGAAACAATGACACTGCGGGGTCGAGACTCATAAATAGCATGGCGCTTCCACATATATGGTTATCCTAAGAGAACATCACAGACATCCAGGGAAACATCACATAATACCTCATCCTTGAAGGGTTGGATGTCGTATGACAATAGACATTGTTGGCTGACATGGATATCTCGTCCTTGATGAAGCCACCTGATGTTGTATGGTTGCGGGTGTGGTGTTGTCAAAAATCCCAACTATTTGAGGACCTCTGCTGAGATGATGTTCTTTTGGCTTCCGCTATCAACAATAAAATGCAGCAGGGTCCCCTTCACCCACATCTGTGAATGAAAAAGGTGTTCCCCCTCTTCAGGATCTATTGATTCTTCTGGTTGAATTGTTGCGGTCGCGACAATAGCAGTGGGGTTCACATCAATGATCTATCCTTTACCATTATTTTCAGAATCAGATTCTAAATTAGGGTTCGGCTCTTTGTCTTTGATCTCGACCACCAATGACTCTTTTGAAAGACATTCATCGGTGTTGTGCCAGGGGTTTTTGTGAAACTCACACCATTTTCCGGTGTCCTTCTTTGTCTTCCTGTGACCCTTATTTACCTATTTATTGGACTGGTTTTCGGGAGACTGTTTGTTAGGTTCGTCTTTGTCATACTTCAGTTGTTGCGGATTTTTAGACCCGGACTCCTGTTTTTTCTGGTGCTTAAATTTCTGCTCGATTTTAACAACATATCAATAAGCAGCACCGAGTGATGAGATGTCCAGAAAATCCATTTCAGACTGGATGTATCTATGTAGAGCCCCATCGTATTTCATAACCAAATGTCGAAAGGAGTCTTTGATACCCATCTTGGTGCGCAAGGTATGGAAGGTATTGGTGAAATCTGGAACTGCTTGGCCCCTCTCTTGCTGTAGCGTGGTCCATCTCATGTACTGGTCCTCATAGTTGCCAACAGGGTAATACTTTTCTTTTACCGCATCCAAAAAAATATCCCAAGTGGGATCGACCCCGTATATTCCGGACTCCTCTGTGGAACTTTGCGCCTAGTAAGTTTCCCACCAATGTTTGACATGAGGGAGAGCTTTAAGGAGTGGGAAGGTGATCTTCTCTTTGTCGGAAAAATTGTGAACATAGAATATCAAAATTAACTTGAACCTTGAAAGGTGAGGTGCCTCCAAAGTTCCCTCTTGATGAATATGTGTCTGCTGTTATCAACAGACGTTGATGGATGTGGGAAAAATTCTCCATCATTTCGTCCCTCTGTCGCGTGAGAGATTTCTCAAGCAACAGACTGATAGGATCGTTTGCTCCATCGTTTTTCTTTTCTTCCGCCATTGAGAGTTTCTTGGATGTGTGAGAGTGATTGTCTTCAAGAGAGACGAGCTTGAGACCCAACTTTCTATACTCGGACCTCGTCGGGGAAATGCACTAAAAAAAATGATCAAGAGCAACCTACTCTGATACCACTGATCCAGATTATTTTCGACACGAAATGAGATCAGAGATATAATAAATAAATGCACAGAGATATCGCAGATATTCAATAATATAACAAAAATATATCAGAGATGCAACCATAAACACAGATACACAGTAATACATGATTTCTATTAATGAAATAAATGTACAGAGACTGTAAAATACAGAGTGAAAGACTCGATAGAATGGTGGCAGCTTATCTCTGAGAAGAGATGTGATGGCTACCCGCATTCACAAGAAGATGATTACAATGAGGCTCTGAAGGCCTTTTTAAAATAAACCAGAATGCCAAAAACCCTAGACATCCAAAAACCTAACCCTAGGAGATGAAGCGCCAAAAGTCATGTGGGCCCCATTTGGGTAAGTGAGTACATCAACTTCCCAGGGTCATAATGTTTGCATACGATATTTGTTTTAGGCATGTGATAGCTCGTTGGAAAGGTATCGTCAAGGAGATTCATTTTGGGTGCTCAATAATGCATTTGGCTAACATTGAGAATCTCGATCTCAAAAAACCTTCATTCAGGCCCTCAAAATGGCCACCGATATCCACCTGGATCAATCCTCCCTCCTTGGGAAGCAATGGTCTCCATTGCGTTGAGTTACCGAGGGAGAGGGAAAAGTGTTTGTTGAATCTACATCTTGGTGAGCTTCCTGCCTTGCTGGAGACGTCGCGCTGCTCAGTTTGTGGAAGTTTGTCACGAACTTGTTGAGGCTGAGGCCATTCAACAAGTCGAGCTACATGAGAGGACGATGCACAGAAGGATCTTTGCGCTTTGCTACAACCTTGTCAACTTGCTTCTATTTGATAAAAGGTGCTTTGGGCGAGGCTGTAGTGGTTGCAGTGTCCTTCTGTTCTCCTTTGAACAAATTGTGAAGAAGATAAATTTTGTTGTATGAGATACTACCTTGCAGCACTTTTTAGGCAGAACAATAGTTGGAACTACCTCTGGTATTCTGTAGAGATGACCCCCCAAACAAAAAATGACACTGCGGGGTCGAGACTCATAAACAACATGGCGCTTCCACATATATGGTTGGCCCAAAAGAACATCACAGACATCCAGTGGGGAAACATCACATAATACCTCATCTTTGAAGGGTTGGATGCGGTATGACAATCGACATTGTTGGTTGACACAGAGATCTCGTCCTCGGTGAAGCCACCTGATCTTGTATGGTTGCGGGTGTGGTGTTGTCGACAATCCCAACTGTTTGACGACCTCTGCTGAGATGAGGTTCTTATAGCTTCCACTATCATCAATAAAATGCAATGAGGTCCCCTTCACCCACATCTATGAATGAAAAAGGCACTCCCCTTCTTCAGGATATGTTGGTTCTTCTAGTTGAATTGTTGCGGTCGCGACAATAGCAGTGGGGTATGCGTCAATGATCTGTCCTTTACCATTATTTTCATAATCATATTCTTAATCAGGGTTCGGCTCTTTGTCTTTGATCTCAGCCACGAATGACTGTTTTGAGCGAAATTCATCGGTGTTGTGCCAGGGGGTTTTGTAGAACTCGCACCATTTTTCGGTGTCCTTCTTTGTCTTCCCATGACCCTTCTTTTCCTATGTCTTGGACTGGTTTTCGAGAGACTGCTTGTTAGGTTCGTCTTTGTCATACTTTGGTTGTTGTGGATTTGTAGACTCGAACTCTTGTTTGTTTTGGTGCTTAAATTCCTGCTCGATTTTAACCACATATCGATAAGCAACACCGAGTGATGAGATGTCCAGAAAATTCATTTCAATCTCGATGTATCTGTGTAGAGCCCCACGGTATTTCAGAACCAAATGTCGCTTGGAGTCTTTGATACCCAGCTTGGTGCGCAAGGTATGGAAGGTATTGGTGAACTCCGGAACTGCTTGGCCCCTCTCTTTCCGCAGTGTGGTCCATCTCATGTACTGGTCCTCATAGTTGCCAACAGGGTAATATTGTTCTTTTATCACATCCACAAAAAAATCCCAAGTGGGATCGGCTCCGTATATTCCAGACTCCTCTGTGGAACTTTGCTCCCAATAAGTTTCCCACCAATTTTTGACATGAGGGAGAGCTTTAAAGAGTGCGAAGGTGATCTTTTCTTTGCCAGAAAATTTGTGAACAGAGAAATAACCTTCTAGCAGAGTTAGCCATTTTTCTAGGGCTTCTGTATCTATCTGTCCTTCAAATATAGTAATATCAAAATTAACTTGTACCTTGAAAGGCGAGGTGCCTCCAAAGTGGCCTCTTGATGAAGATGTGCTTGATGTTATCAACAGGCATTGAAGGATGTGGGAAAGATTCTCCATCATTTAGTCCCTATGTCGCGTGAGAGCTTGCTCAAGCAACAGACTAATAGGATCGTTTGCTCCGTCATTTTTCTTTTCTTTCGCCATTGAGGGTTTCTTGGGCGTGAAAGAGTGATTGTCTTCAAGAGAGACAAGCTCGAGACCCAAATTTCTATACTCAGACCTCGTCGAGGAAATGCACTGAAAAAAATGATCAAGAGCAGCCTGCTTTGATACCACTGATCTGGATTATTTTCGGCACGAAATGAGATCGGAGATATAATAAAGAAATGCACAAAGATATCGCATATATTCAATAATATAACAGAAATGTATCATAGATGCAACCATAAACACATATATACAGTAATACATGATTTCTATTAATGAAATAAATGTACAAAGACTGTAAAATACATAGTGAAAGACTCGATAGAATGGTGGCAGCTTATCTCTGAGAAGAGATGTGGTGGCTACTCACATTTGCAAGAAGATGATTACAATGAGGCTCTGAAGGAATTTTTAAAATAAACTAGAATGCCAAAAACCCTAGACATCCAAAAACCTAACCCTAGAAGATGAAGCACCAAAATTCATGTGGGCCCCGTTTGGGTAAGTGAGTACATCAACTTCCCGAGGTCATAACTTTTGCATACGATCTCTGTTTTAGGCGTGTGATAGCTCATTGGAAAGGTATCATTGAGGAGATTCATTTTGGGGGATTAGTCATGCCTTTGACTATCATTGAGAACCTCAATCTCGAAAAACCTTCATTCAGGCCCTCAAAATGGCCCCGGAAGTTAAAAACTGCTAAAAATAGTAAATTTCCATATTTGCCAGAAAACTGTTTTGAGTCAGTTGGAAAAGGTGGGTGGCCATCGATATCCACCTGGATCAATCCTCCTTCCTTAGGAAGCAATGGTCTCCATTGCATTGAGTTACCAGGGGAGAGGGAAAAGCGTTTGTTGAATCTGCATCTTNAAGGTATGGAAGGTATTGGTGAACTCTGGAACTGCTTGGCCCCTCTCTTTCCGCAGTGTGGTCCATCTCATGTACTGGTCCTCATAGTTGCCAACAGGGTAATATTGTTCTTTTATCGCATCCACAAAAAAATCCCAAGTGGGATCGGCTCTGTATATTCCAGACTCCTCTGTGGAACTTTGCTCCCAATAAGTTTCCCACCAATTTTTGACATGAGGGAGAGCTTTAAGGAGTGGGAAGGTGATCTTTTCTTTGCCAGAAAATTTGTGAACAGAGAAATAACCTTCTAGTAGAGTTAGCCATTTTTCTAGGGCTTATGTATCTATCTGTCCTTCAAATATAGTAATATCAAAATTAACTTGTACCTTGAAAGGCGAGGTGCCTCCAAAGTGGCCTCTTGATGAAGATGTGCCTGATGTTATCAACAGGCATTGAAGGATGTGGGAAAAATTCTCCATCATTTAGTCCCTATGTCGCGTGAGAGCTTGCTCAAGCAACAGACTAATAGGATCGTTTGCTCCGTCATTTTTCTTTTCTTTCGCCATTGAGGGTTTCTTGGGCGTGAAAGAGTGATTGTCTTCAAGAGAGACAAGCTCGAGACCCAAATTTCTATACTCAGACCTCGTCGAGGAAATGCACTGAAAAAAATGATCAAGAGCAGCCTGCTTTGATACCACTGATCTGGATTATTTTCGGCACGAAATGAGATCGGAGATATAATAAAGAAATGCACAAAGATATCGCATATATTCAATAATATAACAGAAATGTATCATAGATGCAACCATAAACACATATATACAGTAATACATGATTTCTATTAATGAAATAAATGTACAAAGACTGTAAAATACATAGTGAAAGACTCGATAGAATGGTGGCAGCTTATCTCTGAGAAGAGATGTGGTGGCTACTCACATTTGCAAGAAGATGATTACAATGAGGCTCTGAAGGAATTTTTAAAATAAACTAGAATGCCAAAAACCCTAGACATCCAAAAACCTAACCCTAGAAGATGAAGCACCAAAATTCATGTGGGCCCCGTTTGGGTAAGTGAGTACATCAACTTCCCGAGGTCATAACTTTTGCATACGATCTCTGTTTTAGGCGTGTGATAGCTCATTGGAAAGGTATCATTGAGGAGATTCATTTTGGGGGATTAGTCATGCCTTTGACTATCATTGAGAACCTCAATCTCGAAAAACCTTCATTCAGGCCCTCAAAATGGCCCCGGAAGTTAAAAACTGCTAAAAATAGTAAATTTCCATATTTGCCAGAAAACTGTTTTGAGTCAGTTGGAAAAGGTGGGTGGCCATCGATATCCACCTGGATCAATCCTCCTTCCTTAGGAAGCAATGGTCTCCATTGCATTGAGTTACCAGGGGAGAGGGAAAAGCGTTTGTTGAATCTGCATCTTGTTGAGTTGCTTGCCTTGCTGGAGACGTCGCGCTGCTCAGTTTGTGGAAGTTTGTCATGAACTTGTTGAGGCTGAGGCCATTCAACAAGTCGGGATATATGAGAGGATGATGTGAAGAATGAATATTTTCACTTTGCTGCAATCTTTTCGACTTGCTTTGGTTTGATAAGAGGTGCTTGGGGCTAGGCTGTAGTGGTTGTAGTGTCCTTTTGTTCTCCTTTTGAATAGATTGTGAAGAAGCTAAATTTTTTCGTATGAGATACTACCTTGCGGCACTTTTTAGGTGGAACAATAGTTGGAAATACCTCTGGTATTTTGTAGAGATGACCCCACAGAGAAACAATGACACTGCGAGGTCGAGACTCATAAACAACGTGGCGCTTCCACATATATGGTTGGCCCAAGAGAACATCACAGACATCCAGTGGGGAAACATCACATAATACCTCATCCTTGCAGGTTTGGATGTTGTATGACAATTGACATTGTTGGCTGACACAGAGATCTCGTCCTTGGTGAAGCCACCCGATGTTGTATGGTTGCAGGTGTGGTGTTGTCGACAATCCCAACTATTTGATGACGTCTGCTTAGATGAGGTTCTTCTGGCTTCCACTATCAA
>JZKD02S0269350.1:9817-20629 GCA_000966675.3 Picea glauca
TATATATATATATATATATATATATATAATGGAGCAAACATAAATTTTTATTATTTTATAGTTAATTTTTTATTATTTTTATTATTTTAATGTAACGTTATGTTATGTGAACATTTCCCCCATACTGGGTTGTAGCTCGCCTTTCTGTAGAACATAGAGAGTATTGTCATCTTTTGATATCGATCATATGAAAAGGGAGGTTGAAATCGTAGACCATTCAAATATTTAACTCTAGATATTGCATTAAATGTCATACTCTATCTCTCTTTCTTCCCAATATTAATAGTACCTTTCTCCAAGGTCAATCCTTGTGACTTATGGATAGTTAATCCCTTATCAAGTTTGAAACAAAGATAGTTTTTATTACATCTTTAAATATATGTAATGGGAAGCTAGTTTTTATGTTTCTACTATAGTTAATCATTTTTCATTTTACTATATTAAAATCAATGTACCATAGTATTTTTCATTATTGAAATCATTTCAACTACTTAATTGCTCTAAATTATTTTTCATAATATCATCAGTAAAATTAGTGTACCTTATTGATTTGCATTAGGTTATCGTTGAAATCAATGCGACTACTTTATTTCTCTAAATGATTTTTCACTATATCATCACTAACATCAATTTTCACTATATCATCACTAAAATCAATGCACTTTATTGTTTTTCATTAGGTCATCATTGAAAGCAATGCAACTACTTGATTGCTTCAAATATTTTTTCTTTGTACTATCACTAAAATAAATATGTCATTTTGTATTTCTTTATATCATTGCTAAAATCACTGCTACTATTAGTTATATCATTGTTGAAATCATTGAAACTATGTACCATCACTGCTACTATTAATTATATCATTGTTGAAATCATTTTTCATTGTACCATCACTTAAATTAATACACGTTATCATTTTGCATTATATCAATGTTGAAATCAATGCAACTATTTGGTATATCATTGCTGAAATTAATGCAACTATTTGTTATATCATTGTTGAAATTATTGCAACTATGTGAAAACTTTAAATCATAAGGCCAACCCTGCAATTTTCTCATCACGTTGATAACACTCCTACTTTAGTGCAACTCTTGTATACTTAGACATTCATTAACTACTTTAACACTTAGTCATTTTTAAGAATACATCCAAGAATATGAGAAGCCAAGAGAAAAAATAAAAATAAAAAAAATAAACATAGATATAGTGCAGGCAACACAAACCATGCCTAACACCTGACTAAGCCTTTGTTATTGCAAAACAATTACAACATGAGCACTACTAACTTGATTTACAACTTTTGCAGAGTCAAATGACTGCCTCACCTCACCAACACACTTATGAACAAATACGTCACCATAAGACTCTCTGTAGCAAACACATTTGCAATCACCTGTGGTGCACCTCAAGCATGCCCTCAACTGCAGACTTGTTGTATCTTTGTTTCTATAGACTTTGCATCTTCGTTTCCACAGACTTTACCAATTTTGGTTCTATCTTGTACACATGCCTCCAATAGACTTGTGTTTCTATACTTAGCCAAAATATTCCCAATATGAATTTTTCTATCTTTGTTTGTAGAACCCTCCTCCTCAAGGAAACACAAGTCCTCCCAGAGTGGAGCGACTTGGCTCCTTGAGGGAGATCCTCCACTTTGTCTACCTCATAATCATAGAGATCTCCTTCTCTCTTTGTCTTGCCAAAACTTATTCCTCTCTTGGTTGTGTGCCTTTGTTCTCTTATAGGCTCTCCAAAGGTCACCATCACAAACCATCACGTCCTTTGGGGGTGTCGCACCCCGTCACGAACCCGATCACCTAACGAACACATGTGCTCTCAATCATCATTCCCCTTGAGATCAATGCGCCCAACATTGGTGCACCCCTCATGCCAATATGCTCCATTCGTTGAACCAACTCATCCTCTTGGGTGAGCGTGCCCCTTAGGTGAGTCAATATGACTTTCCTAAGTCCACCCCCACGCCTTAGTTGATTTTCCCTTCATCGATGGAGCACACGAGTCTTTCTCACAATGTTGCATGCCCAAGGAACCCTAACTACCCTCTATATTAATATTTCCATCTATTCATTTGTATTGACCATCTTTCCTTCCCGATTCAGACTGTGGTGGAAGTGTGCATGCCCAAGCTAGGCTCCCAAGACCTTACATCCTCCCCCACCTCAAATCGTTGTCATCCTTGGAAACATCCACAAAANTCTCTCTTTGTCTTGCCAAAACTTATTCCTCTCTTGGTTGTGTGCCTTTGTTCTCTTATAGGCTCTCCAAAGGTCACCATCACAAACCATCACGTCCTTTGGGGGTGTCGCACCCTGTCACGAACCCGATCACCTAATGAACACATGTGCTCTCAATCATCATGCTCCTTGAGATCGATGCACCCAACATTGGTGCACCCCTCATGCCAATATGCTCCATTCGTTGAACCAACTCATCCTCTTGGTGAGCGTGCCCCTTAGGTGAGTCAATATGACTCTCCTAAGTCCACCCCCACGCCTTAGTTGATTTTACCTTCATCGATGGAGCACACGAGTCTTTCTCACAATGTTGCATGCCCAAGGAACCCTAACTACCCTCTATATTAATATTTCCATCTATTCATTTGTATTGACGATCTTTCCTTCCTGATTCAGACTGTGGTGGAAGTGTGCATGCCCAAGCTAAGCTTCCAAGACCTTACATCCTCCCCCACCTCAAATCGTTGTCATCCTTGGAAACATCCACAAAATATGTGATCTCCAAGTCTCTTCCCAACTCATGCCTCTGTTGCAACTAAGTCTGTTGGAAAACACAAATTTCATGCCAACAAAAACCCCAAGTTTCCATAAACCAAACTCTACTACACCCAACTCCACACGATTTGTTTCCTAAGTCCATGAGGTTGCTTTATCCAATTCCATGGATGAAATTCACCCAACTCTGTTGCACTATCTTGATGTGATGTTGTTTCCTCACTACTATTTGTTTCCATTGTTGATGTCACTTCCTAATACAATTGACTGCTTGCCACTTCACTTCAAAAATGCACCTAAGTGTTGACCTCATGTGACCTTGCTGGTGCACCCATACTTCAAAACATTCTTCCATGTCTCCTCACATTGCATGTCTCAAGTCCTGTACTAGTTGAGTGATCAATCGAATTGTCACATCTAAGCCTTGATATGTGCCTCCCCATGCATGAACGTAGTCTTTTCTATCACATCTCCATCACTCCGTCCAAGTCCAAAGACTAAGGAAAGTGTCCATCCTTGCCTCATTGTTACTTCCATCGTCTGATATTTGTCAAGGAGATCCTCCACCATGTCTAAGTTCTGCCCCAAGAACTGTAAATCCATACTGCCTTTTCTTCACTACACCACCACTTGACCATGTTGTTACATCTACTTCTCTATGCCTTGTAATGTTTAGACTTCACCCTCAACCAAGCTTCCCAAAGCAAGAGAAACATACGAGTCCAAGTGATCTCTTCATGCAACAATATGCTTTTCTACACAATAATCCAAATGAAGCAAGTCCTGAACTCACCTCCTTTCATCAAGTCGCCTCAATGAAACTCAACATCTGTGATGAGTGTGGTGAATGTGCATAAACTCCTCAAACATCCCAATGAATTGTCCAAATCACTCCAAGTAGAATTAGTCACCTCAAATAACTTTCATTCCTTAGACACGTTTGAACCAATACTATGAAAACTCCAACTTACGACCCCCTCTAGATCTCTGAGTCATTTCACAATCGCTCGCAAGTCACTAAGGCATGCTCTGTCTCATCTAATGTCCCATACCAAAGGTGAGCGAACACCACCCAAGTCACTTGGTCTTTGTTATGCCCATTCAGGTTTACTATCAACAATTATTGTTTGACTCCTTTGCTGACTCCATCTATCTCTTGGAATGAAGCTACCTTGCACTCGCTCCAAGTGTCCAAAGTCTGGAATTGTTTTCACAACTGGTTAGGTCACCACTTGACTCAAAAAAATTGGCTAAGGCACCAAGCACCAGGGAACCTCACCCATCCTCTCAAATTGGCATGTCTAGACCTCACTTCCCACTGCTGCAGTGACCTATCCAATGCACCTCATCAAAGAGTTATGAATCTTCCTCAAGCCACCTCCACAACTACATCCAAATCTGCTTAAGTCCACCAGAGGAATCGTCTAGGCAAGTTTCCACAAACTCTCTACACATTTTCCTAAGCAAGGCATCCCAAACTGCCACAAGACTTCTTCAAATGTGCACCCCTTGAGTCACCCTCAAGTATGTTGGTTCTCATTATGGAAATAAAATCCACTTGAACCACCAAATCATATGTCTCCCCTTCAAAGAATTCCATGCAACACTTGGAAAATGAAAGAACTCAATCCAACCATACCTTTCCAACAACATCCTTTGCTACAACCATGTTCTAAGCCTAATGTTATCACCAAAAAATTGCTCATACAAAAACAGAAAATGGATGAAGAAATAGTCAACACAAGTATGACATACTACCAATAAAATATAGGATGGTCACACTCAGTTTGGAAAGATAATCACAAAACTATGAAAAATGGTTATAAATTTCCATGCAAATTCATCAAAGCCAACGCATGCACATCTGTGAGGGATAACACATCGTACAATGTGCACAGTGTGTGGTTTGCGCTACTGACAATAAGGAAACCCGCGTAGATGCAGAAACGATGCATTGATGATTTTGGTCGGGCCTCAACCACTTTTTGGATGAAGTATATCTTGACCATACCCCAAAATCTCCCCAAAATTTTTCCTTGGGATCACTGAAAGGATGGAAGGTACCTTCAAAGGCCTCCCCATTCACATTACAAAATAGTTGTGAAATATCTAGAAAACCTCCTACTCTTACCTTAGTGCAACTCTTGTATACTTAGACATTCGTTAACTCCTTTAACACTTAGTAATTTTAAAGAATAGATCCAAGAATATGAGAATCTAAGAGAACAACAATGAAATAGACAAGAGAAACATAGATATAGTGCAGGCGGAACAAACTGTGCCTAACACCTAACTAAGCCTTTGTTATTGCAAAACAGTTACAACATGAGCACTACCAACTTTGTTTACAAGTTCAGTAGAGTCAAACGACTCACCTCACCTCACCAAGAGACTGATGAATAGATTCATCACCATAAGAATTTATGTTGCACCCATCTCTGCAATCCCCTGTAGTGCACCTTATACGTGCCCTCAACTATAAACTTATTGTCTCTTCATTTCCGCACACTCTACCTCTTCATTTCCACAAACTTCAACAATTTCATTTTTGTCTCCCACATGCCTCCAATAGACCTACGTTTCCAGACTTAGCCAAAATCTTCCCAAGATAAATTCACCCATCTATCTCCATCAAACCCTCCTCAAGCCAGCAAAAGTCCTCCCAGAGTGGAGTGACTTGGCTACTTAAGGGATCTCCTCCTCTTCTTCTACCTCAGAATCACAGAGTTGTCCTTTTCTCTTTGTCTTTCCAAACTTATGTCTCTCTTGGATGTGCACACTTGTTTTCTTATAGACTCTCCAAAGGTCACCATCGTGAACCATTGTGTTCTTTGGGGGTGTCACACCCCTTCATGAACGTGGATTCCAAACGAACCCATTCTCTCTCAACTGTCAGGCCCCTTTGGATCGACATGATCAACCTTGGTGTGCCCCTCATGCCAACACACCCCATTCATTGAACTAAATCATCCTCTTGGGTGCACGCACCCCTTATGTGATTCAATCTGACTTGCCTAAGTGTGTCACCCATGCCTTAGTTGATTTTCCCTTCGCCGATGGAGCACCCAAGTCTTTCCCTCAACTCTTCATCAAACCATCTGTCATTTTACTTGCATCGCAAGGAACCTTGGTTAGAGTCATCCATTATAATGAAAATATATATATGTTGGAACAAACAAACAATTACAACACACACCCTGCTACAGAATACACAGTGGAAAAAAAAAAGATATATTGTTGCTAAATAATAAGGAAATTCAAATGGGAACTTAAGCACCAGAAAAACATGAAATGAAACACCACTCTTTTATTGATTTGAAGTAAATAACATGATTTACATTACTTCGATCATGGGTTAAAAGACAACCATGAATTGTTGCTTGCATGAATGAAAACCACTATGGAATTGTCTAGAGGGTAAAGGTCTGCGTGTATGGGGTGAGATTATGTTTCTCCCTTCTTGTGTGCTCAACCAACCTAGAATATTTCACTCCACTCCACCTTCTATGATTTTCTTACTTTGTGGTTCACCAACCCGTTCAAAATCACACTCTATTTCTTTTTAAAACTCCTCCTTGGCTCTGAAACAATTTACCTTCCCTCCAAGAATGAGTTGATACCCAAGTCGTCTCTCTGTCTTCCAAATCACTTCAACTTCCTTTCGGCCTCAGGTCACACTTTGTCCTTTATCCGCAAGTTCTTTTACCTAATAGTAGTTGCGACTCATCATGAATGTATACTAGCGTGGAAAAATCAAATGTGTGTGGCCACAGTGTTTCAAATGAAGAAATAGCATGACACTTGTAAAATTTCTCTATATGTGGCAGTTTCAACAGGAGTTTCAACATGACACTCGTAAAATTTTAGTATACGTGGCAGTTTCAGCACGAGTTTCAACACGTGTTTCAACACGATTTTTAGCACGAGTTTTAGCATAGCAAGAGTAGCTGCAAGAGTAATCAACAATTTGAATTTACAACAAATTGACTAAATAAAATGGACCACTAACACAATCCTTATTCAACTTATTTCCTATTTGTAGAATGGAAATATTTTTGGGTGATGTAGATTGCCCGAGCCTAAGGATGCTCCTACATCAGAAACCCTTGGTAAGAAAAACATGAGCTCCAGCTCGTGTGCAGATCACTGCTGAAGTGAAGAGTTCTGCACATGTGCTAAATGATCTTTAGTCACCCACGATGCATCCTCTTCCCCTCGATTCTTCCACTCGATCAAATATTCCATGTACGTCTTCCGACAAGTCTTCTTATCAATTTTGGTAGAAAGAATTTATTCAATATGCTCCTCAGATTTAATTGGTAGATGTTGTTCCCATTCACTGAGAGTACCTTCATCTTCTCTTCTTTCCCCTTCATGAAAATCATAGAGGTAAACAACATTGAATGTAAGATATATGTCAAACTTCTCCAAAAGCTCCATCCTATAAGCATTATCAGAGATCCTTTTCAGAATTTGGCATGGACCTATCTTCTTGTACTTGAGTTTGTTGTATGTGCCTCGATGAAATCGCTCCTTCCTTAAGTGAGCCATGACCAAATCACCCTCTTGGAATACCTTCTGCCTTCTATGTTGATCTGATCTTTATTTATAATTGTCATTGTTGGTCTGTAATTTCTTCTTTACTTGTTCTTGTAACTCATGCATACTTTCCACAAAATCATTTTCATCGACATTGTTGGGCCCTTCGGTTTTTTTTAATAGAAGTTGTGCACGACACATTGCAGCTTAATTTTGGAGAACAGAAGTTGTGCAAGTTGCTAATGAGCTATACAATAGACTAAGGAGAGAAACAAAAAGTGGTTAGAAGGACAACGCAACATCGGTTTTGAGGAAATAACTTGCAACAAGATCAAGAAGAAGAGATAAATTTCGGGTTCTCAAAAAAAAACCTAAAGATCAGATTATATATATGAGACTGATAGGATTTTAAAAGGGTTAATATCATCATCACAGTTGTTTTTATTGTTGTTATGACGAGAGTCACTATTGTAATATTCTATACTCTTAGCATAACTAAGTTTAGGAGATATGGGAAAGAACCATACTATGAATGTATCAGAGTTATGTATCAGTCTGGATGTAAAGGAGTAAGAGACTATAACTCTGTCCCATATTTGAGGAAGAACATCCTCTGAGTACTTGTGTATGAGGATTAAGCTGTGAGAAGAACCTGATATGGTAATATAGTTGGAGGACTAAATTTTGAATATGTATCCTGTGTATTTAGTATTAATGCATGAATGGAATGTTGTTCTGTATTATATTTATGTCTGATATACTTAAATGCTTCTTTATGAATGGAGACACAACTTTATTTCTATATTCCCAGTTAGGAATTTCTCAGAAATGTTACATGTTTAACCTATCTAAGGATTCTCCTTTCCCTACCCTCTCTTTCGTGTCTCGGTTGTGCTTCCAATGAGACTTCTTCCCTCACGGGAAGATGAAAATTCCAATGCTCTAGACTACTTTGGTGCCCTTTTGTTGGTAACCTAAGAAGGACCCTGGTCTGAAAAATTTTGCACCAACAAAATGGTTCTATTGCTAAGACAAATGCTTTAAAAGGGAACCTATGAGAAGAATGCTTCCATGGATCTATAGAAATGATATTCGGAAATGGTGGGAATTAAATCACAGTGCCTTTATATAAAAGGAAGCGGAGTTGTGAGGTAAAATCAAGAAGGATAAAAAAGATTATGTCTTTTATTCAGAAAGATTGAGTGACCAGTATGATATATTCTAGGTAAAATTGCTAGAAGAACTATTCCATTGGATAGATCAGCTCCAAGAAGCTCCATAATTCCAAGAACGTGTCAAGAAGACCTGTACTTGGGATACATAGAGGATATCAACACTTCACCAGTTGGATCACCAAATCATGTGAGCAGTCAATTTCTAGGTTAATACGACTTTGGAGGGATACATTGTTGAATTTGCGGTTGAGAATCACCAATCTTTTTCACGAGCAAAAGAAATTTTCAAGAAGGGTATGCAAGATTGACTGTTGATGGAAATTCCCCTATGGATCAAAGTATTCTTGATGGAGGGGGGGATGATAACTATTCCCTCGAATGAGATGGCAGCCTAAACACCTATGCTTGGGGTAGGGTGATTTTGGGGTAGGATCATGACCTAAAGGAGAAAGGTTTCTTTGACAGATGGGGGAAGACCAAGAAACAAATGCTAGAACCGAGCGATCCTTAAGGAGAGCCACCATTTTTTATAAGTGGTTGCACGAAAAGGTAAATAAAGCAGCGAAGCAGTCCAACGTGTTGTCGAAAGAAATTAGATCAAGAGGAAAAAATGAAAGAAAGAAGGAAGAGTTGAGGAACGTAAGAAGAAAAGAAATATTGTCTGGTATAAGATTGCAACAAAGAGAAGTGTATATAGGAAGGATCCCCCAGATGGGTGGACAAGAATAAGAATGTGGAAAATCAAGAGAAGATGAAGAAGGTCTGGATATTTCAGAAGATAAAGAATATTCAGCCTCGATATCGGGAAACATCGGGAATCAGGAAGAGAAGGCCTCTCTAGAGGAAGAAAACGAGACCCCCAAAATTAAATAAGTCCGCCCAAAAGTTAGTGGAACCATCCCCGAATCACCCATCCCCCAGGTGTCCTCTACCCACGGTAAATTCTACACCGCCTACTTATTCCATTTCTATTCCATCGCAACGAGTTAGTCAAAATCAATCTATAAATGTAAAGGCTGGGAGCATATTGAAATCTCCAAGCATATTGAAACCAAGACCGTTAGGTTTCATTCTAATAGGAGAAGTGAGACACACAACGACTGGAAATATGGGAGAATCGAATGCCCGATACCCATAATTCAGGGGTAAGTGGGATGAATATGTAGAGAAACATTGGTTCTTATGTGAGGCCATCTGGAGGTCCAGAGGGACTCTCCATGCAAATAAGTTAGTAGAGTTTCAGACTACCTTGACAGATTGTGCTCTCAAATGGTACATGAAGGCTATTGAACCTGGGTTGCAAGGACAAGCATTCACCCTTAGCCAAGTTCATTTGAATTTCATCACCAAATTCAAGCTACCTCAGTTAGAGAAACAAGATCTCTCTCATTTGCAGGAGATTGAAAAAAGGGAAGGAGAATCTATGATGCAGGAGCATCCCTCACATCAAGCGAGCCAGTGCGGAAGACAAAGGACAACTGGGCAGACCCAGCCAATTTTTTTTTGAATTTTCCCTTGAAGTTGATGCACCAAATATAAATGAGATCATTTAAGGAAGGCGCCTTGGTATAATGTAATCAGACCTTCAGCGCCCTACTCTCGTCTGAAGTAGATAGATGCATTTATGTTGAGATGAAATAGGTAGATATAATTTAATGTTAGATTAGACAGTTTTAGAAAGAAAGAGGGAAGCGAGATATAGACACCCTCATTATGCATTGTAACATAATCCTGAGCATTGAGAAGAGAAGCAGAGAGCTATGGAAGAACACCCATGTACAGAGTTTGAATTAATAGAAGAAGTTGATTCAAATCCATGGTTTTTGTGTTTGTTCTCTGTGTATGTATGTTGAATGCTATGCTCGTGAGTATTTACTTCCTGTTATGCATTTTCTTTACACACTATGTATGAATGATTTCTAGCTAAGTGTTTGAAATCTGAGAAAGGAAGTAGGAGGAATGAGTTTCAATTGTTTCTCTATCTGAGCAAGGATTCCTGTAAGGTGTGCAGTTGAAGTCGTCCGCAAGGAGTGCGTTAACAGAAGGCTCAGATAGTTTAACTTTTGTTCTCATTCACCCAGAAGTGAAATTGGGTTATAGGAGTCATGTAAGGAGTGTGCATGCTAAGGAATGTCTCAGTTGTGAATCTGAGTGGAGCGTTGAAGGACTGTTGCTGCAGGTGTGCGCAGAGTCGAAAGAACCCAACACTTGGAAGTGTTTGAGGATTGCCGCAAGGAGTGCGCGCAAGGGTCTTCTTGAAGACTCAGAATTGTGTGAAGCTCAAGAGGGACAAGGATTTGAATCTTGTCGAAGAGAAGCACAGGGAGTTTGTGCCATGGAATGTT
>JZKD02S0269372.1:0-20628 GCA_000966675.3 Picea glauca
TTTTAGGCGCACTTCTTGGAGGAGGCTTAATTTGGTGTTTCTTGGCATTTTTCTTGGTGGAAAATCTTCAACTAGGCTTATTGCTAGATTATTCTTGGTGGATGTAAGTAAATTTCTGAAATCCTTCTTTTCTTTGAATGGTTATGGTACATTTACTTTGCATTTATTCCAAGATTATGAAATTGCTAGTTTAAAACCCTCGGAGAACAAGCACATGCTATTGTCCTTGTCTTAACAATTTTTCACCTACTAGATTGTGCTATAAACCCTACCTTTGAAGCATTGTACTAGAGCCCTGCCATTGCAGCACTCTAGTGTCATTTCTTCATCAAGCCATTAATTGTTTCAATCTTGAGCTAAAGAAGAAGGAAAACCTCTAGGGCCCAGGGTTACCTACTTCCTAGTATTTGTTTTCCTTCTAAGGCTTGTTGATTGAAGCCTTGGGTTACCAACACCTCAATCATCATCCTTTTTGGTCCTTATATCTTACATTATCACTTGTTTCCTTCAATTTTTGCTGCTGCAAGTGACTCCATTAGCCCTAAAAGGCATTGATTTAGACCTTAAATTTTTTGATTGATGAAACCAATCCTCAAATCTTTTACCTCAAGCAAGCTACTAACATTTTCTAACACTAGAATAGATTAACCTACTAACAATATTGTTGTTGTTACTAAAGTAAGTTGCAGCCATTAATTGCAGCATTAAAATCTTCTAAAAGCAGTTTAAAAGGATAATTTAATCATTGTCTTGTTTTCTTCCAACAAATGTTAGTATTATGATTTCAATGGTTAATGATTCTTAGTCATTTTTTAAGCTATTGCAAGGAATTTAAAGTGAAGTATTGCTTTATAAATATTGTTGTTATAATTCTTTGTTTAATTCATTATTATCAGCCAAATTTTTTTATTGAGAAAGTCTATGGTTTTATGAAGTGTTAACCAGCAAGTGTACTTGAAAATATATATAGTTTTCTTGTTGCTTTGTTCCAGGCAGGTACACTTTGACATATTATCTTTCATTGGTTATAAAACTAGACTTTCTGATCAGTGGTGACTTGTGAGAGGGGATCTTTATCTAGCCACTTTGAATTTTCCTTCTCAAACCCCCAAGTCACCAGGGATGTCTCCCCTGGGCATACCACCCTAAATAGAAATAGACATCATATTGAGGCGACAGTGATAGGACAGTCTCCAGTTACACCAATTTTCTCTCCTTTAACATTTCCTTTGATCAAAGTACAAATTGTGCAATAACATTCTGGCGTCGCTGCCAGGGAACACTAAGTCAATATTCCTCAAATGAAACTTTTTTCGATAAGCCTTTATCCAAATAAATTTTCTTACAAGCTTACCTGGCGATTCCACTGAGGGTGATTCTCGTATTCCTTTGATAATTTCAAGAAAATTGTCTGGCGACTCCACTAATGACGAAGCCAACCATGACTTGTCAATGGGACTCGGGGAACTTCAAACCTTTGGACATGAGTAAAATCCCGAGATACCCTCGACAAATTCCCCTGAAGTATGAGAAATGGCTCCCTAGATTCACTGGTAGTGATGGGAAGAGATCCGACAATCACATGGATAACTTTTGGGATTTCTTTCAACTCCACCCTATCAGTGATGATGAGGATTTGGCAATGAAACTTTTCTCTACCACTCTTCATGGAAATGTTATGGAATGGCATGATGATCTCCCTGATTCTAACATCACATCTATGGATCATTTAGAAGAAGTCTTTCTCAAGAGATGGGGTATTAAATTGGAATATATCCAAAAGATACTAAAAATACTCAATTATATAAAACAAATTAAGATTGAGACTGTCAAGAAATTCCATAAAAGGTTTGAGGACTTGTTGTATCAGATCCCTAGAATCCATCATCCTAAAGACAAGTACCTTGTTTATCCTTACACCAATGCACTCTTAGTGCATTTAGGGCTCCTCCTCAATAAAAAGGGGCCCAAAACACTCCATCAAGCTCATAACATGGCCATAAAAATCGAGGAGAATATCTCTTTGTCCAAGAGAAAACACATCTTCCCTCTAGGGACCAAATTTGATGACCCCAAAGGTACCCCGGATACCCTTAATCTAGAGATATTACTCTACCTTGATATATTTGGAAGAAGGGAACAAGTCATCAACCAATAGGAGGTTGAGGAGAGCCTTCCCAATGAGGTTCTTCGATCCCATAAGGGAAAGAATTTACTCATGCTTTTGCCGAAGACAACGAAGGTATGGTTAAAGAGGGAGAGCCTGAAGATATCAAACATGATGATGAAGTATCAATATGTGCTCCTCCCTTTGATGAAACTATTCAAGAGCATATTCCTCCTACACAAGAAGAAGAGAATGAGGTTAGTATCTTTCCTTTTCAGGATCTTGGCAATGCCTTGTTTTTTGATTCAGAGAAGGAGGAAGAAATGGAATCCATGGGAAAGGTAGATCTTCCTAGTTGTACAGTTGAAGATGTGTGGACAACTCATGAGGATGAAACAATGATGCATGTTGAAGACACCCAAGTCCTCGAAGCTCATGCACAAGAAGAAATAAACACGATGAGTTACTTTCCATTCCAAAATTTTGATTATTCTTTACTTTATGATTTGGAAAGTGAAGAGGAGCTAGATGAGCCTTTAAATGTTTTAAATCCTTCATGTTATCATACAAATAATGACATGGTTGATAATATTGACGAGTTCATACATGTCAGGAGACGTAAATGGGATGTAGTTGGTTATAATGTGGACCCCATTTATGACATTGAGAATCATTTCCAAGTATTTCCTTTACAGTTATCACGACATGTTACTCTTAATTTTGATCAGTGGCAACAAGGAGATGATATAATTACCGATACTTTCCAAACACCCAGGGTTGACCTAGTCCCACATTCTCGTGATGATTTTCAGTCATACCTTGAGGATTTTGATGAGTACTCTTATGAGCACTTGAATTTATTCCATCAAGAATATTATCAACAACCATTGTGCTCGTATATTGATAGGAGTAAGGACATCGTTTTCCCAAAGAAGGATCCTTGTGACAACATTCTCTAGCCACCTTCAATTACTTTACCTTGATGTGTCATTAAAGGTGTAGCTGACAAGTATGTCTTGTGTAGTAAGTTTCCTCTAAGGCAAACCCTCAAGTTCAAGGCCAGGTTGAATACCTCAAGAATAAGTATGTCATCTTAGTATTTCAACCTTCCCTTAAGAACTTCTCAGTCACCCTCTAGGTTTTTGTATTTCCTTCCCAAACCTCAGATTGTGAAGACTTCCAAAGTAGCCGACCTTTAGACTCTTTGAGTCAGTCTATTGGACCTCTGACTTTTCACGGTCCCTTTCTAATATGGATTGAGCAGTCTCCTGAGAGTATGACTTGGGATGATTTTTTCCCTCCTTCTCTCCTCCGTGAGCTATACTTTATGATTTCCGATGATATAGTACATTATGTAAATCATGTTATTTGTGTGCTTAACTTATCATTGTTTTGGTTTATGATGAAGCACAGAGGAGGGTATTGTGAGAAATTTCTAGGGTGGTTTCACTTGATATTTGATTACACCTAGCCTTCAACTGACAGGTAAGTGGAGGTGAGTAGGTAGGCATTTTCATTCATTGTATATACCATTTTCATTTCATGCTACAGTATTTTGTATTTCCATTTGTACATATGCTTGCTTTCACTTTATGTATTATATGTATATGAGTCGGGGGTGATATCACCACCCTAAATAATTACTAATAGTTTAATGTTAAGATCAAGCAGGTCACGGGTTATGCTAGATATGTTGAGGTTATCATACGCTCTATGGTGAGCACATGTCCCCGAGTTGGAGCCAACAGTTATCCCCTAGCCTAGGGATAACTAAGGTGATTATGTCTCGAGGCCCATAGGTCCTATACATGGAGTACCGAGAGCCAGATCGACTTGAGCATGGCCCTGGAGGGTGTTCAATTATGAGCTTGATTTCTTATGTGGATTAATTCTTTTATTTTCTTTGGCACTTTGATTCCATCTTAATACTCTTAAACAATACCAAATCATAACTGAATAGCAATAACTATGTAGATAAGTAAGCATGCACATCAACAACACATATACCCTGGGGAAACCCTGTACAGGGAGAAAAAACACAGTAAATGAAATTCCTTTATTGCATTAATAATGTAAGATCACTTACAAATATCCACCATGAATGTTCTTCTCTTAAAGAGCTTGTCAAGATGACTCTAACCTGACAAAGACCTAAGAGATCTTGCTGAAATACACCTCTAATATTTTACCTCTATTGTTGATATATAGCACTGATATGATGTTGATATATGCCTCTGATATGCAGCCTCTATTGCTGATATACAACATTGATATGTTGCTTTGGTATGTTGCCTCTTTATCACTTATATGTTCCTCTATTGCTTCTCCCTTAACATGCATATCAAAATTGTATTGAAGAGAGGGGTCGACCTCTACTTATATAGGCTAAAGAGGAGAGGCTCAAAATAGTAACTTGTTTGCTTTCTTTAATCATAACTCGGCTTCATACTTTAGTTCTAACTTAGAACTAGACTTGAGACTGGTATACTTTAGTTCGAAAATAGAACTAGACTTTGAAACCTCAATTACAACTCAACATTATACTTTAGTTAGAAAATAGAACTAGACTTGAGACTGGTATGTTTTAGTTCTAAAATAGAACTAGAATTGAGACTTCAGTTACAACACAACATTACATTTTAGTTCGAAAATAGAACTAGACTTGAGACTTCAGTTACAACTCGGCATTACACTTTAGTTCTAAAATAGAACTAGACTTGAGACTTTAGTTACAACTCAACATTACACTTTAGTTTGAAAATAGAACTAGACTTGAGACTTCAGTTACAACTCAGCATTACACTTTAGTTCAAAAATAGAACTAGACTTGAGACTTCAGTTACAACTCAGCATTACACTTTAGTTCTAAAATATAACTAGACTTGAGACTTCAGTTACAACTCGACTCTTTACAAGGCAATTCGAAATTCTCTCCATGGTGGATAATGTTACACATGCCAACGCACTAGATCAATACATTATATCATTTGCAATATTAGGAATATTGTTTGTTTCTAGCTCATAGGAATTTTATATTCAACCTAACTTTTGCTAGATGCCTTGACTTTTTCTCATGGCTCACAAGGTTTGACTAGACTCACAGAGGTTGTACGTTCCCCCTGACTTTTTCACTAGTCTGTCTATGATCACAGAGGTTGTACATTCCCCTTGAATTTTACACTAGACTGTTTATGCTCACAGAGGTTGTACTTTCCCCCTGAATTTTTCATTAGACTCACATAGCATCTCCTTCATCCTGACTTTTGGTTTGACTCACATAGGTTGTATGTTCCCCCTAGCTTTTGTCAATACCTCACAAGACTGGATGATTCTCCAAATCTCCCTGGCTAGCCTCCGGGTGGCCCAAATGGCCTCTCATTGGAGAATGATTGTCAATGATTCCAAATTTAACACTCCCTCTCAGCGAGGGAGTCATTCTCAGCCACACCAAGCTTGCCTCTCAGTTGCACAAACTGTCTTGAGGTCAGAGGCTTGGTCAGGATATCTTATACCTGCTCGCTCATGGCTATGTACTGTAACTTTACAGTTTTTCTCTGGACCAAGTCTCAGATGTAGTGGTACCTCATGTCAATATGTTTTGACCTATAGTGAAATACCGGGTTCTCTGTCAATTTTATGCATCTTTGATTATCACAGTGAACAACTATTGTCTCGAGATTGTCTCTAATCAACCCAGAAACCAATTTTCTGAGCCATACTACTTCCTTGCTAGCATCACTTGTTGCAATGTACTCAGCCTCTATTGTACTCTGTGAAATGGATCCCTTCTTCTAGCTTGACCAACAAATCATAGCGGATTCTAAACTGAAGCAGTATCTGGAAGTACTCTTCTGATCCACTTGGCTTCCTTCCTAGTCAGCATCTAGATACCCATGAAAAAATAAAGCACCACTGAATGTATATCTCAGACCATAAGTAATGGTCCCTCTAAGATATCTCAAGATGTGCTTTTCTTCCACCYAGTTTCTCTGTCTCAGTTCARTCATGAACTGACTCATTTCAATCACTACATAGCATATATTTGTCCTAGTGTGGATCATSTGCATCAATTATCCAATCAGCTACCTATACATGRTGGGATCCACCAAATCTGAACCTGTATCAGAATCATGCAGCTTCCTCAGGTTGGTAATCATCAGAGTAGACATGGATTTGCAATCCATCATACCAAACCTCTTTAGTATATCCACTGTGTATTTTCCTTGTGCCAGAAATATCTATCCCTGTCTTTGCCATACTTCCAATCCTAGGAAGTCATGCATCAAGCCTAAGTCTTTCATCTCGAATTTTGAGGTTAGCTCCCTCTTACACCAGGATATTATCCCTTCATCTCCTGTTAGAAAGAGATCATCAACATACAATATTAGTATAACAGGTTGGTTACCTCTTACCTTGAAGTACATAATTCCATCAGCATCACTTTTCTGAAATCCCAGGCTTTTAAGAAAGCCATCAATCCTGTCATACCAAACTCTGGGAGCCTGCTTAAGACCATGCAAGGCCTTCCTTAGATTGCATACATGAGTGCCTTTGTTGTGCAGTACAAAACCATCTGGTTGTTCCACAAAGACCTCGTGTTCAATCCTTCCATTCAAGAATTTTGTTTTTACATCCATCTGATGTAGCTTCCAACCAAGAACGGGAGCTAAAGAAATAACAGTTTGAATGGAGGTATACCTGGCTGGAGGAGAAAAAGTCTCTTCTTAGTTGATTCCTTATTTCTGATTGAAGCCTCTGGATACAAATTTTGCTTTAAAATTTTCCACACTTCCATCAGCTACATGTTTGATCTTATAGATCCATTTGGAAGAAACCATTGATTTGTCTTTTGGCCTCGACACAATGTCCCAAACATTGTTCTTTATAATAGACATGTATTCCTTGAGCATGGCATCCTTCCATACTTGTAATTTATCTACTTCTTCAAATGAATAAGTATCAGCATCACTAATGTTTCTCATCAGTGCAACATAGCCTCCAAACTTATGAGGCCTCTTCCTTTCCCTGAAAGTTCCTTTGGGAGTGGTTATCCTTTCTGCTTCCTGCACTATTTCTTTAATCCACCCTAGCTTCCTTTTGGTTGGAGGTTCTTCAAGAGATCTTTCTAACACTTTAGCAGGTTCTAGGGGCTCATTACTTGGCCCTTCATGAGGTTCTTCCCTCTAATAATCTGACTCTTCATTTTCAGAAGAGGGTGAAGCTGGTTGAACTACTTTTGATTCTAGTTTAAGCTCTCTGGATTTCTTAAATGTGGCTTCCTCATGGAAAGTCACATCTATGCTTACCTATATTTGCCTCTGACCTGGTACATAAATCCTGTAAGCCTTGGAGTTATCACTGTACCACAAAAACCCCTTTCTTGACTGAGGGTTCCATCTTTTTCCTCTTTTCCTTAGGGACATGAATATACACATGACACCCAAATATCCTTAGATTCCCTACTTTAGGTTTGATCCCTAAGAAGACCTCTTCAAGAGTCTTATCCTTCAAGATAGCATGTGGACACTTGTTCTGAATATACAGAGCAGTGGAGGTAGGTTCTTCCCATAAAGAATTTGGCAGATTTTGGTCAAACATCATTGCTTTCGTTGCCTCACAAATTGTCCTATTTTTCCTCTCAGCAACTCAATTCTTGTTGAGGGTTATATGGCATGGTCAACTGTCTCTTGATTCCTGCTGACTTGCAAAAATCCTCAAACTGGATAGATTCAAACTCTCCTCCATTGTCTGTTCTAAGGATTCTGATGTGTTTCCCTATATACATTTCAATAAAGGATTTATACTCTTTGAATTTATCAAATGTGTCACTTTTATCTTTAAGAAAATATATCCAACATTTTCTTGGGTAATCATCAATAAAAATGACATAATACAAACAACCACTGAGTGAGGGAGATGAAATGGGACCACATACATCAAAATAAATCAAATCTAAGATGCCCTGATCTTTGTTGTCACTACTAGGAAATGCTTTCTTTATATTTTTACCTAGCATGCATCCCTTACAAATTTCATTTTTACTAAGATAAATAGATGGCATGCCACATACCATGTTATGTGGATTTGGAAGAGCTTTGTAATGAAGATGTACAAGTATTTTGTGCCACAACTCACTGGAGATAGTCGCATCATGAGCCAATGTCTGAACTGACTGTCCTAACACGATGTACACCTCCACTACGAGTTCCAATGGGTTATGTTGTACTTAACTGGCTACCTTTAGCCCATAGTAGTGCCTTCATGTCCTTGAATATCACCCAATATCCCTTGTACTCAAGGGTTGCAACTGATAGTATATTTTTCTTGAGATCTGGAACATATAATACTTCATCAATATGAAGTCTAGCCCCAGATTCCAATCTGAAGGTGATAGAGCCTACTCCCTCTATCTTGTAACATTTTCCATCCCCAAGCTCAACATGCTCTGCAAAAGATTTTGTCTCAAAATTTGAGAGTATCTCTGTGTACCCTGTCATGTGATTTGATGCACCACTATCTACTAACCAAGTTTTCGGCCCCGTGAAAACTAAATTGGATAAGGCAGAAACCAAGTAATATTCTTTTCTATTTTCTTTCTCATTAGAAGGACTTTTATGATTTCTTTTCGATTCATCATCCTCAACAGTTGAGGCATGATGTTTCCCTTTCCTTGGATATTTCTTTCTAAACCAACAATCTTTAGCAAAATGACCCAACTTGTTACAACTAAAGAATTTAATCTTAGATGTATCAATATTCTCGCCTTTGAATGTACCTTAGGTGTTTGGATTCCTCTGAGAGCCTTTCTGGAAAGTTCCTTTCTTCCTTCCCTTGAATCTTGATGCTAAATCTAAGTGCTCTTCTTTCAGTGGCTTGCTCATGGTAGTTGTGCGACTCTCTTCCTGGAGGAAATCATGCCATAACCTCTCAAACGTGGGTTGAATCTATCTCCCACTTACACTGGATAAGAAGGTCTCCCATGAAGAAGGAAGACCGTCAAAAATGGCTTGCACTAAATCATCATCGTCCACTGTCACCCCTGTGACCAAAAGCTGATCTCTAATCTGTGCTATCCTGGAATAGAAAGATGCTAATGATTCACCTTTCTCCATCTTCAAATACTTAAGCTTGTGCTTAAGTATCATCTTCTGACTTGGGGCCTATTTCTCATACAGATTCACCAAGGTATCCATATAGTCTCGGCAGTCATTAATAAGGTCATCGCAGGCATTATATTGTCTTTGACTGAGTGAAAGATGATTCACTTGGCCTTTGCTTCACTCTTCCTGAAGGCCACTCTTCCTACATTATTATTGGGTTCCTCCACCACTATGGTCACATATTTCTCAAGATCATGCTCTTGGAAGATATTTGTTATATGTAGCTTCCACACATTGGAGTTGGTATCTCCTTCGAGCCTATCCTTGACCCTAACTAAAATGGAGGATGCCATGGACTTCACACTGGAAACTTAATCAAGCTAGCTTGGATCTGTGTGTACCTTTTGTTTCACTTCAACATGTTTAACACAACCTAAGTTATGATACCATGTTAAATTATGAGTTTGATTTCTTATGTGGATTAATTCTTTTATTTTCTTCAACACTTTGATTCCAGCTTAATACACTTCAACAATACCAAATCATAACCAAATATCAATAACTATGTAGATAAGTAAGCATGCACATCAACAACACATATACCTTGGGGAAACCCTATACAAGGACAAAAACCCCAGCAAATGATATTCCTTTATTGCATTAATAATGTAATATCACTTACAAATATCCACCATGAATGTTCTGCTCTTAAAGAGATTTCCAAGATGAATCTGACCTGACAAAGACCTAAGAGACCTTACTGAAATACACCTCTAATATGTTTCCTCTATTGTTGATATACAACACTGATATGTTGTTGATATATGCCTCTGATATGCAGCCTCTATTGTTGACATAAAGCACTAATATGTTGCTTTGGTATGCTGCCCCTTTATCACTGATATGCTCCTCTATTGCTTCTCCCTTAACCTACATATCAAAACTGTATTGAAGAGAGGGGTCGACCTCTACTTATATAGGCTGAAGAAGAGAGGCTCGAAATAGTAACTTGTTTGTTGGCTTTAATCATATCTCAGCTTCATACTTTAGTTCGAACTTACAACTAGACTTGAGACTGGTATACTTTAGTTCGAAGATAAAACTAGACTTTGAGACCTCAGTTACAACTCAGCATTATACTTTAGTTCGAAAATAGAACTAGACTTGAGATTGGTATGCTTTAGTTCAAAAATAGAACTAGACTTGAGATTTCAATTACAACTCAGCATTACACTTTAGTTTGAAAATAAAACTAGACTTGAGACTTCAATTACAATTCAGCGTTACACTTTTGTTCGAAAATAGAACTAGACTTGAGACTTCAGTTACAACTCAGCATTACACTTTAGTTTGAAAATAGAACTAGACTTGAGACTTAAGTTACAACTCGGCATTACACTTTAGTTCGAAAATAGAACTAGACTTGATACTTCAGTTACAACTCAGCATTACACTTTAGTTCAAAAATAGAACTAGACTTGAGACTTCAGTTACAACTCGACTCTTAACAAGGCAATTCGAAATTCTCTTCATGGTGGATAATGTTACATGTGCCAATGGACTAGATCAAAACATTTATATCATTTTCAATATTAGGAATATCGTTTGTTTCTAGCTCATAGGAATTTTATATTCAAACTAACTTTTGCTAGATGCCTTGACTTTTTCTCATGGCTCACAAGGTTTAACAAGGCTCACAGAGGTTGTACGTTCCCCGAATTTTTCACTAGTCAGTCTATGCTCATAGAGGTTGTACATTCCCCCTGACTTTTACACTAGACTTTCTATGCTCACAAAGGTTGTACGTTCCCCCTAAATTTTTCATTAGACTCACATAGCATCTCATTCGTCCTGACTTTTGGTTTGATTCACAGAGGTTGTACATTCCCCCTGGCTTTTGTCAATACCTCACAAGACTGGTTAATTCTCCAAATCTCCCTGGCTAGCCTCAGGGTGGCCCATATGGCCTCTCATTGGAGAATGATTTCCGATGCTGCCAAATTTAACAGAGGGCCCATCCTTTCCTTCTTCAGTGCCTCCACTTTGACAGTAGCAGCAGCATCCATCACATCGTCTTAGTCATGCAACAGATATGGATCTTGCTCCATGAGGTAATGAATCTGGGTATCATGGTATGTGTCACTTTGATTCTCAAAACAATTTGAATATGTTCATTCAATTCCTTGTGCTTCTAACATGTGCTTGGACCTTATGGATTTCCACTTGACCACACCTGTGGGGAATGACAGGATTCCCTAGTAAGTTGGTTCCCATAGGGTTTGAGTTTCCACTGGGGAAGTCATGAAAGGTCATCGTCTGCTCCCACCATACTTACCACTTTTCATATTTCTCTCGCACATCCATTCCATTACACTGGTCCGAGCATTGGGTTGGCCAAATATTTAAGGGTTGTACCTTACCTTGTGGGAAGAAGGAGCTAAAGGCCCAGAGGGTAAAAGTAGCTGGAAAAATATAAAATCCAAAAGAATTAAACCTTGATATGCTTCACCCAGGGATCCCCGAGAAATAAATAAAAAGCTTCTCAGCAAGAAACAGAGGGACCCATAAAAAATAATAAATCAAGACTAGTTGGAGGATAGGGGTCTCATCACGAGCCAACCTATTAGGTCCATGGGCATGTAGCAGTATGACACTACCAACATATGGTCACCATGTCAGGGTAGTGTCTCTTGGTGGCATAGCCAAGAGAAACGGGGTTTCATTACGAGCCAGCCTTCTCATTTCTGTGAAATGCTTGTGGGTAACATTGCCACCACTGGTCACCACACCAGGGCAATGTCCCCTAACTAGCCTCATGAAAGAAAAAGCAATAAATAATAAATATAAAAGGAATGAATGAGCTTGGAAACACTTGCATCCATGACAATGTGCATCTCACCCTCTTCAGAGGAACCCACATGTAATCCATGCATTTCCCTGCTATCACTGCACCCATTTCCTAGACATCCCCTACCACCTCATCCACTCACATGGCATGGATTTGAATTCTCCTAGGAACATCCCACATCCAATGAGAATTATCCCAATAGGATGTCCTAGTGTCCCCTCCAAACTTGGCTTGTAGAATAGCATAACATCTCTGAGCACTTGTCCAGGTAAAAGGGATTTCATGCACATGTTTGAATAACTTGATGATTAGATGTGATTGGCATTGCTATGATCCCTGTGACTTATGAGCCCATGGAGGGAATATTTTTTGATGTTGCAAGGCCACATCCTATGGACAGGTACATATGGGGATATGATTAGTTCATACCTTCATAGAGCTAAAATCCCACCAGATGGATGTTGAGACCCCAGCTAGGGGCAGAGACAGATCAGAGAATTGCACATAGAGAGAGGAGGACGTTTCACTAGGGGCAGACTAGCAGGCCTAAACCTAGGGGGTTGTACCCTTTTCACCATGATGTAGGAATTGGAAGGCCCATGACTTCACCCGGGTCACCCATGACGTCACTCAGTGTTTTGGATGTTTTGGAGGCAGTTGTGTGCCAAGTGGCACATGTAGCAGGATCCTGAAACCCAAGGAGGCATAACATTTTGCTCCAATAGGCCAACGTTTCCAAAAAAGGGCTTAATGTCACCCTAAAGGGGCATGACGTCACCTTTACAGCTTGTTTTAGGGTTTAATTGTGACATTTAATGTAAAAATTGGATATTATGTGTAATGAGCCATGTCGGCCTTTGTGACCTAATTCTGGTCATTATAACTGTATAAATAAGGAGAAAATCACTCTTATTTTTCATGATATTTCACTCACACAAGTTAGGTCTGAAATTTGTGCCTTCCTTAGTGTTTATTAGCTGAAATTTTAGGTGCACTTCTTGGACGAGGCTTAATTTGGTGTTTCTTGGCATTTTTCTTGGTGGAAAATCTTCAACTAGGCCTATTGCTAGATTATTCTTGATGGATGTAAGTGAATTTATGCAATCCTTCTTTTCTTTGAATGTTTATGGTACATTTACTTTGCATTTATTCCAAGATTATGAAATTGCTAGATTAAAACCCTGGGAGAGCAAGCACATGTTATTGTCCTTTTCTTAAACAATTTTTCACCTACTAGTTTGTGCTAGAAACCCTACCTTTGAAGAATTGTACTAGAGCCTCACTATTGCAGCACCCTATTGTCATTTTCTTCATCAAGCCATTAATTGTTTCAAGCTTGAGTTAAAGAAGAAGGAAAACCGCTAGGGCCTAGAGTTACCTACTTCCTAGTAGTTGTTTTCCTTCTAAGGCTTGTTGATTGAGGCCTTGGGTTACCAACACCTCAATCATCATCCTTATTGGTACTTATCTCTTACATTATCATTTGTTTCCTTCAAGTTTTGTTGTTGCAAGTGACTCCATTAGCCCTAAAAGGCACTGATTTAGACCTTAAATTTGTTGATTGATGAAACCAACCCTCAAATCTTTTACCTCAAGCAAACTACTAACATTTTCTAACCCTAGAATAGCTTAACCTACTAACAATATTGTTTTTGTTACTAAAGTGAGCTGCAGCCATTAATTGCAGCATTAAAAGCCTCTAAAAGTAGTTGAAAAGGATGATCTAATCATTGTCTTGTTTGCTTCCAACAAATGCTAGTATTATGATTTCAATGGTTAATGATTCTTAGTCATTTTTGAAGCTATTGCAAGGCATTTAAAGTGAAGTATTTCCTTATAAATATTGTTGTTATAATTCTTTGTTTACTTCATTATTATCAGCCAATTGTTTTTATTGAGAAATTCTATGGTTTTATGAAGTGCTAACCACTAAGTATACTTGCAAATATATATAGTTTTCTTGTTGCTTTGTTCCAGGCAGGTACACTTTGACATATTATCTTTCACTGGTTATGTGGTGACTTGTGAGAGGGGATCTTCATCTGGCCACTTTGACTTTCCTTCTCAAACCCCCAAGTCATTGGGGATGTCTCCCCTAGGCCTACCACCCGAAATAGAAAGAGACATCCTATTGAGGTGACAGTGATAGGACAGTCTCCAGTTACGCCAATTTGCTCTCCTTTAACCTTTCCTTTGATCAAAGTACAAATTGTGTGATAACACTTCCCAACTAAGAAAGTCCTAATTCCTTTATAGACTCAAACCCCAAACCCTTGTACTAGGAAGGATTAAGGGTCAAGGACCCATTATGAGGATGTAGTTGGTAGTTAACGCCCCCTCATGACTGTGAGGAAGAGAAATCTATTACAAGTCCCATCCTCAAATTATGAACAATGAAGGAAGGATCTGAATCCCTTGAGAGATCCACCAAACCCACTGGGATGGTAGAGTTTATAGGTTGAGCTGGAGACTCGAGGGGAAATAAGGAAATTAAGGGCTTGTCACCATTCCCTCTAACTACTCCCGAAATATAGTCCAAAACCATACAATTTTCTCCATAATCTTTTGTAAAATTGGAATGAGGAAATCAAACACAAGAAGAGTTTAACTTACCCAAATTAATGTCCTTATCCATCCCAAGTCTATCAAACTTTTAGGGCATCTGGTTGATTGAAGAAGGGATGTATGCACTGACTGTCGAAAACACCTCCCTACTGCTTGGAGTCTAGGAAAAACTTTCTCTCAAGCCTTCAATAAGTGAAATTGACAAATCTCCTATCACAATTCTCTTTGGTGTTGAAGGAGGGACCTATGCCTAACCCCTTCCCGCCTTCTGAAATAGACTAGTATAAAAATCAACTATGCACTTCCTCGAAAAGAAAATGGGAGCTGAGAATGTGGGTACTACACCCCCCAATTCATTAGCATCCTTGACCTTGTTCCTCCAAACCTTTCTGACCAGTTGCTTCTCACAATATTTAAACACATGAACAAGTTCATGACATCTTGCACATCGAAATGGAATGTTCATTTAGCCCAAAACCTAGGTGTGTATATTCCCTTTCTAGACCATATCTAGGGATTCAAAAAGGCCTTTACTCACATCAATCTCCACCAAAACCCTAACTATAGAATGAGACACAGATGTCAGAAAACTATCATCCATCAAAATTATTTTTCCCAACAAATCCCCAATAGCACAAACCATCGACTTAGACTAGAAATCCATCAGCAAGTTAGGAAATTTTACCCAAATTGGGGTACTTCAGATCAAATCATTATTACGTTCAAACAAAGTATTTCAAGGTTTCAAGGACAATAACGTGTTGCCTAGGAACTGGGACACCTTAAAAATAACATTAACATTCTCACTAGAGAGAAAAATGAACCCTAAATATCCCCTGGATAAAATGGGATAGGTTGGCCCATATCCGATAATAGGATACCAAACTTGATTTACCCATATATAAAGTTGCTCCATGCCAATAATCATGTTGAGGAATCTACCTATGTAATGTCCCTAATCCGAACCCTTTGTAATTGAACATATAGGTTGGTGATTCGTTGGTACCAATTGTAAATGTAAGTGTACATATAGGTTGGTGAGTCGTTAGCACTAAGTTTTGGTGTTGCACGCACCTGAGTAGTGCACGTAGAATTGCTATCAAAGATAGGGTGCACACAATTCATAGTGTTGCATGCACTTGGGTAAGTGCGTGAGAATGACCTGGGAGTGCGGACCAAGCTGAGTTATATGTATATGTATATATATATATATGGTTGTATATGTATTGAGGTCAGAGAACCTATGTGATTAAGAGGGTGGTGAGTCGGGACACAGACAGGCCAGTGCGCCTATCCATGTAAAGTGTAATCAAACTCAAGTTATTAATAAAATATTACTTCGTTGCGCGTCGACAAAATCAAACAAAAAGATATGGGGGGTTGACTCCATCAGAAAAAGGGAAAAGGGGGGTGATACTTAAGTCTTAGGGAATATTTTATAATATTTCCAGAAAAGCATGATGTTATGGATATGTATTTATCATAAGTTCCTGAGGGTAGGGAATAAGTCATCAAGTGACTTAAGTTTCTTCTGAAGGTGACAAGTGTCAATTTGAGGGCATGATATATATGTTGTTGGCCTTGATGTATTTTGAGGGAATTATTCATTATTCTCTCTTGTGTGCAGAAGGGGGTCAGATCATCTAAGAGAGGAAGACTATTACCTTATTTACATAGAGAATTTTGTAAGGGGTTATTGTACTGTAATCAAAGTTATGTTTTCGAAGAGGCGGGTGGTCAGGCCCATGAGGAGTCTCTCTGGGTGAGAGATTTGTTGTTGAAGAAGTGAGTTGTCATACCCGTGAGCATATCTCCAGGTGAGAGTTTTGCTGGGAATTGTTCCCTGGTGCGTTGGGCATTAGTTGCATGGCTCAGAGACTTCCTGTCTGGCCTATTGTTGGTAGCCCTGGAAGGGAAGTGGGGCACTCGAGGGACTACTGAGCAGAGAAGGGGCACACTTCCTTGGGTGTGACAAGTGCATGGGGAATGAGAGATTGTAAGCTAGTTGCAACATTGTGCACCTTGGACTGAGTAATTATATTTAGTATTAGACCTTAGTCTGTCACTAGGAACCCCTTTTCCCTAGTGGAGTTAAGGCCCAAATCGGGGGTGACCTGTTGTTGAAAGCTTATGAGTAACATAGTATATGGTTGGGAGTAATGTCTGATTTATGCACGCAGTTGGTGACTTTCATAAAAGATAACTTGTGTTCTTTATATACTTGTCTTGTTGTTTACTGTGTGCTTATTTATCTATGTTTGACATGGCTTGATTCTTGTATGTTGCCTCATATAAGTAATTGATGTTATTTTGTTTAATGTCGATTGTGCATGCAAGTATGGTGCTTATAGCATGTATTTGTAGTTGTGCATGAGTATGACGAATGTTGATAGTTTTCTTGTAAGTTAACCTTATGATTTTGGGTTATAAGGCTTCAAGAAGAGGTGTGAATGGTCGTGTGCACATATAATACTTTGTGTGCATCAGAGGCTAGGTTTACTTGTGTGCACAGGGAATCATTATGTGCATGCAAGTAGAATGGATTTGGTAATGACACCAGAATGGTTGGGCGTATAGTAGTGTTGTGTGTCCAGTATGCCCATGCGCAATTGTTTTGAGTTACTTGTGTTGTTTAAAGTTATGTAAAAAGAAGGAATTTAGTGTGGCATGACTCGGCTTGAGGTTGAGCGCACTACTTCAAGTGAAACTGCGTAGACTAGTTTTTAGAATAGAATCTGCACAATGGATTTTCAGAGTAGCAATGTTTAGTAGTAGGCTAAATGAAGTTATAGTTTGGTATCAGAAGTAGTTTGGTAACATTACATTGTGGTATCAGAGCATGTGGTAAATGTTGGTAACAGGAAATGTTATAAGTTGGTGATGTGGCCCAACCTTAGAGGCTATGGACGTTACAATATACAAGGAAGTAGGGAGGGAAAAATTGGCTGAAATTTTAAAAGTCATATCCTTTTTCCATAGAATGATTAATGAGGAGCTTAATGAGGATTTGTATGGTCTTATGACTAAGGAGGAGTTATTTTCTATATTATGACCTTTTAAGAAGGATAGGAGTCCTAGACTAGATGGGTGTTTTGTGGAGTTCTCTATCGATTTATTTGATCTGTTGGGTGTGGATTTGTTGAGAATAGTGGAGAAGGTAAGAAGTTCTAGAAGGATGACCAAAAATCTAAATGAAACCTTTATTTCCTTGATACCCAAATAGGAATTCTCAAAGTCTTTTGATGGGTTTCAACTTGTCTCATTGTGCAATTGCTTGTATAATATCATCGCAAAAGTGATAGCAACAAGATTGAAGCTTATCATTTCTCAGTATATCTCAGCTGAACAATTTGGTTTTCTACAAGGACAACAAATCCACAAGGCCATTGGTACAACACAAAAGGGTTTACACTCTATTAAACTATCTCACATGCCAACAATACCAATCAAGATTGATTTATCAAAGGTGTATGACAAGGTATCTTGGTTGTATATTCAGTTACTTCTACTACATCATGGTTTCTTTTTTCTTATTGTTAGGTGGATAATGCATTATGTAACTGCTTATTCCTTTACAATCTTGATAAATAGTTATTCCTTCAGTTCTTTCAATCCTGCCAGGGGGCTCATGCAGGGATGCCCCCTATCGCTATATCTTTTACTTTCGATAGCAGAAAGCCTAAGTAGGTCAATACTTGAGACTAGGGGGGCGTAGTTAATACAAGTTGTCCAAATAGGGAAGGAAGCATTGTCTCATTTTATTTTCATGGACGATGTTCTTTTATTTATCTTCAGGTCTTGTAGAGAAGGTTCACAATTCCAAGACCTATTTATGTTATTTAATAAGGCTACAATGGAAGTGAATGGTTCCAAGTATACTTTACTTATTTTGGGTATAAATGAGGATCGAGATATTGAGTCTGAAAGATATTTCCATCATTATCACTTGGACTTGAATGGTGGTCTTAAGTACCTAGGATTTACTCTTAAGACTAATTATTGTGGAAAGGAAAATTGGTGGTGGTTGGTCTCCAAAATTGAGAAAATAATTTCTCTATGGTGTAATCTGTGGTTGTCAAGAGAGGAAAGATTGGTATTAGTGAAGTCAATCATAGAGTCCATACTTATATATTGGCATAGTCTCATGCATATTGTGAAAGGAAATCTAGAGAAAATTAGGAAGTTCTCTTATAATTTCCTTTGGCAAGGTAGTAGTGAATTTAAAGGGTCACACTAGATTAGGTGGCAGAATCTGGTTGGCCCTAAGGAATTGGGGGTGGTGTTTAAAAAACATTCACCTTTTTGGTCAGTCCTTGGAAGCAAAATCCTTATGGATTGTTCTCACAAAGGATAGTCTCTAGAGTAGGATCTTGATTTAGAAGTATATAGCCCCTGATTCTTTGGTTAATTGGATTAGAAAAGAGCATAAAATTATCCAGAATGTGTTTAATCAACATAAGGCTCTATCACTGGATTTTTCTGTAATATGCTCTTATTTGGCTTGGAAAACGGGTGATGAGACACAAGTGAGGATGGGGGTTGATGTTATAATGGGATGTACCAAGAATATATTCCTTCTCGTGGTACTTGTACATCATTTATGAGAGATTGGAACAACAACCCTTAATTTAATAAATAATCATATGGAAACAAGGTTGGTTGAGTTCTACTGATCTAGGACTAGATAGAAATCTAGTGAGGCACTAGTAAATTTTTGTATCAGAATTACATAAGGCTCACAACATAATTTATGGGAGCTCAGATGAACTTGTTTCGGGGTTAAATAAGTAAGGAGGTTCTTTTACTTCATAGCTAGGGTGTCATGCACTTTTTTCAATTGGTGATGTGACAGTCTGTTGGTGATGGAAGGATTTGTGGAAGGTGAAGGAACCTAGCAAATCAAAATTTCTCATGTGGTTATCTCTGTCAAACAAGTTCCTGACTTGGGACCATTTTAAAAAAGAGGTAAGGTGGGATCTAGAAGGTTCTCCTTGTGCAAACTTCATGAGGAAACAAACCCCCATCTATTTCTACTTTGTGTTTATTCCTTTCAGGTTTGGCGAGAGGTTGAAAGGTTTCTCGGTTTTGACTCTCTATGGCATGGATTAACTATTGAAGCTTGCTTCTAGTATTGGTTCTCAAGGAAGGAACTGGAAAGTATTCAACAAGTTTCCATATCTATTTCTAAGGGAATTTGGGTTGAAAGGAATGCCTCTTTGTTTGAGGATAAAACAACTCCCTACTTTACAGGTCTCTTCTCGAGTGATGATATTACTACCCTATTACAGGTAGGTACCCAAACAAATTGATCCTAGGGGCATAGGAGAACTACAAATGGATAAATATATTTCGTAGGGACACTTTGATGGATCTTGTTAAGGACAAAATAGGAATTTTGGTCTTGGTTTTTCCCTCTTCCTTTCTAATTCACATTACTTTCATTTCAAAGCAAATTTGGGTAGTGAGACCAATAACATTGGAGAACTTATGGATATTTTTTATACGTTGAAATTTGCCTTGGGTAGGGGTATGAGATCATTCTAAGTATTTGGTGACTCCCTTCTTGTCATAAACTGGATGTGTAAGCAAGCTCCAATTCAAAAAATTCGACTACATGTTGTAGTTGAACAATTGAATGAGATTGATAGAGATTTTTAGGATATTAGGTTCACTCATATATATACAAAGAGAGGAATCGGGTTGTTGATAAACTTTCCAAAGAAGGCCTAGAGTTAATCGATAATCATTTTGTCCTTTCTAAATTTCATGTGGTCATTATGATGTTATTAGATAGTCTTATCTTGATGTATTTTGAATTTTTCATTTATGATAAAGTCTATAATATGTCAATCAGGGACCTTTTGGTGACAATTATATATGCCTTTTTAATAAGCTTTTGCTTAGCTTTGTTTTTGGTAGTACTTAATTCTCCCTTAAAGGACCATTTTGGACAATGCTTGGAGCACCTTATGATTGTATTTTCTATTATACTTGAACGATAATATTTT
>JZKD02S0269416.1:3150-54784 GCA_000966675.3 Picea glauca
TTATTTTTCTTTGAAAACAATTAATACTATAAAAATTAGGTTCCATTATTATTTGAATTAATGAGATATTTACTTTTAAAAGCCTTAATCTAAAGGTTCTATGTTTTGGTCCTTTAGATATTTTCTATTTAATTTTGGACGAAATTGGACAATAAATTATTGGATCTAAAGATGTGAGTGGCTAAGTTTGTATAATTTGAGTGCCCCATGGTACTTTATATTTAGTATTTCAAGAATACTTATCGTAATAATAATAAAAGAGCCTTAAACCTCATAATTTTTGGTATAAAATAACAACAAGAGGAGGAAGAATACTTATCATAATAATAATAAAAGAGCCTTAACCCTCATAAGTTTTGGTATAAAATAACAACAGGAGGAGGGTACACTTGCAATAGTAAAAGAATAACTAAAAAAAAATCACAAATTGAAACAACTTACCTCATAGAAGCAACAAGGCTAAGAAAATTAATTGATCATAAAGATAGGTTGATATGTGTCAAAGTAATTTGTAGTGACCATAAATATAGCATACTCAATAAATCTCTGAGCTTATAAGGGCCACAAATATTTATAAATGAAGACCTCCTTCCCGAAGACCAAGTTGAATTAAGGAAGGAAGTTCAAAAAGTAAAAGAAGACCAAGTTGAATTAAGGAAGGAAGTTCAAAAAGTAAAAGAAGCCAGGAAAGAAGGAAAATGGGCAATAATTAGAAATCAAAAAGCTATTGTTAGGGATAGAGACCACAATGATAATAATAAATAGGAATTTGGGACACTCGAGATCATTTTTTGGAATTGTCATGGCTTTCCATGGTGCAAATGATCTGGATTATTTTCGGAACGAAATGAAAGCAGAGAAATTATAATGAAATACTCATGGAAATTGCCAGAAACAGAGAAATACAACAATACTCGATTTCTATTAATGAAAGAATTGTAAAGAGACTGCAAAATACAAAGTGCAAGACTCACTAGAATGGTGGCAGTTTTATCTCTGAGAAGAGATGTGGCGGTTACGCTCCTTCACAAGAAGATCATTACAATGAGGCTCTTAAGGCCTTTTTATGATAAAAAGGAATGCCAAAACCCTAGACATCCTAAAAACTAACCCTAGGAGATGAAATGCCAAAATTCATGTGGGCCCCATTTGGGTAAGTTAGTACATTAACTTCCAGGGGTCCTAACTTTTGCATACGATCTCTGTTTTAGATGTGTGATAGCTCGTTGGAAAGGTATTTTTGAGAACTACACATTACGTTGTCAAACTTTGACTTTGTCTACAGTTTGACTGTGGCAAGCCAAAAGAACACTGTTTAGGGCCCCAAAACAGACCTGGAAGTACAACAATATGTGATGACATGAAAACATACAAAATAAGCCTGTTGGATTAGGTGGGAGGCCACCAATATCCACCTAGAAGATGTGTAGGGCTTCAAACAAATCCGGAAGTGTAGAACCCACAATTACAAAGAAGTATAGAAGAATGTATTGCACTAAAAAATAACAAGAGGAGCCAGTTGGAACAGGTGGGTGGCCATCGATATCCACCTGGATCAATCCTCTCCCCTTAGGAAGCAATGGTCTCCACTGCATTGAGTGCCCAAGGAAGAGGGGAAATCATTTTTTAAATCTTAATCTTAGTGAGATGCGTACCTTGTTGGAAGACTATCACAAATCTGGTGTTGGCGGGGTTGAATCTACTCCACCAACCTGTTGTCTCTGGGTTTGAAGGGGCATTGTGTAGAAACCATTGTAAGTGAAGAAACAATATCTTCTTTCTCTCTGACAATTAATTTTTGCTGGATAGAAGGTGTTGAGGCTGCAGTGTTTGTAGCGGTGTTCTGTGCATCCTTTGAATAGACTGTGAAGAGGATGGATTTTGCAGTACGAGAGATTACCTTACAGTGTTTTTTTGATGGAGAAGTAGTTGGAACTACCTCTAGTATCCTGTAGAGTTGATCTCCTAGAGTAATAATGACACTACGGGGTCTAGACTCATAGAAAATATGATGTTTCCACATATATGGTTGGCCCAAAAAAACATCACATACATCAAGAGGGGAAATATCACAAACTACCTCGTCCTTGAAAGGATGGATTCCATAGGACAGGCGACACTGCTGGCTGACGCGAAGATCTCATCCCTGGTGAAGCCACCCGATATTGTATGGATGTGGGTGTCGTGTTGTCGACAAACCCAATTGTTTGATAACCTTAGCTAATATGAGGTTCTTCTAGTTGTCGTTATCAACAATGAAATGCAATGGGGTCCCCTTCACCCAATCTGTGAATGAAAGAGGCACTCCCCCTATTTAGGATCTACTAGTTCTTCTAGTTGAATTGTTGTGGTCGCAATAATAGCAGTGGGGTCTGCATCAATGATATGTTTGTTTTCAATATTTTTTGGATCGGATTCTGAATCAAGGTTCGACTCTGTGTCTTTGACCTCGGCCACCAATGATTGATTCGAGCGACATTCATCTGTGTTGTGTCAGGGTATTTTATGGAAGTCACACCACTTCCCAATGTCATTATTTTCCTTTACTTTACCCTTTTTGTCCAATGTCTTGGATAGGTTGTCTAGAGGCTATTGGTTAGGGCCATCTTTATTGTGCTTTGGTTGTTGGATATTTTCAAACCCGAATTCCCATTTGTTTTGGCGCCTAAATTTATGCTCGATTTTGACAGCATATCGATAGGTCACTCCCATTAATGATATGTTTAGGAAATCCATTTTAGTTTGGATGTACCTATGCAGAGCCCCACGGTATTTCAAAAATAGATGACGCTCAGAGTCTTTGATACCTAGCTTGGTGTGCAAGGTATGGAAAGTATTTGTGAACTCCGACACTGTTTGGCTCTTCTCTTACCATACTATGGTCCATCTCATGTACTGGTCTTCATAGTTATCAACAGGATAGTATTGTTCTTTGACCGCATCCACAAAAAAATCCCAAGTGGGCTCGACCCCATATATTCCAGATTCCTATGTGGAACTTTTCTCTCAATAACTTTCCCACCAATGTTTGACATGGGGGAGATCCTTGAGGAATGCGAAGGTGATCGTTTCCCTATAGAAAAAATTTTGAACAAAGAAATAACCTTCTAATAGATTTAACCATTTTTCTAGGGTATCTGCATCTATTTGACCTTCAAATATGGGAATATCAAAATTAGCTTGTACCTTGAAGGGAGAGGTTCCTCCAAAATGGTCGCTTGATGAAGATGCACTTGTTGCTATTGACAGACGTTGAAGAATGTGTGCAAAATTCTCCATCATTTCTTTCCTCTATCGTGCGAGAGCTTGCTTAAGCCCCTCTATCATGCGAGAGATTGCTTAAGCAGTAGGTTAATATAATCTTCTGCTACGCCATTTTTATTTTTTGCCGCCATCAAGGGTTTCTTGGGTGTGCGAGAGTGATTGTCCTCAAGAGAAACAAACTCGAGACCCAACTGGCTATACTTGGACCTTGTTAGGGACATGTGCTGAAAAATGATCAAGAGAAGCTTGCTCTAATACCATTGATCCGGATTATTTTTGGAACGAAATGAAAGAAGAGAAATTATAATGAAATACTCATGGAAATTTCCAGAAATAGAGAAATAAAACAATACTTGATTTCTATTAATGAAACAATTGTAAAGAGACTGTAAAAATACAGACTGCAAGACTTGTTAGAATGGTGGCAGCTTTATCTTTGAGAAGAGATGTGACGGCTACGCTCATTCACGAGAAGATCATTACAATGAGGCTTTGAATGCCTTTTTATGATAAACAAGAATTCCAAAACCCTAGACATCCAAAAACCTAACCCTAGGAGATAAAACACCAAAATCCATGTGGGCCCTGTTTGGGTAAGTTAGTACATTAACTTCTCGGGGTCGTAACTTTTGCATACGATCTTTGTTTTAGGCGCGTGATAGCCCGTTGGAAAGGTATTTTCAAGAAATATGCATTATGTCATTAAAATTTGACTCTGTCTATATTTTGACTGTGTAAAGTCAAAAGAACATTGTTTAGGGCCCCAAAACAAACCTAGAAGTACAACAAGATGTGTTGATATGAAAACATACAAAATAATCCAGTTGGATTAGGTGGGAGGCCATCAGTATCCATCTGGAATATGTGTAGGGCCTTAGGCATCCCCGAAAGTGTAGAACCCACAATTACAAACAAGTACAAAAGAAAATTCTGCACTAAAAACTGATAAGAGGAGCTAGTTGGAACAGGTGGGTGACCACCAATATCCACCTGGATCAACAAAGGTCCTATGATAAGTTGGGGAAATCTAAGGACATTGAAGGCTACTAAGATGAATTTTTTAAAATTGGAGGGACTATCATCATCCCTCACTTACGCAAGATCTTCAATTTATCTCTTGAGAAAGGCTTCCCTAAACTCTAGACACAAAGCCTCATTGTTCCTATTTTTAAAAATGGGAATAGAAACATTCCCTCTAATTATAGGAACATAATGATTAGCCCGATTTTATCCAATATTTATGGAATTATTTTGGAAAAGAAGATTAGTCTTGGCTAGAGAATCATGCTAAAAGAGCTAAAGGCTAGGTTGGATTTAGGAGATATCATTCAACTGTGGACCATACTGTTACCTTTAGGATCATTGCAGAAGAGTTCCAAAATACTAAAACCAATTGTTTTTGTTGTTTTGTTGACTTTAGAAAAGATTTTGACACAGTTCCTTGGAAAAACCTTTGGGATAGGTTGGAAGAGATAAAAGTGTCTTTTGAGTTGAGGGTTGTTGCAATAAGGTTGTATGAGAATGTTATTTCCAAGTTCAAGAACACTGAGCGATGGTCGAAATAAATTCACTGCAATATTGGATTCAATCAAGGGTGTCCCTTGTCTCCTACCATTTTTGGCATATACATTTATAAATTAGAAGATTGTTTAGACGAAGAAAGTTGTGTCGGCCCTACTCTCACTGGTATAGTCATCAATCTTCTTCTTTATGTTGATAATATTTTTCTTATGGAGAGAAGTCCCAACGATCTTGGAAAGAAACTAAGAATCCTCAAGGATGTTTTCTCCAATATGGGTATTAACACTCACAAGACTAAGGTCATGATCATTAAATCCATTAAGACCACTTATGGTACCTTCGTATATGTAAACAACAACTTAGAGTAAATGACTTCATACAAATATCTTGGAATCAATATTCACCACAAACTCAATTGGAATTATAGCATTGAGAAAAGGATTATTGAGGGATGGAAAAATTATTATGGGCTTGAAAACAATTGCAAATTGGCCAATCTTTGTATTTGGGATAAGAAGAATCTCCTCTTTGAGAATCTTGTTACGCATGTTATTCTATATGGATACAAATTCTGGGGATGTAGTATCTCTCATGAATCCTGAATAAAGATAGAGCAAATCCAAAAGAATTTTATAACCAATAATCTCAAAATTAAAGGAAATGCTCCCTATCCCATCCTCCTCTTAGAGGTAAGCCTTTCCCCCATTGAGATCATGGATATCTATAGATACATATTGTATAATAACAAGATAAACATCATGGAAGACAAGAGGCTTACCTAAAATTGCTTCCAATTTCAGCCGTAACCACCTTCGACTCAAGTGGGATTGGCATAAAGATGCCCAGTCTTGGATAAGTCATTGGGGAATCATGGAAGATACCATTTTGCAGAATAAGGATACTATTAGAAATATCATTAAATCAAAATTTAAGGAGAAAATGTGGTGTGATAAAGATTTAGAGAAAAAAATAAAATTAAGGTATTATAAGGAGGTAATGAACCCTAATCTAGAAGATCAAAATTATCTCTATGTTTTAACAAGTGTAAAGAAGAAAATAAGCATTTCTAAGATAAGAAAAAATTCTCATGAGCTCCATAATGAAATTGGGCATTGATTAATCCCTAAAACACCTTGAGATGAAAGAGTGTGTTACCTTTGTGGCACTAAGAAGGTTGAAGATGAAAAGCATTATCTCTTAGATTGTCCAGCCTATACCCAGATTAGATCTCAATTTCAAAATAGTGTCCACACTACCAACCTCCCTAACCTTTTAACTCAGCAAAACTATGGTGATCTTGGAAAGCTTCTCTTAATTCTTTTCGAGCATAGAAACAAAAATCTAAAGAATTGCAAGTAATCCCCTACCCTCTTAAGGTCTGATAGACCAAGTTGGTATCAGTGGAAATTAATCATCATCATCATCAATAATACTGATAATATATTTTTAAGGTCATGGCCAAGACAAACACCAAATTGATGCATGCGCGCAACAATTTTACTTCTAAAGTCTACAGAGGTATACATACCCTACCCCCCTCTGGATTTGAACCTGAACCTGTGACCTCAAAGGAGGAAACATGTGTTATTAACCATTAGGCCCATATCTTAAGATGGTATTACCAAAATATTAACCAAGGTGAGGTTTATATGTAGTAACATGTTCTCAAATAAAAATACAACACATAATCATCCTTGATTTATGTACTTCCAACTCAATGATTATTGTTGACCCAATTTCTTGAAATTCTATTGATTTTTGAATTCCAACTCATCAACCATATTTTTTATTATGAGACCCAAATTTACTATAATTCCCTATTTTATTTTTATTTTTATTTTTTTTATAGATTATTCTGTCCCCCATATTGTTCCCCTCAAATGTCCTAAAGTTATTATTTGTTCCTATCATAGGAACAACTTGGCTTATGAATCTCCCACTCAATTTATTGTAGGGGAAAATGATGCATGAAAACAATCCCTACAAGTATGATTTATGTTTTCTTTACAAGTGGTGAAAGGGAAAAATACTCAAAGATTGTTGAAAGTATAGTTTATTAACCCAATGAAGAAGCGCACTTTAATCAAGATTCCATATTTGCAAGACATAGTGCAATAAAATGAAATATGTTCTAAGAAGAAGCAACTCATTACTTTCTCATTTAGCACATTCATTTAAGACTAAAAATCAAATGGGAAAGACAAGCATAGATCAATTGATTCATTCAACATAAAAAAATAAAAAAATAATATGTAAAATGGAAGGACTTGTGCATAACTCGTTTGATAATATTATTTGAATAGTAGTAATATGCCTTGGTCCTGATTATACAATATACTCAATAGTTCATTGAATTACAATGAGGTTAGTAGATGAGAACTATAAAATTTCAGTCATAGGCCTCTATTGCTTACTTCTCAAAATTTGGAGCTTACAATTGAGTTTACAGAGAAGAGGAGAACAAGAATAGAAATAATACAAAATCAATGGGATATATTCTCCCAACTTCGGGTCAATGAAACACTACAAAATGATAGGGTTTTTTCTCTCAAAATTTCAGTAGCCTTTCCATATCTAAAATCCTTATCCTTTTTCTGATGTCAAGGGCTACTTATATAGACTCTACATGGTCTTTTGTCATTATTAATTAGTTTTCTCTCCCTTAAGTCTTAACCCCAAATTAAGGGTCACCACTCATCTCTAATCCATGCTAAATTAGGTGTCACGTGTGAGAAGCTTAATTGAAAATTGTTGTTTACCATTTTGTATTCCTTCCCTTTCTAGAATCACTTTCTTTTTTAGCTTGGGTAGGTTGTCTCGCTTAAAGATGAGGTTGTTACAATAGGAAGATAGGAGGGTTCCTACAGCCTAGGAAACATATAATTTAGAGGGTAGGCTTCTTTAGGTGATCCTTGTTTGGTGTCGCTGGTGGAAAATTCATACGCAATGTCAATTTGTTGCCACCCTTGCTTGTTGACTATCTTGCCACCATTCAAAATCCTAAATGATTTGTTTAGCTCTATATTTTCTATGTGATTAATGGGGAATAGAGAGAAAACATAACATCTCATGAGGGTCTAGGTGGTGATAGATGGATAAAAATGATTGTAGACTTCATGGGGTGATGGATAGTCCATTTTTCTATCACATTTACTAGCCTACCCATTACTACATTTAGTAACCCATGGTACTTGTTTGGAGAGTGTGGCCACAACTAATTGTCCCATGGACATGGAAGGCCATGATTTATAATATTTCCCATGTTAGTCCTAAAGTTTTATCTGATTTTATGTATATTCCTTCCTATCTATTATCATCTAGCTCTTAAATTTCTTGTTGCAAGTATCAGTGTCCATAGAGATAAATGTTCAATCCTTGATTCCCAATAATTCCAAGGCTTGAGATGAGATTTTGTTGAGGACCTAGTTGACTATATTTTTCACCCTTGCTCTAAGCTCCACCTCCTTTCTTGTATCATCCAATTCTTTCTTTACCTACCTATGGAGACCATCAAAATCTAGGTAGTACTACAAGTGATCTATGATTTTAGGAACACAATCAAATACATAACCTCAAGTTATGCTTTTCATAGCTTTTATGGTATCCTGTAGTCTAGCTTCTAACAAGACTTCCTCATGCCTAGTATTCTAGGTATCTCTTTCCTCTACCAATGTTGTTCCCTACATAGTTTGTTCATGTCATTTATTTTGGTCTTCTTCTAGCTTTTTCCCCTACTTTTTAGATACTCTTTCCCCTTATCATCCAAGTTTTAGGCATTGGTCACTTGCAACAAGGTGTCTTGGTGTTTTGTTTTCCATTCCTTAACTTCCTTTAGTAGTTGCTCGATTATTTTTTGGAATTGCACGTTAGCATTATCCACAATCCTAGAAATACTAGTATTGAAGTTGATTCCTCTGTTCAATTTTACTTGGGCAATTTCATATTGCAAGTTATTGATCCTTTCATTGGCCTTATACAAATGAAAGGATAAATTTGTTTCTTTGTTATGATCAACTTCTAGCACCATTATCCTTTCTTCCAAGAATTAATTCTTTGCATTCAAGATAGCACTTTCATTTCTCAGGAAATTAACCTCATTAGTCAATTTATGTTTTTCCTCCACCATTTTTTGAGTCAAAGGGAACATTGGAGTTGTTTGATTCCTTTATACAACTTTAATCCTACCATATTTATCCTTAATGAGGGATACATATTTAGTAGATGCCTATAAATCCCTAGTTAGGGTGACCAATATGTTTTGTAGCTACTCCTTTTCATATCTAGAGCTTTCACTTTGGTATTCAATAATAGGTTTGGGCCCTGGGATGACCATAGCATCAAATTTATTCTTCAAAATATCACTTGAATGGGTAGCCTTCACATATTTGTTGTATAACACACTACTAGAGATATTTTCCATTAGAATATCAACAATGCGGGCAAGTCAGAAGTTTCAAATTTTACTTGAGAATCCCTCGAATCATAGGGCCTGATTTCCGAGGACAGGTCTTTTACTAGGGGCTCTAGGGTGGTTACAATATATTATCTCATCTTATTGTCATACACGGGGAATATTTTGGGCTGGCCAATGGCATATGAAGGCTCTAGGGCATAAAATGCCTCTTTTTTGTCTTTTCTCCTCTCCTTTTCTTCCCTCACTATCTTAACATGGTCATAATAGTCCAAGGGTTGAATAATGTCCAACCATGAAGGTTGTTAATCGATGGTGTGTGAGGTGCTAGCACTAGGTGTTCTAGGCATCCCTATTGGTATATCTAGAGAAAGAATGTGAGAGAATTTGGAAGGGGAAGGGAAAACCAGGGTAGAAGTGGGAGCTCCTCCAACCTATTGGGGCACACTGGATTTAGACATGATATTTTCAACGTCCCCTTCATTTTCTCCTCCTAATTGTTGTATTCTTGTTTTATTCTTCTCAACATCCTCTTTCTCTTTTCCATTATCCTTCTTTATTTTCTTATCCTAGGCAGCTTCATTTGTAGCTTTCTCTTCTATTGTTTTTTTCTCTTCTTCTGCTTTCTATGTGGCTTCATTGGTTGCTTTTAAATTTGCAGTGTTTCTCTCTTGTTTTTCCATTTTTGAATTTGTTTCCTTCCTTGAATCTAGTTACATTCTTCTTTTCCCCTTATCTTATTGTCAACTTTTTCTTCTATTTTTTTCCTTTCATCCTCTACTTTATTCTCCCCTTCTCCTATCTATGCCAAATCTTCTTAGCTTTCTTCTAGTGTGATCTATTGTTGTTGGGGAGAGGCAGGTGGAGTGAGGTTATTGGGAGGGATCCCTTGAATGTGAACCTCCATCATATTTGCATACTCAACTATTGTGTCTAATAATGTGACAAAGGTAGACTACAAGTCCCCTTTTTCATAACAATAAACCAAGTTTACCACCATATTATCCAATGTGTTTGATAAACTAATGTAAAGTGCCCAAAGGTTATGAAAGAACTACTCGCATATTTCTCATCATATTTTCTTATAGTTTACTTCTCCCTATCATCAAATGTTTTATTTTAAGGTTGTTAGAGCTTAAAAGAAAATATTTCACAATGAGCGTTACCCCCTCTAGATACTAGAATATTCTAGGTTAGTCTAAAGTGGGGAGGTTCTTTACCTGTAGAGGGTGCCTTGGCATAGCTTCATAGCCAGGAATGTCTCAAGGAATAACATATGGTTTGGTGCCATTTTCAAGGACAGATTTATCAAAGTTTTTTTCCTTCGAAAATGACAATGACAAAGTTTTGAGTCTTGATGGTGAACAAGAGAAAAGCGATGGGCTATTTGCTTCTTTTCAAGAAGATATTTTGAAAGAATTTTTCCCTTAGAAACTCCATTCTGTTGAGGACTCCACTAGGAAGTAGAATATGCTTTTAAATGAAAAGAAGATCTATTGCTTGACACATATCACCGCATACAAGATGGAGAATCTCTTTTAAGAAAGTTTGGTTTTGTTGCTTAGTCCATTGATGTCATTCCCTATGCATTTGACATAATTTTTTGTTTATGTTTTACATATGGAGAATAATACGTTGAGTACCAAGGCTTACCTTCTTGAGTACTAAGGTTTGTGTCTTCTCCTAGGCTATTGGGTTGGATATGGTTTCTTCCTCATTGTTCCTTGAAATCCAAGATAATTCCCCTTCATTATTGTATATTGAAATCATTATGATGAAAGAATCCCATATGCCTATTCAACTAGGGGTCAATGAACCTTATTGTAGTGTCCCTGATCTGAATCCTTGTAAATGTACATATAGTTTGGTGAGTCGTTGGTACTAATTCTTAATGTAATGTACATATAGGTTGGTGAGTCGATTGAACCTAGTTTTGGTGTTGCACTCATCGAGGTAAGTGTGCTGAGATTTGTTATCAAGACAGGTGGCGCACATGTCATAGTGTTGCATGCACCTGGGTAAGTGCACACATTGCACCATGTTGTGCGCACTTGGGTAAGTGTGCAGTAATGATATGAAGTGTGCAAAGTTGAAACACACACACACACACCTATAATTGTATATGTATTGAGGTCGAATAGCTTGTGTGAGTATGAGGATGGTGAGACGAGATGCAGATAGGCTAGTGCACCTATCCATGTAATTATACTCAATTATTAATATAATATTGCATTGTTGCACACAGACAAACTCAGACAAAAAGAGATGGGGAGCTAACTCCACCAGAAAAAGGAAAAAGGGGGTGAGACGTAAGTCTTAGGGAATACTTTATAATATTTCCAAAAAAGTGTAATGTTAGATAATTATTTTATCCTAAGTTCTCAAAGGTAGGGAATGAGTCACCAACTGGATTATGCTACTTTTGAAGGTGACAAGTGTCAAGTTGAAGGCTTGCTATATATATTGTTGGCCTTAGTGTGTTTTGAGGACTATTAAATTACTATTCGAATTTAGGGGGGAAGAGGATTGATGTTTTCAGGCTCTCGTGAGCAGAAGGGGGGGGTGGGATGTATGGAAAATCTAATTATTTACCTTATCTTCACTAAGTAGCTTGTAAGGAGTTGTGGGGTTGTAATCAATGTTTTGGTTGTTGAGGAGACTGGTTGTTAGGCCTGTGAGAAATATCTCTAGGTGGGAAGATTGGTTTTTGAGGAAACAAGTTGTCAAACCCATGAGCATACTCTCCGGGTGAGAGTTCTGCTGAGAATTGTTTCCTGGTGCATTGGGAATTAGATGCAGGGCTCAGAGACTTCTTGTCTCACCTATTATTGGTAACCATGGAAGGAAAGTGGGGCAGTCGAGGGAGTGGTGAGTAGAGAAGGGACACACTTCCTTGGGTGTGATAGGTGTGTGGGGAATGAGAGACTATAGGCTAGTTGCAACAATGAGCACTTAGGATAGAGGAATTCTGTTGAGAGTCAGACCTTAGCTTGTTGCTAGGAAACCCTTTACCCTAGTGGAGTTTGAGCCCCAACTTGGGGTGACCTATTTATGAAATATTATGAGCAAAAGAGTCTATGGATGGGAGGAACGTTTGAGTTATGTGCGTAGTTGGTGACTTTTCTAAAAGATAAGCGTCTTTAACCAATTTTCTTATTTACTGTGTGCTTATTTATGTATGTTTGATATGGGTTAATTCTTGTATGTTATCACACATAAGTAATTGTTGTTATTTTGTTTAATAATGCTTGCACATGTAAGGTAGTGTTGTCATTCAATATTGTAGTCGTGCATAAGCATGAATGTTATTGTTAGCTTTCCTGTTAAGTTATATTTTGACCATGGTTATGAGTCGTTAAGGAAAAAATTGAATGGTTGGGTGCACAGGGAAGTATCCTATGTGCATAAGGAGGTTGGAATTCATATGTGTGTATAGGAAATTAAATTCCATGCACAAGGAAATCAGAATTGGCGTATGACGTTGGGGTGGTTGTGCACATGTTTGTATTGTGTGATCAATATGTTGGTGTGCACGATTATTTGAGTTAGTTCCACTGTTTAAAGTTGTGTTAAAGGATAAAGTTTCTTCCGTTGTTATAAGTTGTGTGGCACGCCTCAAGCTTAGGCCAAGCACGTTGTTTCTAGTTAAACTGTGTGAACTTGAGTTAGAATAGACTTTGTGTAGTGTATTGGGGAATACTATTGTTCAGTAATAAGATGGACAATGCTACATTCTGGTATCAGAGTAGTTTTTGGTTTAGATTGTGTCGTGGCCCAGCTTGGTAGGCTAGGGATGTTACATTATGGTATCATAGCTATTGGTTACACGTTGTACTTGTATGGGTCAGGGTTCAACAAAATTTGCAGAGTTCCAGTTTCAACACTGAGCCTGCATAGGCTGAATTTGGAATTTCAGCATGGCCATGGAACACATTAAGTAAGAATGCACATGTGTGCGCACAAAGGGTTTGGGACTGCGCATAAAAAAGTTGTGGTGCATGTGCATTACTGATACACAGTGTACAAGTTAAAATTTGACATCGTGCATTAGTGTGTGTTGAATACCAGTGCGTGCATGGGCTTCATAAGGAAGGATTCTGACAAGATGGTGTAGATTTTTCATGAAGTTGTTTCATGAATTTGTCTAACAAATCTTGTTGTCTACACATTTTGCACAATTATCAACACTTAGAGCAGAAAAAAAAAATGCAGAAGATCAAAAGAATGGGTGATGTGCAGAGGACTTACAGTCCTAATGATGAATTCAAAGATCTATATGTTGGTTTGGGTGTTGATGGTACATAATCCAAGGAAGAGTACATGAATTTAGCTGAACCGTAAAGAGATTGCAAAAATATGTGTAAAGCTATAAAGCTGATAATGAAAGGCTTATTAGAGCCAAGGAGAATCAAGATGACTTCAATGTCAAATTGATGCAGAGCTTGGATAGAATAGAAAAGAAAATGGATAAGGAGACATAGTCGAGTAGGTCAAGAAATCATAGGTCTCATGAGGAGAAAAGAAGAGAAGCAAGAAGTGTTGATAGGAATTGACCTCACTGACCGAAGCATTATTTTAGGAAAGCACGTAGTAGCTCAAGCCCATCTCTTGTCAGAAAGCATAAGAGAAGGACTGGGGTGGATGAGCTACATGGAGAAATGAATAAGAGCAAGCCTCCTACCTTTGACAGTGAGCACAAGAAGGATGAAGATGCAGAGACTTGGTTTTTGGGTATAAGGAAGTACTTCTAGTTGCAGAACTATTTTGCGCATGCAGAAGGAAGAATTGTCATTTTCAACTCTAGGGAAAAGCATCAATGTGGTGGGATCAATATGTGTAGGTGAAACACATTGATGAGAAGAAGGTTACTTGGAGGGAATTCAAGAGGTATTTCCAAAATAAATATTTAACCAAGAGATACTATGATAGGAAAATGAAGGAGTTCTTTGAACTCAAGCTTGGGAGCATGACTTGACACCAACATCTCAGTATGCACTTAGCTAACCGCTTTTCTTGGAGAAACAACAAGCTAGGGTTTGGAAAATTGTGGCCATTGCAGAGGGAAGCATGAGCACCAGAGGAGGGGGTAAGGGGACCCCCTCATACAAACAGATAGTGGTAGACAGAGGGAAAGGGCCAAGGGGCAGAGTATTCAAGGCACCAATGATAGGCACCTTGGGATCAGACCCTGGAATAGTTCAAGAAAGAAACAAGGGGAAAAGTGAATGTAGGGAAGAGGAAGCAAGAGAAACTCATAACAAGTCGCAAGACACAATGAAGACCAATCAGACCGAAGAGCATAACCCATTCAAACCCAAAGTAGCACTGATACCCAAGGTGGTATTAGAGGATCCGTAGACATAACTCTAAAGAGATCAGATGAAGGCGCATGCGCTAATCTGCAAATTTATGGGATTATGACCCACAGAAAAAGCGCTGCGCAACTGGATCAAATATCACTGAAAGCCAAATGGGTAAGTGGAGCTCCACCTGGGCTCGAAAGGTTTCTTCACAATGGTATTCATAAACCTGGAGGACAGAGACGGAGTATTTGAAGGAGGGCCATACTTCCATGCATCAACAAGATTGTACATGCAACTAAGGAAGGAGAATTTCGCCCCAGAAAAAGAGACCTTCAAAAAGGTATCGGTCTGGCTAAGACTCTACTCCCTACCCTTAGACTACTGGCTACCCTCCACTTTCGAAGCGATAGGGAATGAACTGAGGAAATATATAAAGACTGCAGAATCAACCCTAAAAGGGAGATACACATCCTACGCAAGAATATTCATAGATATGGATGTGTCGGGAGCACTCCCAGAAGCGATATGCCTCAAATTCAGGGACGAGGAATGGATCCAAAAAATCGATTATGAACAAATCCCCTTCCGATGCAGAAGATGCCACGAACATGGCCACCTAATTAGGGAATTCCCTCTTAATAAAAAGAAAGAAACGAAACATTCCAAACCACAACAGGATGAGGATGGATTTGTTAAACCAAACCCCAGAAGTAGAGCCAACAAAAGGGAGAGAAAATCCCAGGTAGGAAATAACCCAGAAGTCCGATTGAGTTCGGAAGGAAGGGATAAAACTAATCAAGGGGCAGAGGCCAAGTAGGATACAGTAACATCTCAGGAACTCCGAGAACAAACACCAAATGAGCCCACCAATGGACCTAACAACCAGAAGGAATAAGGAAGTTGTGCAACTCCGATGGAAGGATAAATCAGAGATGACAACACCCCCATGCAAGACACAAAGGGAGAGGTGGAAATGACACTGAGCGAAGTAGGCACATAAGATCCGGAACTCAGAGACTTGGTGGAAAGGGAAGGGATAGACCTCACGAACATACTAGAGCAATGGAAAAGACAGGGAATGGACAATGTACCAACAGAGCAACTGGACCGCATCCAGTACCTGTTCCTCCTAAGGGAGGAAGCCAAAGCTAGAGGCCAAAAGCAAGCACAAGGGGAGATTGGACACCTAGGAGTCAAAGTCGATGACGTACAACCACAACTCTCACCCAAACATACGCGGAGGAAAAAAGGCAGGAAATCCAATAGTGTAGCCCTGCAGGAGCTTGGAGCACTACTGATAAACTTGGGTAAGATAAAAAAAACTCTTCCCCAAATCCCTCCCACATGTTTAAAATGAAGGTTATAACATGGAATATAATAGGCCTAAACAACCCAAGAAAACAATGAATCCTTAGGAATAGACTAAAACAAGAACAATCGGATCTTTGTTTCATCCAAGAGACCAAGTGTAATACAAAAAGAATGGAAACAATCAACCAACAACAATGGCGCAAGTACAAGATGGTGGACATTGGAGGTCACCAAATGGCATGAGGCATCCTCACCCTGTGGAACCCACAAGTACTAAGCCTAATAGCAGTTGAAGCGACAAGGCATACCATTACGGTCTGCATGCAAATCATTGGGAACACATAGGAGATTTTATGCACTAATGTGTATGGACCCCAGGTGCTAGAGGATAGGAGAGTAATGCTAAGCGATCTAGAAGACCTCAAAAATCGAGCCAAAAACCTCCATTGGATCCTAGCTGGGGATTTCAACATCATCATGTCACTCGCGGAGAAAAAAGGAGGGACAAGAAGATTGGATAGAGATGCGAAGGAATTCTCAAAATTCATAGACACAGAGGAAATAGTAGATATGAAACCAAAAATGGCCATTTCACCTATAATAATAACCGAATGAGCCAACATCAGGTACCAACAAGACTCGACCGATTCCTAGTGTTAGAGTCAGTCATTATGCAAGGGATAACCTTAGACTGCAACATCCTTCCACGTGGGAGATCTGATCATTGGCCAGTGCAACTAGAAGCAGGCTTCCAGACCACACCAAAGAACAGACCCTTCAGATTCGATAAATTTTGGATGGAACACCCGACTTTCAAGGAAAATATCAAGCAGTAGTGGAGTGAAGAGCAACCAAAGCAAGGGACAAGGATGTTCAAAATCTACAAGAAACTAAAATATATCAAATATAGGCTCAAGGAGTGGAACAAGGACACCTTTGGGAATATAAACCAAGTGAAGAAAAACATAGAAGGAAAAATGAAAAAACTCCAAGAGACCTGCATTTTGGAGGGCTACATTGAGAAAAGGAAAAAAGAGGAGATCCAGATGACCTATGAATGGGTTGAAAGGTGCCAATAGGAAGAAACTCTCTGGTGACAAAAGTCCCAGATCAGATGGATAAAGGAAGGGGAAAGGAACACCAAGTTCTTTCAGAGAACAACCATAGCCAGAAGAGCCCATAACAAAATCTTGAAGATAAGGGACCTGAATGGAATATAAAGAGAGTCCCATAAGGACATCGAAACAATTATGGTAAACCACTTCCACGGGATCACCCATGAACCTAATCAGGATAGAATGGAGGCCATACAAAAGGTGACCCAACACATCCCTCGCCTGGTAACAGAAGAACAAAACAAAAACTTGATCAAGCCCATTGCGGAGGAAGAAATAGACCAAGCACTCCAGGAAATGCCCAATGGAAAAGCTCTAGGCCTAGATGGGTTCACAATGGAGTTTTTTAAAGCTTGTTGGGAAGTCGTCAAACAGGATGTCTACAAGGTAGTAGAAGACTCTATAAGGCCAACCTCCATCCTAAAAGAACTGAATGCTACTTTGATAACACTCATCCCCAAATAAAATGAATCCAAAACTCTTGATCATTAAAGACCAATGGCGCTGTGCAATGTGGTGTATAAGATAATTTCCAAGGTTATAGCCAACAGACTGAAACCACTACTACCCACACTGGTGTAGCAAGAGCAAGTGGGGTTTGTAGAAGTAAGGAAAATAATGGAAAATATTATCCAAGCCCATGAACTGATCCACACCCTGAAGCTTCAAAAAAGAGGGGAAATGATAATACAATTGGACCTAGCGAAAGCCTACGACAAAATCAACTGGTACTATATGGTCAGAACCCTGGAAGCCTTCGGCTTCACCCATCACTGGATCTGATGGATAACCAACCTAGTATCCACAACAAGATTCTTGCTACTAGTAAATGGAGCCCCTGCCAAACCTTACTGGCCCACGAGAGGCATCAGACAAGGAGACCTGTTGTCCCCCTTCTTATTCATCTTAATGATGGAAGGACTTAGTCGAAGCATAAAAAGCGCAACTGCAACAGGGGAAATAAAAAGTATCAAACCTTATGAGAATTGTCCAACTTCCACACACCAACAGTTCATGGATGATACCTTACTTCATGGCATGCCCACAATCAATGAAGCGAAAGCCTACAAACGAATCTTAGATGAGTTTGGGGAAGCCTCGGGGGCTGAGATAAACCAGTCCAAATCAATGATCTTCTTCTTTAATACCAACCCAGCTATCCAAAGGAATTTAGCCAACATCCTGGGCTTTGAACGCAAAACCCTCCCAACCAAGTACGTAGGAATCCCCCTGACAGACAAAGCCTACAAGATGTCAACGTGAGAAGGAATAGTCAACAAGATTCAAGACCAGGTAAACAATTGGACTTTCAGATCCCTCAACCTGGTAGGAAGACTTATCCTAACCAAGTCAATTCTGCAAGCTATCCCAACGTTTATGATGTCAGTTTTCCTGCCCCCCAAGGGAATTCTACAAAAAATAAGAACCATACAAAGGGAATTCTTGTGGCACGGAGAAAAAACAAGGAAAAAATGGGCACTAGTGGCTTGGGAGAAGGTGTATAAGCCAAAGAGCAAGAGAGGAATTGGGCTACATAACCCGCAAGTAACCAACGATGCCTATGGGGCGAAGATTTGGTGGAGATGTGTCAAAGAAATGATCACACCATGGGTTAACCTGTGGAAGGAAAAGTACACCCCGGATATTAGTAACCAGGAAAAAATCCACTCAGAGGCACCAAGGAGGGTTCATCCATCTAGAACTTAGCCCGGCACAACAAGACCTGGATCTAGACACACAACTTTTGGGAAATAAAGAATGGAAGAACCGCTAGATTCTAGGAGGACGCCTGGCAACATGAACCCAAAATGGAACAAATGGGTCGAGAGGAACTCCAACAGGAGATGATGGTGCAAGGCAAAACCTGAGTTTACCATTACTGGAAACAAGAAGCAGAGTGCAACAAATGGAGAATCTGGAACACTCTCACCCCACAGACTAGAGACCAAACCGCAACAACAGTTAAAGAAGTGGAGGAGGAATTGGGGAGAAGGAAAATTGCAGTCACGGATGGAAATGACTAGTTGAGATGGGTTCACAAAGCAGAAGGGGAATTCAATCTTAAAGAAGTACACCACTACATAACAAACCAGGATCAAGAAGTTGTGGCGTATCATTGGGACAAGCTCTGGAATAGCCCTCAATGGCCAAAAATAAAAATATTCTAGTGGCTAATACTACACAACCAAATCCTAACTTGGGAGAACCTAAAGAAGAGAGGTTTCATAGGCCCTTCAAGATGCCACCTATGTGAAGAAAAGGAGGAAACAACGAACCATCTCTTGGATGAATGTCCTTACACAACAGAATTATGGGACTGGGCGGCAGACATTTTCCGTCAGTCTAATAAGATCAGAGGAAATATTTCCACAACTATAAACACCTGAGAGGAAAACTACAGTGAAAACAAAGAGGTGAATCTTTGTTGGATGCTCACCCCTGACATGATCATTTGGGTAATTTGGAAGGAAAGGAACCGACGCATCTTCAGGAACCAAAGTTGGATGGTTGGAAAGATCAAGGAAACAGTTATAGCCATGACAAGGGAAATGGTACAGAGCCGCAACCTCCGAACAGGAGGAGCACAACTTACTGATTGGGATCTCATAATTCTAGAGGCTTTCCAAGTGAAAGGAAGACAGAACCCTAATCAGGTGAGACGGGTGCCGCAACTAAGTTTAGGTGAGTGCAATTGGAAACTGCCACCAAAGGTCTCCCTCAAGCTAAATTTCGACGAGGCATCGAAGGGCAACCCAGGACGGACTGGTATGGGGGGTGTAATCAGGGACAGTAAAGGAAGAATTATCGGACTATACACAGGAAGTTTGGGGAAGTCAACAAACAACGCTGCAGAATTTGGAGCATTGGAGACAGGCCTGAAGAAACTACACAGGGATGGAATGGAAAACATAATAGTAGAAGGCAACTCCATGCTAGTCATCAACACAGTAAGGAAACTCCAAAACGACACCAAAGTGGAAAAAATACAGAGGCACTGGTGCTTGGCGTACTATCTGTAGAAGATTCCAAAGCATTTGCAGACAGGGATCACAGTAGAGTTGTGTTGGGTCCACAGGTCAGCAAATGGACTCGTGGATAGAATTTCTAACGAAGGGGTCGAGAAGGAAGGATCAGAATTGGATGCCACATGGATTAACATCCCAAGTGGCTAGTTTCAGACAGACTGTACCCAACTAGCGGCAAAGGACTATGACAAAAACCGAAGTACGAGCGACCACATCAAGGCTGGAGACATAGAATTAAATGAAGGGCAAGTAGGATCTAGGACGAATCCGTTAGGCCGCCTTTTAAACACGAGTTACAATGCAGATCACAGTCACACCGCAAGAAGGGGTACAATACCAAGGTCCTATCAATAGAAGGAAGTACAAGGGTTGGTCATGGGAGAATGGAAAGGGTAAGCCACAGCCGACAAAGGACGAATAGCAAAGGGATAGCCTGAGAGCAGGTATGGGTACACCTCATCCACACCCAGATCCCGAGGGAGGAAATGATTGGAGGACAACGTGTAAGGAAAAATATTGGCGTTGGAATGACGATAGAGCTCCCAATCGCACACACTCAGAAACAGAGATAAAGGACCGAAAGATACACCTTTACGGGAGACAAATGATTACCTGAAGAAGACCACCTCTGGGGAAAATCTGTAAAAGAAGAAGCATCAGGGATAACAAAAGACCAACTAGCAGCAATTCCAGAGACCATGAAGGGGAGAGTAGTAGCAGAGAAAGAAATCACGATAGAAGCCACGACTTACAAGAAAAGATGGTAAGAACGAAGAACACCCAGAGTAAGAGGGGACCCCAGGGGGAGGAACTCCCAATAAGTGCCCGGAATATCACTAGGATGGAACATGTAGCCAGAGAGGCCAAAGGAACCTTCCTCGAGCAGGCAGATACAAAGGGTAAAGCAGTCATCGATAAATGGGAGCAGTAAGTCAACACCAAACGCCAGGGCAAAGCCTGGGTAGAACTCATCCAAGAAGCAGACGGGTTAAGGGACCCAGGGGCCACACAGCCCAGGAAAACCCTCTACCACAAAACGGTGGAGGAAGACTGGCGTACAAAAATGATAATATGCAAGTCGAGAGCATAAAATAACGAGACCATCAGGGTGGAAAACCGAGGTTGCAAGAAGGAAATCATAGAAATCCCGAGCCACCTCAGTGACTTGGAGGCCAGCGTAAGAGGCATAGCAGAGAACCAGAAGAACCAAGGAGAAAAAATAGACTGACTGGCTGGTCAATTCCAACTCTACCTTCTCTATGTCCATCACATGGAAATCACTCCAGCAAACCGATGCAGAACACCAACCAACATCATAAGGATGTACACGGTGGAGCAGAAAAAGGAAAACGAGGTAAGGAAGGAAGGAGATGAAAGCCACCCAATCTGCGTGGAATAGACACAGCATCAACTCAAGTTATTTTGCTTATCAGTATAGGAACAACTCATGTTATATGCTCTTGCTTTTATGTATTTCTAATGGTATAGTTTTTTTTTTTTCAAACGAACTTATGGAGACTAGGTCAGTTTCCCCGAGTGGCGACCTAGCCATCCTTTCACTAAAGTAGATAGCGCAGCTTGGGGACCCCTGATCTGGTTTCCTTTTGGTATATCAGGGGACACCCCTCAGCCCTTTTTTGTACAATATTTTACTCAGTAATATAGAATCTCAACTCACTTACAAAAAAAAATTGGGAGCGTGACCATAGACAAGTATGAAAGAAGATTTTTAGAATTGCTAAAATATGCTCCTTTCATCAAGAATGAACAGGTGAAGATTCAGAGGTATATGAGTGGAATACCATAATTTATCAGTGACAAGATATAGTATGGTGACCCTAAGACATTGAAGGAAACAATAACGTGCACTAAATGTCTTTATGATCAGAAAAGGGGAAGACTGACATTCCAAAAGGCTTGGAAAGATAAGATGAAAAGAAAGGTGGAACATAGAAAGAAGGGTACTAGGCCACCGTTTTTTAGAAATATTGCACAGGGAAAACCAACTCCCAAAGAGCCTAGAATGACTAAGGCAATAGAAATCAGGCCAAGGAAGAAACCAATGAAGTGTTGGGGTTGTGATGTAAATCATATGTTTAGAGATTTCCCACAAAGAGGTGAAAAAGTGAGGACCACGCACAATGTACAGAAAGTTGCGACAGTTGAAGACATGGGTGGAAGTGTACCTAGGATTTATGCAGTGCTGGATAAAAAACAAGTTGAGTTCCAGTTGCACATAATCGAGGTGGAAGGTAAGATTAACGACCAACCTATTGCTAGTTTAATTGACTCGGGAGCTAGTCATAGTTATCTAGATCCTAAAATGGTGGAAAGACTCTAATTGCCAAGAAGAAAGATTGGAAAACCTTGGTTGGTGCAGTTAGCTATAGGAGCAAAAAGGAAAATTAATGAGATGGTCAAGGCATGTCCAATGGAAATGAATGGACTGTGCACAAAGGCTGATTTGAATATTATATATTTGGGCTCATATGATTGACTCATTGGTATGGATTGGTTGGACCAACATCTTGTTGTTTTAGATTGTTACAATAAAGCATTTACTTGCTTGGATGAGGAAGGGAATTTAAGATCGGTTCAAGGAATTTTGAGAGCTATGCCCATCAAATAAATTTCAGCCTTTCAATTGAAGAAAAGTTACAGGAAGGGATGCCAATTATTTGCAGAAAACTTGGAGGATGTACCCGTGGGTAAAGTGCCAAGTGTTGAAGACTGCTTCGTAATAAAATTATTTGAGGATGTATTTAAGGAGATATCGGGGTTGCCACCAAAAAGAGATATTGACTTCTCTATGAATATGATGCCTGGAGCAGTGCTTGTATCCAAGACTCCTTATAGGATGAGTACGCCATAATTGAAGGACTTGAAGATGCAACTTGAATAACTTATGAAGAAGGGACATATATGCCCAAGGGTGTCGCCTTGGGGTGCACCAATTTTATTTGTGAAAAAGACGAGTGGTATGCTAAGACTCTGCATTGACTTCAGGAAGTTGAATAAGGTAACAATGAAGAAAAAGTATCATTTTCCAAGGATAGATGACCTGTTTGATTAGATAAGGGGTGCAAGGATATTTTTCAAGATTGATATTAGATATGGATATCACCAAGTGATAATAAAAGAGGAAGATATCAACAAGACTGCCTTCATAACAATGTATGGTCATTACGATTTCATAGTGGTGCCATTTGGGTTGTCAAATGCACTAGTTATCTTCATGTGTTTAATTAATGGAGTTTTCAGAGAGTATTTGGATAAGTTCATCATTGTATTTATGGATGGCATACTTATTTACTAAAAGTCTAAAGAAGAGCATGAATAGGACTTGAGGATGGTACTGTAGGTATTGAGAGAGCATAAACTTTATGCAAAATTGAGAAAGTGTTCATTTTACTAGAGGCAGATTCATTACTTGGGTCATATCATTTCAGAGGAAGGAATAGTTGTGGACCCAGCCAAGATAAAAGCCATTGAGGAATGGCCAACACCAAGAAATGTCACAAAAGTGAGATCCTTTATGGAACTAGGAGGGTACTACAGAATGTTTATTGAATGATTATCAAATATTGTGCATCCGATCACATCCCTGCAGAATAAAGGTGTGTGTTTTGAAGGGACTCTGGATTGTGCAAGTATATTTTAACACTTGAAGAATTTGCTGACAAGTGCACCAATTTTGAGAATTGTTGATTACGATGCAGACTTCATTGTGTTCACGAATGCATGCAAGGAATGACTTGGTGGAGTCTTGAGTTATAATGTACATGTGGTGTGCTACGATTCAAGAAATTTGAAAGAGCAATAAAATCTCTATGCTACTCATGATTTAGAATCGACAGCTATAGTGCATGCCTTGAAGATGTGGAAGCATTATCTCATGGGTAAAATATTTGAGTTGAGAACAAACCATTGTGGTATGAAGTAATTGCTTGGACAACCAAGTTTAAATTCCAGACAAAGAAAATGGTTAGAGTTCCTTAATGATAATGACTTAAACATAAATCATATCAAAGGAAAATAGAACAAAGTGGTTGATGCACTCAATAGCAGGGTCATGAGATGCATGCTACAAATATTATCATGTACCAGACATATTTGTGTGACATAATTTTAGAAGTTTCCAAATCAGATATACGCTATGTGGACATACAAAAGAACTTACAGCAAGGTATGTCACAACAGAAGTTTGAAGGTTATGAATTAAGAGAGGATGGGATCCTCATGCATAGACAGAGGGTCTATGTGTCGAATGATCATAAATTAAAGAGCCTGATTTTGTTAGAGATGCATAAGGTTCCTTATGCGGGACATCCAGGTTACTAGAAGACAATTGTAGCAGTTAAGAAGCAATACTTTTGGCCAGGTATGAAAAAGGAAGTTGTTTATCTTACTACTAGATGTCTCGAATGTCATAAGGTCAAGGCTGAGCACAAACATCCAATTGGTTTGCTACAACCTTTTCCCATTCCTGAGTGGAAGTGGGAAGTTGTGACCATGGACTTCATAACTAAGTTTCCTAGATCAACCAATCAAAATTATTCTATTATGGTGGTGGTGGAAAAACTTACTAAAGTTGTCCATTTTGTTCCAGTGAATTCAACTTGCAAGGCAACCGACATTGCTGAGACATACATGCGAGAAATTGCTAAGTTGCATGGTATACCTAAGACAATTGTGTCTGATAGACATTCCAAGTTCACTTCGAACTTTTGGAAAGGGTTATCCAAGGGATTTGGAACAAATCTGAATTTTAGCACAACGTATCACCCTGAGACAGATGGACAAACATAGAGAGTAAATCAAGTAATAGAAGATATGCTCAGGATGTATGTGACGGATAAACCATCCAAATGGGAATACTACCTTCATTTGGTATAGTTTTCTTACAACAATGGGTATCAACCATCTTTGAAGATGAGCCCATTTGAGGCATTTTATGGTAGAAATTGGAACACGCCAATGAGTTGGGACAACCCAAAAGAACATGCAGTAGTTGGGCCATATCTGCTCCGGGAAATGGAGGAGAAGATGGTAAAGATCAGGCAGAATTTAAAAGTTTCCCAAGATAGGAAGAAAAGTTGTGCAGATAAAGGTAGAACCCATAGAGATTTTAAAGTGGGGCATCATGCATTCTTGAAAGTAAAAACCAGGTGTAGTTCCCTGAAGTTGGGAAAGTTTTCTAAGCTAGCAGCGGGCTATTGTGGGCCATTTGAAATCTTTGAAAGGATTGGTCCTCTTGAATATATGATTTATTTTCCTGCATCCTTATGTATTCATAATTTTTTCTATGTTTCATTACTTAAGAATTATGTACCTAATGCTAAACACATCATTGATTGGAATGTGATTCAGGTGGCGCTAGAAGGAAGATTTCAAGTGCGGTTGGTTTTCATATTGGATCGAAAAATGAAGTAGCTCCATAATCGATTCATGGAGCTGGTAAAGGTCCAATGGATCTAGTATGGTCCTGAGGATGCAACTAGGGAGCGCAAGGATGCTATGCGAGCAAAGTATCCTCATCCTTTTGAATACTTTTGAATTTTTGTATGTACATGTGTATATGATGCACAGAGGATAGTGCATAAATAAGGGGGAGGGGATTGTAGTGTCCCCAATCAGAATCCTTGTAATTGTACATATAGGCTAGTGAGTTGTTGGTACTAATTGTTAATGTAATATACATATAGGTTGGTGAGATGATGGCACCTAATTTTGGTGTTGCGTACATCGGGGTAAGTGCGCGAATATTTGTTATCAAGACAGGTGGTGCACATGTCATAGTGTTGTGCACCCATGGGTAAGTGTGCACATTGCACCATCTTGTGCACACTTGGGTAAGTGCGCAGTAATGATCTGAAGTGTGCAAAGTTGATATATATATGTGTGTGTGTGTATTGAGGTCGGAGAGCCTGTGTGAGTATGAGGCTGGTGAGTTGGGATGCAGATAGGCCAGTGTGCCTATCCATGCAATTATACTCAGTTATTAATATAATATTGCATCGTTGCACGCAGACAAACTCAGATGAAAAGAGATGGGGAGCTAACTCTATCGGGAAAAGGAAAAAGGGGGTGAGACGTAAGTCTTAGGGAATATTTTATAATATTTTTGGAAAAGTATAATGTTGGATAATTATTTTATCATAAGTTCCCGAGGGTAGGGAACGAGTCACCAAGTGTCTTATGCTACTTTTGAAGGTGACAAGTGTCAAGTTGAAGGAATGCAATATATATTGTTGGCCTTAGTGTATTTTGGGGAATATGGAATTACTGTTCGAATTTAGGGGAAAGAGGATTGATGTTTTCGGGCTCTCGTGAGCAGAAGGGGGGGTCAGACTCTATGGAAAATCTGATTATTACCTTATCTTCACTAAGAAGCTTGTAAGGAATTTTAGGGTTGTAATACTGTTTTGGTTGTTGAGGAGACATGTTGTTAGGCTCATGAGAAATCTCTCTAGGTGGGAAGATTGGTTGTTGAGGAAACGAGTTGTCAGACCCGTGAGCATACTCTCCAGATGAGAGTTCTGTTGAGAATTGTTTCTTGGTGCGCTAAGCATTAGATGCAGGGCTCATAGACTTCTTGTCTGACCTATTGTTGGTAACCTTCTAAGGGAAGTGGGGCAGCCGAGGGACCAGTGAGCAGAGAAGGTGCACACTTCCTTGGGTGTGATAGTTGCGTGGGGAATGAGAGACTGTAGGTTAGTTTCAACAACAGGCACTTAGGATATAACAATTATGTTGAGATTCAGACCTTAGCTTGTCACTAGGAAACCCTTTACCCTAGTGGAGTTCGAGCCCCAGATCAGGGGTGACCTGTTGCTGAAAGATTATGAGAAACATAGTCTATGGATGGGAGGAACATCTAAGTTATGTGCGTAGTTGGTGACTTTTCTGAAAGATAAGTATCTTTAAGTACTTATGTTGTTTACTATATGCTTATTTATTTATGTTTGATATGGGTTAATTCTTGTATGTTATCGCATATAAGTATTTGTTGTTATTTTTTTAATAATTCTTGCACATGTAAGGTAGTCTTTTCATATAGTACTATAGTCATGCACAAGCATGACTATTATTGTTAGCTTTCCTGTAAGTTATATTTTGACTGTGGTTATGAGTCTCTGAGGCAAGAATTGAATGGTTTGGTGCGCATGGAAGTAGCATGTGTGCATCAGAAGGATGGAATTTGTATGTGCGTACATGAAATTAGATTTCATGCACAAGAAAATCAAAATTGGCGCATGACGCCAAGGTGGTTGTGTGCACGTTTGTAATGTGTGATTGGTATGTTGGTGCGCACGGTTATTTGAGTTACTTTTGTTGCTTAAAGTTGTGTTAAAGGAGAAAGTTGCTTCCATTGTTATAAGTTGTGTGGTGCTCCTCAAACTTGGGTTGGGCATGTTATTTCTAGTGAAGCTGTGTGGACTTGAGTTAGAATAGACTCTACACATTGTATTGTGGAATAATATTGTTCAATAATAAGCTGGATAATGTTACATTCTGGTATGAGAGAATTTTTTGGTTTAGATTGTGTGGCATGGCCCAGCTTGGAATATTGGAGATGTTACAGTTATGAACAATTGTCTTAAAATATTCATCCTTGAGTTGTAAACATAACAAATCACTTATACTTCCATCATTTCTTCATGACATGCTTGCAAAATATATTGAAACCCTTCCTAAGTTCAATGGATATGATGAAGCTTCAATAGAAGAGCGTATTGTAGTGTTTAAGGACTACACTGATTAATTTGAAATCAAACATGATGATGTTTTTGCAATAATGTTCTCTCATTCCTTAGAGGAAGATTGTAGAAAGTGGTTTACAAAATTGCTTTATGATTCTATTATCTCTTGGATGGATTTATAACACATTTCATGGATAAATGGGGAAAGAGGAACAATCATCATTATTATCTCACTGATCTTTATGCAATGAAAAAGTTAATTATGAGTCTCTATCAAACTTCAATACGAGGTTTGAAAATTGGTATCTTAGGATGCCAACAAAAATTCTGCCCTCCAAAGTTATTGCTAAATTTGCTTATGTAGTAGCATATGAACTTGATTTTTCCTTTCTCCTCGGGGAAAGGATGTATTCGCTTAATGATGTGGGTGTGTAGGTTGTTTTCTCTAACAAAGACTATAGGATTGTCTAAGGAGTTATGGGGCTCGCAAAGGGTGTTTGTGTGGCCACTTTGTGTTGTCTTGATGTGTGCATCATTTAGTGTAATAGTTCTTTAATTTTTGCAGTAGAGAGATCCATAGTATCTACACCTTTACAATCAAAACTTATATCTACTTCTTAGGATCATGCATTTTGGGTATATAAAGAATCTCTCACTTCAAAAATAAATTTACCTGCAAAGAAGACAATTCTATGACACCAAAAAATGGGCCAAATAAGTGAGAAGGGTCTATGGACATTGAAAAACAAAAATCGTGTGAATGGATTGAATGATTGTGCTCTTGAATAAATAATTTTTACAAGTATAGAACCATGTTCAATTTTACTCTAGTTCTCACACATCTTCCAACATGTTGAACTTAATTCATTCTATTGTATTTGGTCTGGTTAAAGTTTTTTTGATTTCTAAGAATTTGTATTATGTGTCATTCATTGGTTCTAGCATCTTAAACTTAATTCATTTTATTATATTTGATCTGGTTAAAGTTTCTTTGATTTCTAAGAATTTGTATTAAGTGTCATTTATTGGTGATTATTCTAGAAGGGAATCGAAATTCACAACTTCAAAATATCAAATTCAACGAGCGAGCCATTATTTTATAATCTCCAATGTCAAGGGTGAGCACTTATAAAAGGTGTTTTTTCATTATAATAAAATACCCATTTCGTAAGATTCAAGAAACATAATTGAATTTGTCAAAAAAGTTTGGTGATGTAAGTTGACCATATACAATGACATTGTCAAACCAATATTATGATTACGTTAATATTTATTCATACCGACACGTGTAATTTTTGTTTTGTGTCAAAGGGGCTGAATTTCGCACGATGTGGAGGTCACATTATACATATGAACTAATTCTAGAGGTACTTTTAATCTCTTTTCGCAATGTTTTTATACACAAATTTCAAATTTTATGTGAATTGCATTATGAAAAATATTTGAAGGCATTTTAGCACTTGGTCGCATGATAACATTATATGCTTAGAATTTTATTTTAAAGTGGATTGTATTGTTTCAATTTTGCATCATAAACTCCACAGAACTTAGAGGTTACACATGATATTTACTCTCACCTTATTGTTTTAGAGGTATTTTTAGTCTCTTCATAACTTTTGTAATAATATACCACCACGTTTAAATTTGATGTTGTATATAGAGTGTTTTTATTAGATGATGTTTTAAATTGTATTGTAAAATTATTAAGGGGTTGTTTAGTATTAAAAGTTATTATATTGAAAGATGTTAAATTTATAACAGAGTATGATATAGATGTTGTTAGGTGTGTATGTGAGAAATGCTTACATAATTATAGTCGTAGTCTAAACGTTCTACGTTTTGGTTTTTTTTGGGGGGATATTTGCCTGAAATCTGACTAGAAATTGTTGTATCTACATATTTGAGTGGTTAATTTTGTGTAATCTAAGTGCCCCGGGGGTTTTTCAACACATTGAATCCATTTATGCATTCAAAAATGCAATTTAAATAACAAAAAATTGTGATTTCATGCATATTTATGTCGTCGGATTCTGACGAAAAGGGAAAAAACGTAAAACACTTAGACAACACCCATAATTATATCTCATTTTAAAAAATAATAAAACTTATAACAAATAATAATACTATATGTTACTTAAATTGTTGGGACATCTGTGTCATACACCTTGTAATTATGCAACAAAGGAGTTATAACCTACCAGAAGGATGTATGCCCCAATGAGACATTTAGTGCATTGTGATAAGGCGGGTATATGTCCCCCCATGAGTGGGACCCCCACCCCGAAGGAGTGGGACACCCCCTCCCCCCTCTCGCCCCCCTACATGGGTGTCTCTCTGGGCATCTTGGGCCTTGCTAAGTCATAAGTTATTGGTATTACTAGCTTACATATTATTGAATATACTCTTGGGTTATAGTGGTAGCCAATCGATTTGATCCTAGGGCTAGCCCAAGTCACTCCATCGAGCTATTAACTTCCCATGGTTAAAAAAAAATCTCAATAAATGCTTAGCAATAGCAGGGAATAAATATTGAGCTTAAAAAGTAATAAATATTGACTAGCAACAAGTAATTAATGTTAAGCAATTGCAAGTAATTAATGCTCAACAACAGTAGTTAGCCAATTAATTGTTGGTGGTTTCTAGCATGTGGAGTTGAAAAAACATAAATGGTTTATAGTTTTATTACATCCCTATTTGTTGATTTCTTGGGTAGGAGGAATGTGAGTGAGTCTTTTAACTTACTATTATGTTGTCGAAATTTCTCCAAAAGCCTTTATGTTTTTGAATACCCATGTTGAGAGCATGAAAAATCTATGATTTATTGTAACCATATGTTAGTTGTATAATACACTGAGTGTGCTTTGGAGAGTGGTTTTTTTTCCCTAAAGGGTTTTCCCTAGGAAATCATTGTCTAATAGTTTGTTATTAATTTCATTTGTTTAAAGTTTTATGCACATTCGTCTCTCATTTGTTAGTGTAAAAGGTGGATTATGCACCTCTACTTCCTTTGATTTGGTATCAAATCCTAATCTCCTTGAATCCAAGGATTTTTGAGACAAGACTTTTTTATCTAATCTTGGTTTGAGTGGGAGCTAGTGCAAAAATAAATCATATTGCAGGGAAATGGTGAACATGTCTAGATTAGAAATCAAGAAGTTTAGTGGCACTAGCTTTGAGCTATGGAAGCTCAATATGGAGGATCTTCTCATAGATTTAGATCTTTGGATTGCAGTATCTGGAACCAAACCCACTAGAATGAAATATGGAGAGTGGGTGGTATTGGAGAGAAATGTGAGAAAATGTATCATGCTCTATTGGTTGATTCAGTATTATTGACAGTTTCCAAAGAAAAAAATGTAGCAACTCTCTAGAAGTTGGAGGAGCAGTAGGCTATATCCCTAATTAATAAAAAAAATCTAGGGAAAAGTTGTTTGCCTTGAGAATGGGTGATGGTGATTCTATAGAGAACAACTTGAATTCCTTTAATAATATTGTAATCCAATGGATCTCAGATGGACTGAAAATGGATGAGAAGGATCATTATATGACCCTTTTGTGTTATTTACCAAATTCTGGGACAACTTAGTAATGGCCATTGGAAGCAATTTAAAGACATTGGTGCATGATAAGGTTGTGGTTGATTTATTCCTAGAGGAGGTGACGTGGAAATATTTTGAATCCACCGATAAGGCCTTGGGTATTCGTGGAAGATTGAAGAAGAAAGGAAAGAAGAGGGAAAGTAGCATACCCAAATCTCGGGGGAGTCACAAGTCTCCTGGAAAGTCCAAGGAAAAATATTGGAACTGTGGCAAGGTTGTGCATTTCAAAAGAGACTGGAAGGAAGAAAAAAATAAGAATAATAAGGAAAAGGATGATTTTGATGATGAATCCAAAAAATATTCTTAGAAGGATGGTGGATATGCCTTTGTTACAACTTTGGCAACCCATGAAAGCTAGAGTGCATGGTTGATAGACTGTGGAGCATCCTTCCATATGACTTCTCACTGGCACTGGTTTTCAAAGTATGAGAAACATGATGGTGGGGTGGTATACCTTGGTGATGACTCTCCTCTTTAATATAGGTGGATATTGGTGGCTACCCACCTATTCCACTGGCTCAAAACATAGTTTTCCACCTTGACAGTTTTTCTACGGTTTTTTGGGTCTTGAACTTCTAGGGTAGTTTTGAGGCCCTAAACGACATTTTTTAATGTTTTGGAGACATCGCTATATTTGGGGCCCAATAGAAATGTGTAGTTCTCGACTAGACCTTTCCAACGAGCTATCTTTCTCCCCAAATAGAGATTGTATGCAAAAGTTACGCCCTCAAGAAGTTGATGTATCAACTACCCCCATTGGGGGCCACAAACCTTTTGGTGTTTCATCTCCCGGGGTTAGGGTTTTAGATGTTTAGGTTTTTCTCATTTATTCTTTATGTTAAAAATTCATTTGAAGATGTTTACAATGAGGCTCCAAAGACCATTTTAACATACAGTATAAATGAAAAAAGGTTTGTGGGCCACAATGGGGGTAGTTGATATGTCAACTTCCCAAGGGCATAAATTTTACATACGATCTCTGTTTGGGGTGCATGCTAGATCATTAGAAAGGTCTAGCCGAGAAGTACAAATTTTGACTAGGCTATAATAGAGGCCTCACAACATCAAAAAAATGTCGTTTGGGATCTCAAAACGACCTCGGAAGTTCAAGACCCCAAAAACTGTAGAAAAAGTGCCAAGGTGGAAAACTGTGTTTTGAGCCAATGGAATAGGTGGGTGGCCATCGTTATCCACCTGGATCAGTCTTAGCATAATTGGACATTCTAGACTTCTGATCAAATTCCCTAATGGTAGAGTGAAGGGAATCAATGGAGTTTTTCACATCCCGGGTTTGGTACGAAACCTACTATCAGTAAGAAAACTTAATGATGTGGGTGTGTAGGTTGTTTTCTATGACAAAGGATGTAAGATGGTTCGAGGAGTTATGGCACTCGCTAAGTGTTTTTTTGTTTCCATTTTGTTCTAGATTGATCCGTGCATCATTTAGTGTTATAGTTCTTCAATTTTTAGCAGTGGAGAGATTTGTAATATCTAAACCTTCAAAATCATAACTTACAGATACTTCTAATGGTCATGATTTTTGTGTACCTAAACACACTCTCACTTCAGAAAGCGAGTTACCTATGGAGAAGAGAATGTTGTAGTACCAAAGATTGGACTATATAGGTGAGAAGGGCCTATGGACATTGAAAATAAAAAATCTTGTGGATGGATTGAATGATTTTTCTCTTGAATAAATAATTTTTGCGACCATTTGATATATGGAAAACAAAATCATGTTCAAATTTTATTCTAGTTCTCACCAATCTTCTAGCTTGTTGGACTTAATTTATTCTAATGTTTTTTTTCTAATTAAAGATCCTTCGATTTCTAAGGCTTTGTATTATGTGTCATTCATTGATGGTTATTCCAGAAGGACATGGATATATTTTCTTAGAACTAAATATTAGGCTTTTAGTTAGTTTAAAGAGTTTAATGCTCTCTTACAAAATCAAACTAGTAGGAATATCAATGTGTTGAGGATTGATAATGGTAGTGAGTTTTTTTCTAAAGAGTTTGATAAGTTATGTAAGGAGAATGGCATTGAAAGACACAAGACAACTCCATATACCCTCAGTAGAATGGATTTGTATAATAGATGAATAGAACATTGGTGGAGGATCTAGGAGTGTGCTTAGTGGAGTCGAATTAGAGAAGAAATTCTGTGAAGAATAACTTTTTATTGTATGTTACTTTATTAACATGTCTTCCACATAATCCATTATGTATAAGATGCCTATGGAGCTTTGGACAAGAAAGAATCCCTCTCTTAGGAATATTTGTGTTTTTGGTTGTGAGGCATATGATCATGTGCCTAAGGAGAAGTGATCAAAGTTGGATAACAAGGTTGTGAAATGTATCTTCATCAGTTATGGCATTGCCATGAAATTTTACAATCTTTGGGATCCTATGGACGAAATTTTTTGTATATTAGGAATGTTATTTTTAGATAAGTTAAGCCTTCTTCCATAGTGATGCAACCAGATGAGGATGAGAAGAAGTCAGTTGTTCAATATCACCCAAGACATAGAAAGATAAAACATAAAATTAATAAGAAGTTCATAATGGACCTGATGAGGAGGATGGTTAGAGTTAAGAGGAGGAGGAAGAAAATCCACCTCAAAATTTATGGAGGTCCACTTGGAAAAGAAGTAAATTAGATAGGTATAATTATAGTCCGTCTTATTTCACATGTATATTTTCTTTATCTACTATGCTAAGTTAACATCTATTAGGTTCCTATTATCTATAACAACAAATTTCGATTTAGAGATAGAATGGATGGATGTGAAACAACATTCTTACATGATGACTTGAAGGAGGAGATTTGTATGACATAGTCAAAATAATACATTGAAAAAGGTAAAGATTTGGTGGTTTGCAAATTAAAAAAAAACTTTATATGGTCTCAAATAATCTCCCAGAATATGGTATCAAAAGTTTGATTTGGTATTTATAACATCCAAATTAGATCATTTTGTGTATTATAAACATGATGGTGTTCATTTCCTTGTTATCACTCTACATGTAGATGACATGTTATTCTTTGGGAATAGTAAGGATGTGATTCGTGATTTGAATTTTCATCTTTCAATATAATTTGATATGAAGGACTTGGGGACGAAAAACTATATCCTAAGAGTGGAGATTAGGAGAGATAGAGAAAAAATAAATCTTTGGTTGATCCACAGTAAGTATGTAAACTATGTGTTATATCATTGTCACATGGTAGATTTCATACCATTGAGTTTTTCAATTTCTACATGAACTAAGTTTTCAATTGAGCGATATTTTATACAACCCATAGAAATGGAGGATATGGTTATGGTCCTTATGCTAGTGAAATTGGTAGTTTGATGTATTTTATGCCCTATACTATACTAGGCATTGCCCAAGTAGTGGGAATATTGAGTCCATTCATGGCTAATCCTAGACATGAACATTGAGTTGCAGTGAAAAGGGTGTTCATGCATTTACAATTTACTTTGAATATTCCATTTTTTTTTATCATAATGATGTTTCAGAGGACCCAGACTCAATGGATATACATGCTTATGCTGATTCTAATTCGGAAAGGGATGTAGATAGAAGGAGATATATGAGTGGATACATGTTTCAATTGCTTGGTTAAGTAGTATTTGGATGAGTAAGTGACAAGATGTGGTCACTTTTCCACTGTAGAGGCATAGTAGATGGTAGCTACTCATCTATGTGAGGAAGTCGTTTGAGTTATGAAACTTGTTCAAATGTGGGGATAAGTTAGAGAACCACTATAGTTCAATGTGATAGTGGCAGTGTCATTTTCCTAGTTAAGAACTCGATCTTTCATGAAAAGACAAAGGGTATTGATATCCAATACCATTTTGTTTAGGACATGGTAGAGGATGGAAAGGTGATTATGGAGAAAGTTGAAACTTTACATGATGGTGCAGATCCATTGGAAGAACTAATTAATACAGGTAAATTCAAGTGGTGTTGTGAGTCTATGGGCCTTATGGCCCCTAGTAGTTAACTCACATTTTGATGCATTCTCCCTTAGACTCTTGCAAGGTACATGACAAGTTGGAGAATGTTGGATAGGTGTTTCATACACCTTGCAATTATGTAGTAGAGAAATTATCTCAATAAATGCTTAGCAATAGTAGTGAATAAATGTTGATCATAACTTGTAACAAATACTTACTAATAACAAGTAATGAATGCTAAGCACTAGCAGACAATTAATCTTGAGTAGTAACAAATGACCAATTAATACTTGGCGGTTTACACCTATGGATTGGAATACCATAAATGGTTTATGGTTTCATTATGCATATTTATTGAGTACTTAGGTAGGAGGAATGTGATTGAGTCTTTTAACTTACTGTTGTGTTGCTAAAATTTCTCCATAATCTTTATGCTATTGAATATTCCTATTGATAGCAAAAAAACGCGGTGATGTATTGTAACCATATGTTAGTTGTTGAATAATACATTGAGTGTGCTATAGAGTGTCAGTTTTTTCTTTCAAAAGGGTTTTCACTAGGAAATTGTTGTGTAATGGTTCACTATTTCTTTCATTTGGTTTTTTCTTATCATGTATAATTATCTATTTAAAGTTTTCTACACATTCTTCTCTCATTGGTTAGTGTAGGAAGTGTATTAGGCACAAACAAAAATAAAAATATCTATATTTATATGAAAGAGAGAGATTTGAGATACACACTTAATTTATAAAAACTACTATATAAAAAAAATAAAAATATAAACATAAATGACAATAAAATAGATATAATGTTTACATAAAATAATGTTATAATGCAAATATATATACTTTGACAATAATCAAAATTACATTTTTATATATCCATATCTACTTAATAATCAAAATTATATTTTTACATATTCATATCTACATAAGTTTTGAGTTTCTAATTTTATTGAGTTAAGTAACACAACAACTAGCTTAAATCCAATTTTAAATGATCAAAAATTTTACAATTCAAAGAATTTGAATTTTTGGCATTTCAAAACTCGAAATTAACATAATTAACATTAATATATATTAATTAAGCTTATTTCAAAACCTTGTTAAATAAAAATGTTGATATCATTAATATGTCAATAAAATGTTAAAAAATTAAATTAAAAAGTATAATATGTAAATAAAATGTTAAAAATTCAAATTAAAAAATATAATATGTAAATAAAATGTTAAAAATTTAAATTAAAAAGTATAATCTGTTTATAAAAAAAATCATAAATTTCATTAATAACATATTAAAATAAAATAACAAATTATGAACTTAATTATGTAATTACAAACTTGAAATTTCTTATCTAAAGAAATTTTGAAAATGTTTAGAATTAATAATATTGAATTTTCACACTTATAAAAGTTGGAGATTTGTATTGGATAACAAAGTGGTTGGTTAAATATATCTCTAAAAATTCAACACTTAATTAGAAAACCATAAATTTTATGAGGGTGTTAGGATTTAAGCAATAATTTAGTACACTGACCAATTTGAATGTATATTAAATGCATATTTTTTTTTTTAAATGAAAAGTTGATATTACCTCATATATTTAGAAACTATACAAATAACTATACAAATGCTAAAGGACATGGTGTCTATCCTGTCAAAAATGAAAACTAAGACCAGACTCAGGTCCAGGAAAAGATGTCCATGATTGTTCTATTTGCAATAACTGAAATGTGCAAGTAATTTAAGATATTACAAAATGGGCCTAAGGGCCAATAGATTTCTGTGTCTATTATAGCAAAAAAAAAAGTAAAAGTGGAGACGGAAAAAATTCATACACCAAAAGCATTGTTACTTCCATCGCCTAGAGGAGAATGTGGCCAAGCTGGAGTGATGGTGAAGGTCTAGCAGTAGGTGGGGCAGTGCCAGTTGACAGGCTCTCCTGAAAAAGAATCAAAGAGTGCATCCAACCTACAACTGAGGATATCCTAGCGAAAGAGTTGGTCTGCAACATCCCGATGCATGTAAAAAATGAGTTGCAATTGTCATCAGAGAAACTACGCAGGGGAGCCACCTTGGATTACATTGGCTCGTTCTGAGTAGTTACTGTGTCCATACATGTAGCAATAGGAGCTATTTGTTCAATGATCATGGGATCCACCTCCTCGAAAACATGGAAACTCCATTTCTCTTTTTGTGACTGGAATGGAAAACCACCACCCTTCAGAGTGGAAGTGCTTGGAAAAATCTAAGTATCCACAAAAGACACCACCAATGGCTTGACGGTAAGTTGGGGTGGGACAAGGGGGAATTCTTCCTCCCCTAGGATAGGACCCTAGTCATCTTCATCCCGAGTATGAGCAATAGAAGGAAACTCGATAGAGGGTGAAGCAGGGGGAGGAGGTGAGTCAGGGGCAGGTTGTGCATTGGGAAAAGAGGGAGCAGGTCGATTACGACTGGAAAAATAATGGTAGTAGTTCGAGCCATGCTTGGTCATGCCATGCTCGACATGGCCGAAAAGAATAGACTAGGAAACCATAGGGAGGGATTCAAATGAGCCAAAGGCCGAAATACTAGGAGGAGCATTGGGGAGGGAATAAAACCATCAAATGAAATAAGGATGAGATACAATGAGTGAACCATAAAAAAAAACATAGAAATATTACCTGTACAAGCCATTGAAATTTCCATTAATCTTGATTTGACATCACTCAACTCCATTGTACCTGCATAAATGAAATTCCTTGCCATTGCAAACCCAGACATTAAGTTTCCCATGCAGTCTAGGCTTGCACTAAATTCCTCTACATTAATGCCACACATTGGAGGGAAGAATGAGTGGATGGAGATGGTTTTCCACATTATATCAATGCTTTGCATGTGGAAAAAGTGGCACCCCATCCGGGGAGGAACAGTCCCTTTGAGTCAGATCAAAGCATTGTGATAACAAGGAAGGGGCAGGGAAGAGACTGGCATCGATAGATAAATCTTCTCTAGATAAAGAGACTCCCTCATTTACTAACTTGTAGACAATTTTATTAGCCTCTCGATGGATGTGGGAAGGGTTCAGAGTAAGATTAGGACATAGGACGGAATGAAAGGATTCCAGGGAACTGAGAAGATGCCAACTAGGGGAGACTTCTGTGGGATCAGAGCCATTCAAAATCTTAGTGGCTAGAGATACAATGATTTGGGAGTTGATCCAGGTAGATATTGGTGGCCACCCACCTGTTCCAACTGGCTCCTCTTGTCCATTTTTACTTCAACACATTCTTTTGTACTTCTTTGTAATTATGGGTTCTACACTTTTGGGGTGGTTTGAAGCCCTACACATCTTCCAGGTGGATACTAGTGGCCTCTCACCTAATCCAACTGGCTTGTTTTGTATGTTTTCATGTCAGCACATCTTGGTGTACTTCCAGGGTCGTTTTGGATCCCTAAACAATGTTTTTTTGGCTCGCCACAATCAAACTATAGAAGAAGTCTGAGTTTGACAACGTAATGTGTAGTTCTCTGAAAGACCTTTCCAACAGGATATCACGCGCCTAAAACAGAGTTTGTATGCAAAATTTATGACCCCGAGAAGTTGAGGTACCAACTTACCCATAGGGGCCCACATGACTTTTGGTGTTTCACCTCCTAGGGTTAGGTTTTTGGATGTCTAAGGTTTTGGAATTCATGAGAAATATCAAAAAGTCCTTTGGAGCCTCATTGTAATCAGTTTGTTTAGACAAATGCACGTAGCAACCACATCTCTTGTCAGAGATAGCTACCACCATTTGACCAAGTGTTTCAGTTCTGCAGTTTTACAGTTTCAGCCTATTTCATTTATTCAATATAAGATATTGCTCACTGGATATCTGTGTTGTTATTCATATCTCTGTGTTTATTGTATTCATTCTATTAATCAGTTCGTTCCGCTCCTAAATCCATATTAGTGGTATCAGATCAGTTTGCTCTACATTTATTTTTCTTCATGCATGTCCCCAACAAGATCTAGGTACAAGAAGTTGGGACTCGAACCAATCGATCCGTTGCAAGATTGGTCACGTCGAGCCCGACAACAACCCATGGGAGACGAAAATAAATATGATGGAGCAGGAGATCCTTTTAAAATGTTTCTCGAGGAATCCCTTGTGCAACAAGGGGATGAAATGATGGACAACTTTGTGCAGATCCTTCGGCAACTACCCATAGGAGAAGAATCTTCATCAATTGGCCATGCAACCCCCTTCAAAATACCTGTAAATTTTGATATTCCATTATTTGAAGGAATGATAGATGTGGATGCTATAGATAAATGGTTGAATCTTCTTGAAGGGTATTTTTTGGTCCACTATTTTTCCGATAGGGAAAAGATTACTTTTGCAGTCTTCAAGGCCGTCCCCCATGTTAAGGACTAGTGGGACACTTACTTTGAGCAAAGGGCCATAGAGGAATATGCAATATTTGTGGTTTCCCCTACATGGGATTCCTTCTGGGATGCCATTAAAGAACAATACTACCATGTTGGAAGCTATGAGGACCAGTACACCAGATGGACCACCCTGTGTCAAGAAAGGGATCAGACAGTACCATATTTCACCACTATTTTCCATACCTTGCGCACCAAATTGGGTATCAAAGACTCTGAGTGACATCTAGTGCTCAAATACCATGGTTTTTTGCATAGATTCATTCAAACAGAAATGGAGTTTCTGGACATCACCTCATTGGGTACGGCTTATAGACACACTGCCAAGATCGAGAAAAAAATTAAGCAGAAGAGGCAAGAGTTCGGAGATACAAACCGAAGCTGGGCAAAGGCGGCCCCAACCCACACAAAAAGGGATAGAGAAAATATGGCCACTCTCAGGACAACCAGTCCAAGCCACAACAAAAGAAGGGAAATGAGAAGATGAATAAGGACACGGGGAAATGGTGTGAGTACCATAAAATCCCTTGGCACAACACTGAAGAATGTCGCTCCAAGAAGTCACTCGTGGTCGAGCTGAAGGCTTATGAGTCACAGGATGATTCTGATTCTGAATCAAATCCCGAAGGAGGGAAGCGGATTATTGATGTTGAACCTAATGCCACTGTCGCTACCACCAAAGTCTGGTCAAGAAAACTAGAAGAACCAGAGGAAGGGGAACACCTCTTTCACTCACAGATGTGGGTAAAGGGGGCCCTGATTCATTTCATTGTCGACAACGCCAGTCAGAAGAACCTAATTTCAACAAAGGGAATCAAGCGACTTGAATTGCCAATGACATTGCACCCGCATCCCTACACCATCGGTTGGCTTCGCTAAGGAAGAGATCTTTGTGTCAGCCAACAGTGTCATCTTCCATATGACAACAAGCCCTTCAAAGATGAGTTATTATGTGATATTTCTCCCCTTGAATTTTGTGATGTTCTTTTAGGACAACCATATTTTTGGAAGCGTCATGTTGTGTATGAGTCTAGACCCCTCAGTGTTATTATTACTTTGGGTAGACAATTGTACAGGATACCAGAGGTAGCGCCGCCTACTGCTATTTCTTTAATCTTTGCTTAGAAATGCAATAAGGTCATTTCACAGACTGGGACGTTCATCTTCTTTGTGATTCATGCTCATAGTAAGTAGAAGGTTGTTTCCACATCCGTGGCCTCTACACAAAGCCTCTCTTTGCAGTAGAAGAAAGCTGACGGGATCATGGAAGAATACAAAGACATCTTCTCCTCGCCTACCGGGGTATCGACACACTGCCAAGTCAAACATCCAATTGATCTGACCCCCGGTGCACCTCTACCTAATGGACCAGTCTATTGTCGCTTGCTAGTGGAGAATGACGAAATCAAGCGTCATATCCAAGAGATTCTTCAAAAGTGGCACATTAGACCCAAATCCTCCCCTTACAGAAGGCCAATTGTGTTGGTGCAAAAGAAGGATTAGACTTGGTGACTCTACATTGATTACAAAGCCTTAAATAAAATCACAGTCAGGAACCGGTACCCAATTCCTAGGATTGATGACCTTCTTGACCAACTCAATGGGGAAATTTTTTTCATCAAGATTGACCTAAAGTCTGGCTACGACCAGGTTCCTATAAAACCAACTGATGTATGGAAGACATCCTTCAAATCTAAATAAGGTCTCTTCGAATGGCTGGTCATGCCCTTTGGCTTAAGAAATGAACCAACCACTTCCATGAGGTTGATGGATGATGTATTGAGACCCTTCACCAACTCTTTTGTGGTGGTATATTTGGATTACATCTTCATCTTCAACATAACTTGGGACGAGCACATGCGACATATTCAACAGGTTTTGAGCACTCTGCAGCAACACAAGCTATATTCCAACTTGGAAAAAAGCTCTTTTGGCATGAACAAGGTCCAATACTTGGGCTACATTGTTGATGAGCATGTAGTACATGTTGATCCAGCTAAGATCCAAGTCATCCGTGATTGGCCATCCCCGACCACACTAACCGAGCTTCGAATTTTCTTGGGACTAGCCAACTTCTAACGACGGTTCATGTTGGGAATCTCCCATATTGCATGGGCCCTCAGCCAGATGACCAAGGGCAGTGGCAGGGAAAAATTTGTGTGGGGGAAGGAACAACAATGAGCATTCGATGATTTGAAGCATCACTTGTGCTAAGATCCAGTACTCTCCTTGCCCAATTTGCAACAATCGTTCGAGATTGAGACTGATGCATCTGACTATGTTGTAGGCGTAGTTCTCACTCAACACAGTCATCTGGTGGAATACCATAGTGAGACACTCTCAGATACTGTCAAGAAATACCCCACCTATGACAAGGAAATGTATTCCATTGTACAATCCTATCGTTAATGGAAACATTACATTCTGGGAAAGAAGACAATCATCCAAACTAATCACAAGCCTCTGCAGTTCATACAGATACATGGGAAATTGTAGAACGACCACCATGATAAGTGGTCCGCCTACCTACAGGAGTTCCATCTCAACATCAAGTATAAAACACGGATCTCAAATCACGTCGTTGACTGCCTCAGTCGACCTTTCGTGGCTGCACTCACCACTGTGCTCCATTCCTATGGACATGAGGCATCTGAGTTGCCCCAACTTTATCAACAAGATCTGGACTTCACCACCACCTATTGGCTCTTGGGTACAGGCGCAAATGCCACCAATTTTCACATTTAGGAAAAACTATTATGCCATCTGGGCCATCTTTGTGTTCCTACAAGCGAGTGTGCAAAGATGATTTGGGAATCCCACTACAATCGGATGGCAGGACATTTTGGTGTGGAGAAAATTGTGGTTGTTCTTCATAAAAAAATTTATTGGCCAAAACTTCGACAAGATGTCAGCAAGTATATTAGATCTTGCACTGCCCGTGCCATTGCCAAGCCAACCATCAAGAAGCAAGGCTTATACACCCCTCTTCCTACTCCCGAGAATCCTTGGGAATCCATCTCAATGGATTACATTTCTTGCTTTCCGTCCACCAAGCAAGGAAATGACTGTGTATTTGTGGTCGTTGATCGGTTTTTGAAGATGGCCATCCTCACAACCTCCAAAAAGAATATCATAGCTCCAGATACTTCCAAGCTCTTCTTTGAATGAGTGTGGGTTCATTTTGGGATACCACAGATCATCATCTCCGACCAGGACAACAAGTTCCTCAACACATTTTGGTCGAGTCTCTAGTCACTGTTGGACACCAAGCTCAATAAATCCACTGCTTTCCACCCCCAAACAAAGGTCTTCAATCAGATTATTGTGCACATCCTGTGCATGTACAACTCTAAGCCTCCACGTACATGGGATGAGAGTCTCCCCTATGTTCAACACAGTTACAACAGGGCTCTCCATAGCTCCACCGGACATACCCGATTTCAGGTGGGATTGGGATTCTGACCCTTGGGTACCATTGATGTTTCACTACCTCTTTCCACCACATAGGCAGACTCTTCTCATGTTCATTCTGAGACCAACAAAGCCACCATATTCATTGAGTGGATTCAATACATCTGACAACAGGTCCAGGAGATTTTGTAGAAATCCAATGATAAGTACAAGAAACGCCATGATCAACATAGGGTACCACACCAATTTTAGTTTGGAGACAAAGTCTGGTTACATTTGTAGAAGGAGCGTCTCACAGGGCCCCATTGGAATATCTTCCCACTTCTCTATGGGACTTACACTATCACCAAGGCTATGGGTAGAAATTCTTTTGAGCTCAACACTCCACCCTTCCTTGGCCTGAACCCAGTGTTCAATATGGACCTCCTTCGGCCATATTTTCCACCATTATTGGACACCTCAGAGATCGCAGAACAACTGACACCAACAGAGCTCAACCCTGACTTCATAGAACAATCATCCATTGATCAGATAGTGGACACACAGGTCAAGAGAACTCACCAGCAGAGGATCCAACTTTATCAGGTTGTCAAGGCAAGGCAACTCCTACATTAAGGCAAATGGCTCACTCGAGGCCCAATCCAGTAGAAGTTTCCTCACCTGATGGGGGAACTCAACGCAATGGAGACCATTGCTTCCTAAGGGGGGAGGATTGATCTAGGTGGATATTGGTGGCCACCCACCTATTCGAACTAGCTCCTCTTGTTCGTTTTTAGTTCAACACATTCTTTTGTACTTCTTTGTAATTGTGGGTTCTACAATTCTGGGGTTGTTTGAATCCCTACACAACTTCCAGGTGGATACCGGTGGCCTCTCACCTAATCCAACTGGCTTGTTTTGTATGTTTTCATGTCAACACATGTTGTTGTACTTCTAGGGTCGTTTTGGAGCCCTAAACAATGTTTTTTTGGCTAGCCACAGTTAAAATGTAGATGGAGTCAGAGTTTGATGGCGTAATGTGTAGTTCTCTGAAAGACATTTCCAATGGGCTATCACACGCCTAAAACGAAGGTCGTATGCAAAAGTTATGACCCCAGGAAATTGAGGTACCAACTTACCCATAGGGGCCCACATGACTTTTGGCGTTTCACCTCCTAGGGTTAGGTTTTTGGATCTCTACGGCTTTGGCATTCATGAGTAATATCAAAAAGGCCTCTAGAGCCTGATTGCGATCATTATGCTCAGACAGGTGAGCGTAACAACCACATCTCTTCTCAGAGATAACTACCACCATTCAAGAAAGTGTTTCAGTTCTACAGTTTTACAGTTTCAACCTATTTCATTTATTCAATAGAAGATATTGTTCATTGGATATCTATGTTGTTCTTCATATCTCTGTGTTTATTGTGTTTAGTCTGTTAATCAATTCGTTCTGCTTATAAATCTGGATCAGGAGTCTGCTTCGATAACAAGTTGTGTCAGACCCAAACTGGAGGCCAATTGAATTCCTCTAATGAGGTCCCAGAGATTTGTTGATTTGTTGGAATCCCATCCTATATTTCCATCCATTATGTGTTTGATTTGTCCATTGTTGTTCCTGATAACAACCCTGAAGCCCACGGGTCCAGGGTTTCCTTTGGATGCACCATCAAAATTCAACTTAAAAAAACCTTGGGGAGGACATTGCCAAGTCATGGGACTGTGAGTGTGTAGAGGGTGGGGATTAAGGATGAGTATGGGATGGTTGGGATTGAGATTTATATGCCACTGAGACAAGATAATGATTTCACTCGGGGTTACATGAATGGTCTTCTTGATACCATTGTTGATATTTGATCATTTCTTCAGTGCTTTCAAATATCTTAGCCCAGATATGAGAGGGCGGAGAAGACTTGGAGTGGAAGACTCATTTATTTCTCTCCTTCGAAATTTGCCAAACAACGAAACTTGGTAGCAGCTGCCAAATCCTGTTTAAAATTGGGTTGTGGAAAACTGTCGATCCCCAGTTCCCAATGGTGTGAATTATGTTATCCTTGGCCCTATTCGTTTTCCTCATGAATTGTGTTGCCCAGTCCCATATCTCAGCACTTAAATGCAAATTTATTAAGCATTGGCAAGAATCAAATTTCTCAAGGTGTAGTAGATTTATTAAGTATTGTGAGAGATCGAATGTTTAATGTGTAAATCTTTTTATCATTTAATTTCATGTCATGTATTAATTCCTTCATAATAAATGATAAAAAAAATTACACCTTGAGAAATTTGATCCCTCTCGATGCTTATTTAGTTACATTTTTTTGTTATCATTTAATGTAACATTATATTACATGACATTACGTTGCATGACAACATTTCCCATACTTAATTGTAAAGCACCTTGCTACTCTTAATCTAATAAATATAGAAATAAAATTATCTAAAATAATTTATTAAACACGCTATAATATATAGGATAAATTTCTAATCCTAAAGGAATTTATTTTTCAAAACAAGGAGTAATTTTGTTTCCATCCATGAAAAATGAGATAAAAGAGTTTGTCGCATGAGCTAGCGGGAGAAGCTTGCAAAAAGATGGGTTATAGGAAGTTGTTGGGAAAGTGATATTAAAATGTAATTATTATTAATCCTATTAAAATATTTAAGAAATAAGATAAAATAATTTTCAACATGAATCTAGTTAAAAACGAATCTAGTTATAAGACGTTGTTGGGATAATGATTATTTTAATGTAATAACTGTTAAATTCAAAATGGGTGAAGTTGATAATATACATAATGATAATGAAATTTATTTAAAATTTATCATTAAAATTTAATAAAAAATTATTATAATTTTTTAAAATATAATATAATATTAAAGAAATAATAATATATTAATATAATATAATATTATATTATAGAAGAGTCCCTGAGGTGTAGGACAGTCGGTGACCGAGTGTGTTGTTAAGCCACTCCGTGTTGAAAAGTTATCGATTCAAAACTTGCAGGGACAAAATCCAACCATGTTAAGGGTTGGTGTGGCTCAGGCCGGGTGCGATCCCCGGGTGATTTTGACGACTTAAATGCCCCTAAATAGTAGTTTCTCAAGCCAAAGATTAATCCCAATACCAAAAAGGTCCGGACCAATTAACAAACAAAAAATAATAATATTATAGAAATAATATTAATAATATATACAAGGATTTACTATGAGACAAATCTTCACTTTTATAAGTAATTCTTTATTTCCTCTATTTGTAACTTTCTTAATTTATTTATCATTATCAAGTCCTTTAAAACATAGGAATTTAAATTTATTTATCATTATAAGTCCTTTGATGAATGAAGCAAATGATGGTTACCTTGGTTCAAAATGTCAAATTCAATGGGCCGGGCCGTTATTTTGTGATCTCCAATGTCAAGGGTAGGTGTTTTTTAAAAATGTACCCCCGTTTTCCTTATAACAGGAGGTCCTATTTTTTGAGATTCGAAAAACATAATTGAATTTGTCAAAAATGTTTGGCGATGTATGTTGACCATATATATAATCACATTGTACCAATATTATGATTACGTTTTCCTATATGGCATTATATGACACGTGTCATTTGCGGCTGTGTCGAAGATGCTAAATTTCGCACGATGAGGATGTAGAGATCACATTAGACATATGGCCTAATTTTCTAGAGGTACTTTTAATCTCTTCTCCCTAACTTTCGTATACACAAATTTCATATTTAATGTGAATTACAATATGAAAAATAGTTTTTTTTTTTTTTTTTTTAAAAGCTTGGTTGCATTTGATGCTTAAATATTAAGCGGTGTTGGAGCAAACTTCAAAGGATTTTAATTATATACTTTACGTAGTTAGATTTCAACTTTCAATAATCCAATTCTATTAGTAAAATATCATTTTAACATTTTTAAAGTATATATTCAAATATTCATTCAAATATTCAAATATCATAAGTATAATTGTAAAAGAATTTTTTACAGATTTAAATATGTTTTTAAATATTTTGTTTGTTATACTGATAAAATGTACAACATTGTAACATATTTTCTATATAATTATGAAGATATATGTAAATAAACTATTGAATTAACAAGGGTTCCATGGCAGTTTAGTCCCTGCCAAGTAGATTTGGAAATGAAGATGATAGTTGGTACCCTATAATTATTGATGATGATGATTATGGTGAAACATGAACAATATGCTAATAAATAGGCTAGTTTCATAATCTTAAAAGAAATTAACTTTTTTGGGGGTTTTTGTTATTTAAATGAGAAAAATTAACACATATAACTACAACGTTAGAAAATTTGAATTCAAAGAATTTGACATAGACTCACAAGGGATGGAGAAAGAAGTGTTGCTCCATGATGACACATAGTTTATATATTTGTCATAAGCAGTTCAAAGAATTTGACATAGACTCACAAGGGATGGAGAAAGAAGTGTTGCTCCATGATGACACATAGTTTATATATTTGTCATAAGCAATATAAGCACTATTGGACAAGATCTCTAACCATGTTTTTACTTTAGTATGGTTGTCTTATAGTTTTGGGATTAAACCTAAATTTTGTATAGTTTTAAGATAAACCAAAATTTTGTATAGTTTTGGGATTAACAAATATTTTTATTTTATCAAAAATATATATTTGTTTTCATTAATTAAACGTTAAACATTACACTTGACATCCTTCTGCCTAATATATTTTAAATAATCATAAAACCCCAAATCCTACGTGAAATATCTAAATCTTTAACAAAATCTCATCCCTCGAGCTAATATATTTTAAATGTATCATAAAATCCCTAAGATCTTGCATGGAAAAACTTTCATGATAAGGACACAAACTTTCATAATTTTATCCTATCCATTTCATTGGAATTGGTGTTCACTGGAATTGGTGTTGAGGACACAAACTCATAGTTTTATCTTATCCATTTCATTGGAATTGGTGTTAAGGACTTTAAATAAACTCTCGCTCCAATTTCTAACTGGACAACCACAACCAAACTTACATTAAATGCCAACCATCATGTACCATGTTCTTCAATTCCCTTTTACGGGATCAACCAGTCACGTTTGGATACAAAGATCCATATTGGGATATGAATATCCATAGTGGGATACATAATTTATTGTGGTGGTGTGATAATTCTTTCATATATGTTAAATTTGATTTTTAATAATTATGATGTAGAGAAAGAATACTTATACAACCAATTAGAATTGTTTGTATAGATTTTTGAATCTTAATATTATTTATTTAGTGTTAAATAAAAGAATAGTTTAAAAGCAGATTGTACTTATAACAAAGTTTATTGATTATGTAATTAATTTCAAATATTGAAATACGTAAAGGCACCAATAAGACTTGAAATATATTAGCCAATCAGAGATGAAAAAAACAAATATTTTTATTTTATCAAAAAATATATATTTGTTTTCAATAGTTAAACATTACACTTCACATACAAATTTAAAATAAAAAGTAAATTAATGTCAAATCAATAGAAAACTCATTGCTATAGTCTGGCAGAGAATAATAAGGAAAACATATATTTGTGAACCCTCTAAGAAAAAAAAATGTCAATTCATCATTCTATTTGTATTTAATTAGTATTTAATTGATTATAATAATAGGAACAATGAAAATCAAATTTGGATGACCCATAGGCTTTCCAAATCAAGAACGCAAAAAGATTTCATTTCATACTTCTGAAAAAAAGAAGTAGATGCTCCAAAATCCAGAGCCCTTCACTATTGTAACCAATAATGAACATATAGTCAATAATGAACACATGAACTTGAAAGCAACACACATAACTAAGGATTCAAATGAACATTATTGGATATAAACTTCCAACAAAAGATGGTAGAAAATCCATAATGAAATACTGAGACAATTCAAGTGCAACGAGAATTCAAAGAATACCTTCTAAGAAGAAAGATGCTCTACAAATCTAGTTTAAGAACAAGGGGTCTTACAAACAATTCCAAAGAGTTTAGGATGATAGTGATCCCATGTTCTTGGGCATGCTATAGATGGTTCAAAAGAAGGGAAATACCAACATAATTCAAATCATTGAAATCAAGCATAGCAAGAATTCAAATAAATGGTTAAAAAGAAGGGAAATACTGACATAATTCAAATCACTGAAATCAAGCATAGCAAGAATTCAAATAATTACTTCAACTAAACAAACAGAGTACAAATCCATTCGCTACTGAAATTGGAAGGAAGTGTAGAGATTTTATAATGACAATACCACCACGGTTTTGGTGATGCCTTTGATGGTTTGAGAAAATAGATAGGTAATATTAAATTATCTTCTAGAAAAAAAATAGAAATAGATAAGTAATATTAAAAGATATTCTAGAAAACAAATAGGGAATGCAACTTTAATTTTCTTCTAGCACATGTCAAGTCCTATCTGCGACTTATCTTCCATCATATTAATTCAAGTTGATATGGTACAATAACATTGCTATGGAGTAAATAAAGTCCCTCACAGTATAACCAAATTGCCAAACAACATTAAGTTCAACATTTATTCATTTTCCATTCAAATCTAGTATGATATCTAGATCCTGCTCAGACAATTATGTGCTCTTTGTCAAAAAATTATAGAATTAGTGCAGTGTGAAAGGGAGGTCATTTGATTCTTGATTCATTCCTTCTTTTAATCATTAGTATTAAGATTCTATGTAGTATCATGCAATTACTATGCACAGAGTTAGGATGTTGACTTCTAAGTAGCGTCACTTTGTCGTTGCCCCTGCTTCAAAACTTGAACACAAGTTGTAACGTAAACAAAGTTATCCATGGATGTGTCACTCACTGAAGACATACAAGTGACGAACAATTTGAAGAATAACACTTCTTATGAAATTTTAAGATGCATCTTGCACTTCTTTAAAAATGGGTAAAAATGAAAATGAGAATTTTTTTGTATGTGTAACATCCCGCTCTGGCGCACTGAGCGAACTTATTCTTTGAGGACACTTGCTCGCAAGTGATCCAGATTATTATGCTATTAAAACTTTTGATTTTGATTATGAGGCGTTATGGGTTGATGACATGTTGTTTTACTGCTTTGACATAGATAGGTGTTATTGACTCGGTTTTACTGAGTGTGCAGGATTACATACCTAGAGGATGTCGAGGAATCGATGGAACCCCTTGGACTCTGGATCGAGTCGAGGAGTGATACCATTGAGGTTTGATTGTATTACTGTGATATTAGTGCATCTGATTAGATGATATGATATGGATATATTCTGACATGATTTGTTGATGATGCAAGCTGACGATAGCTTGCCGACCAGACTCACATACGGAGTAAAGGGGTCACGCATGACTAACATAGATGTTGAGGGAGAGGTGTGGACAACAGCCCTACCACAACCTACTAGCACTCCCGCCATGGCTCGAACTGTAGGTTAACGTTTACCTAGTTCGAGAGGACCCACGATGCCGTGAGGGCAGACTGCGACAGTCGCTCACGATGATTCTAAGGGGCACGCAATAAGGTGAGGGCCTTATTCCTTAGAAGCCCTTAGTCTCCCACAAGTTCACTAGCGGAGTGTTGACTCCAGGGGTTATTGATGTCTACCAAGTCAGTCAAGAGGCAAGTGGCACCCTTGGAGCACGTAGTGCGTCCTGAAGGGCACGCCGCGCAAGGGAATAGATGAGGCGAATGACACCCTTGGAGCACCTAGTGCGTCCTGAAGGGCACGTCACATTGTTGATAATAGAGGAATGAACCTAGATGGCCTTAGGACGAATAATATGTTAAGTAATTTTTAAAACAATTTCCCTAATTAAATGTCACCCAGTACGAAATTTAAGGCCTAAGTCTAAATTACGCTAGTGGTAAAATTTTGTCTCCTACATAATAATAATAATAATAATAACCACATGAATAATAATTATGATATTTGTTAAATCTTGTAACATGAAGAGATTAAGAAATTAATTGTTTCAAAAATATCTGTTGGATTAAAATTTTAAAAGGGAATTAATGGTCTTATTATTTTGATAATTTAAAATATACTAATTAATGAGAAAAGGGAACAATGGGTTAAATTCCACACCTGCCTTTTTGAGGGGAAAGTGGGAAAATTAAAAAAATCAGGAAACTAGAGAAAAGAGATAACATAAAAAGGGATAAAGGGGAACTTAAGGGAAAAAGCGGAAAGTCAACTTAGTAAAGAATCTACCATTTAAGAGCTTTCTAATTTTAAACAGAATTAGCAATTTCATAATAGGGAAAGCCTTTAAAACCTGTAAGGGAATTTGGGGACACCTAGGAGTGATTCTAGGAGTAATTCTAGGTGGGTGAGGGAAATAAGTGTTGGGTCGCCAAAGTACCATCTTTTTACCAACCTTTCACTTAACTTTCAAGTCACTTTCACTTCACTTTTAACCATATTTCGCTTTCCCACACCTTTACATTAAACCATTTTCATGATTACATGGGCTTTAGACATATTATTTTCCAATGCATCTATTTTAGTGTTTTTGAGTGAATTTATGATTAAATATTGGAAAAATGATATGTTTACACTTATATATGAAAGTGGGATGAGTTTCATG